>JAMAIE010000008.1:175576-367528 GCA_023627795.1 Barnettozyma californica | reverse complement strand
CATCTAGACCAACATCAGACACAAGTTTTTCGAGTACCTCTTCTGAAATTGTTGAATCTATTTCTTCTATTTCACCACTTCCATCTTCAACTTCTGGCTCAACACGAGTTGTTGAATCATCTACTTCATCACTTGATCTTGCTACCTCTAGTGGAATTTCATATTCTTCATCTAGACCAACATCAGACACAAGTTTTTCGAGTACCTCTTCTGAAATTGTTGAATCTATTTCTTCTATTTCACCACGTCCATCTCCTACTTCTGGCTCAACGAGTCTCGCACCGAATCATACGGCCGACACCTCGAATTCCTCGTCATCATCTATCACTGTCACTGTCAGTGAAGAGACGACGACTCTAGTAACTGTAACTTCCTGTGCGGAATCAGGATGTGCCTCTGTTGAATCCACTGCGTTAGTGTCAATCGCCACTGTTACATCGCGGGGTGTTGTGACGACCTACACAACCTGGTGTCCTATAACGACTGGACTTTCCAGTAACTATGAGTCCAGTAATACTCCCACCCTAGACATAGAATACACCACCACAGCTTCTATTTCTACTGCAATAAGCTCGGCTCCATCTTCTGATTTGACCTATATCGGATCTAGCACCGCATCTTCTCCTGTTTCCTCAGGAACTGTCCTCTCTGACGAAGGCACTACTACTTTTCTTGGTGCTTCTACCACAGTGACAACTACCCAGCAAACCACTACTGTAGTCACTATCACGTCTTGTGGTGAGCATGATTGTGTTTCTACTGAATCGACTGCCTTGGTTTCCATTGCTACCACTAGCACCGCTGGTGTTGTCACCATCTACACCACTTGGTGCCCATTGCCTGAGACTTCGACCATTCCTATATCAACTGTCGAAACCATCATTACGATCGATACTGCAACAGCTTCTTCCAGCACAGACATTATCAGTTCTAGTTCTACCACCTTCACAACCATCAAACCAATTGTACCAACCATTCCTGAGATGCCAGAACTCACTACCAAGACAGATGAGACTTCAACACTAGTTACTGTATCTTCTTGTGATGACAAAGGCACTTGTTCTACTACCGAGTCCACCGCTCTGGTCACCATTGTCACGACGATAACGAATGGCGTTTTGACTAGCTACACCACATGGTGCCCAGCCAGTGAGCTCACCACGTATCCTGAGACTGCTAAAACTAGTTCGGAGTCCATTGCAGTACCTTCATCTACTACTTTGGAATCTATTGTGTCTGCTACTACCACTCCGAGCCTTACTGTTACTACTACAACAAAGACTCCACAAACCACTACATTTGTCACAGTCACCTCTTGTGACGAACATAAGTGCTCTACTTCTGAATCTTCTGCTTGGGTTACTGTTACCACCGTTACTGCTGGTGAAGTCATTAGTGAATACACTACGTGGTGTCCTATTACCTCCACTGAAACTACGAAGTCATCTCCTATTATTGAGATTTCTACAAGTGGCTCTTCCCATTCCCCGACCACCAAGTCAGAAATCTCCACCTCGGCACCAAGTACCCTCATGTCTTCTTCGACCACTGCCAAATCAGGTCCCTCGCCTTCTACCCAAAAGACTTCAACTTTAGTAACTATAACTCAATGTGAGGGTAATGTCTGTTCAACGACACAGTCTACAGGCTTAGTAACTGTTGTGACCACAACTGAAAGTGGTACTGTGACCAAATACACCACTTGGTGCCCAGCCACTGAAACTACGTCTGTGACCACTACTCCAGGTACCTCTGATGTTGACTTTTCCACAGGTTCCAGCACCGTCACTCCGGAGACACACTCGTCGGAGACACACTCGTCGGAGACACACTCGTCGGAGACACACTCGTCGGAGACCACTACTCCTACTTCATCTGAGGGTATGAAGACCTGTGAAGACAGTTCTTGTGTCACTAAGCCAACTACTGATGTACCAACTACTGATGCACCAACTACTGATGTACCAACTACTGATGCACCAACTACTGATGTACCAACTACTGATGTACCAACTACTGATGTACCAACTACTGATGTACCAACTACTGATGTACCAACTACTGAAGACGCGATGACAAGTACTCCCTCTACTCCTACTACTCCTACTACCTCGGATGTTGAGGTTTCCTCAAGTTTCAGCACCATCAAGCCGGAGACTCCTGTGTTAGAGACCACTAAGTCTACTTCATCAGAGTGTCATGGCGGTTCTTGTGTGAATAAGCCAACTACTGATGTACCAACTACTGAAGATACAAGCACAAGTACTCCTTCACCAACTACTGAAGGTACAACAGTCAAAATTACCTCTACTGATACGTCGGCTTCAATCACTACCACTGTGACGATCCCAATCATCACCACACAGTCTTCGTTTATAACTAAGTCAACATCGACTACCAACGTTGTGACAACTGTGCAACCCACCTCGTCTTTCGTATCTACTGGCACTGTTGAGATCCCAGTGACTACAAGGTCTACAATTTCAACTTCTGTGACTGTTTCAACCTCTGCTCTATCGACGGCAGTGACGGTATCTGAATATGAAGGTGTTGCTGTTAATTTCAAAAAACGTGGTTATAATGCTTTTTGGGTTGTCTTGGTATTGTACTTCACTTGAATGGTCTGAGGTAAATTATCATAGGTTGCATTATCTTTATTGTCTTATTGTTTGGAATTATTTTTATAGAATGCTTGTCAAATATTAGTCTATAGTACCACGTAATAACTGATGTGTGCATTGATCTACTTCCTAGGTCAAGAACGAACTATATCCCAAACGCACTCCGTTATGGATACCTCTGCGCCAGCATTGTCATCATAATCATAGAATTCACCTTCATCAAGAAGAACCTCATCAAACTTTGTTGTTGACTCGGCTCCCTTAGCAACAAACTCACCAATTGGGATAAACTCCTTTAATTCCAATCCTCTTGACTCAATATCTAGAAACGCAATCGGCTTCCCGCTATCTTCAAGATTATATGACTTCCCAGTAGCCTTTATTTGAACTGAGGAATCTCTGCCACATACTTTACATTTGAAAATAAAGTTCGCTTCACCTCTACTGTTAGGTAGCTCATGTTGTTCGAATCTATTAATATTGACCTCTTTAGCATGGGTTTCATGACATGATGTACACTCAATCTTGAATGTGTACTCAAAATGCTGCTCAGCAGTGTCCTTTGGCTTCAATTCGGTAATTCCCTCTAGATTTGCCTTGAAAACTAGTTGAAATCCCATCTCTGATAGATCCTTCAAATAGAAACTACTGTTCTAGTTTGCAGAGGAGCCCATCAATATAAATCTATAAGGTTATGAGCTCCTGTGTTGGTGTCTGGATGGTATCTGTTCGACATTGAATAGTCTCAGAGTGTTTTTTTTTTTTTTTTTTCGAACTTAAGAAGCGTCAGTCATTGGTTAGAACCAAACCACTAAGAGACCTGTGTGAGTTTTCATTCACAAAATGACTTTTTTCACATTTAATGGCTGCATAAGCCGGCTGCGGACACGCAGATTCATATTCAATAGCCACCAATCACCTTTTGCATCCTTCAAACGAAGCTTCCACCATCAAAACAACCCATTCATTCACTCACGATCACAGCAAGTTAAGTTCCATAACACATCACAGCTACTATGGTCGTACTTTAAAGCTCCTACGAACCTGCTCTTTATCACAACGAACTTAATTGGCCTGGGGATTGTTACTACCTATAGGGGAATGCATGTCCTGGCCAACTCAGATGCCGAAGACTATAAACTCGACAGCAATACCATTGACAGTGTGGCCCCAGATAAAGGAACCAACTGGGCTGAACATCATGGTCAAATGATTAACCTTGAATACCATTTCCAGAAAAGTTTGGAGCAGTCAGAGAGAACTGTCGCAACAGAACATGATGATGACTTGCCCATTTTCCCAATCACTGAGAAAGAATTGTCCAACTTCGGGCCTGGGGAAACCCTTGATATACCAAAAGATAGAGTTTCTTATCTCATAGGTCAAAATTTGCTCCATCTAGGAGAATTCTATGGCCAGCTGAGGGTGATGATCAGAAAGAAACAACAATATGAGAAGGCATTTGAGTTGGCCAATTCAAAAACCCCAATCAACAGAGGTAAGTCCTATAAGAAGCACATGGAAAATGGTACGCTTTTTGATTTCTTTAGGGACCACCAAACTCTGCGAAACAAACTGTTTTCAGATATCAACAAGCAAATTACTTTAAACTTTATGAAAAAAAAAGAATACACAGCATCTAAGAAATTGAGCAAATCAGAGTTTGAAAAAGGGTTCCAAAAGATTGTGATGCAACACGCTAGCGTACCAACTTTGCAGCCAAAGTTTCTTTTGAGGATGTCCGAACTATTTTCTAGCTGCAATGACCCTGATTATTTGTGGATCTACAAAACACTGAACCCTTATAGAGGGAACCAGAATTTTCAAGTTCTGCTTAACACCTTGAGTTTGTCTATGATCAGACAGGCAACGGTTTTCATCACCACTGAAGAAATGTTCTATGAGATTTTAAGAAACGCAGTCCTCTCGGCAAACAAGCTTATTTTTGAAAAGTGCTTGTTCAACCTGAACTTGACAAAGGGTGACTTGAAAAGGATGAACTTCACCAAAAGAGCAACCAAAATCATCAAAAATATCACAAAGGGTGAAGGGCTTTTTAACATCACCTTTTCCCTGAAGACTTATATGCTCGCACTTCATGGTATGGTTAAAATGAAATACAATCAATCTATATTGACGAAGGCTACAAAGAAAGTCATTACTTCTCTTCAGACGCGCCGATCTGGCGAATCCCGTGTTTCCTTTGCTTTAATCCCAACGAATTCCAAGAGATGTTTTACAGCAAAAGTCCATAAGACGTTGCTCGAATGCGTCCCACTCGAACTAGTTGACTTCTCTACCAAGATTGCGCTACACACAAAGGATCAATATATTATGACATGGTGCATATTGGCAGTTTCACGCAGTAATTCGTTGGATAATTTGGAAAAGATCAAGAGGCTGAATGCGCTGGAAGCAAACTGCGACAACTCTGACTTAAAGCTATTGATACAAAAGCTACAGGAGATCCTTCTAAAATGAGAGCATACCCTTTCCTTGCATATATATATATATAATAAATTCTCATCTAGAAGCATAGTTTGTGTTAGTAGTTTCACTTCCTGAGCACACCTCAGCCTGCATTCAAGTTGTTTATAAGTCATATGAGCTGGGTTTACAATTGATTGTCCACACAAAATAATTGAGACAAATGATCCCAACTGACGGTCAAGGTGAAGAAGAATTTACCACATGCATCAATGTTGACCCATTGACAATAAACCAAAAGAGATTTAAATCGGTTATAAGAAATAAGTTCAGGAAGTGGTTGCATAAGGACATTAGCATTTACATGTTTTTAGAGTACGTTGTTGATGATTCTGATGATGACCCCAGGTAACAGACAATACTACGCGAACCCCTCGCTTTTTAGGAAACAACCGTAGAACAAACCCGCTGATAGAGCATTAGAGATGTCGTAAAATCATAATAGTGATCGTGACCCACAAGCTATAGTAACTTTGTGTCACCATGAGCATAGTGTCTAGTCTTAAATTCCCCGAGTGTGAGTTTCTAAAAGCAATAGCTATAGTAAAATTTGAAGATGAGAGACGAAAGTGTAGACACCTCAAGTATTATCTTTGGTGGTACTCTTTTCTCTCATTGACAGCCTTCCCAATCGTTTATGATATGGGAGACTACGTGAGAAGGATTACATCAGAGGGAGTAGATATTGCTTTTGAGAGCAAAGGAAGCATTGAGCAAGTAAATACTTTTCGCAGAGGCAACAATGTTGGAAATCTTTAAGATATCACTCTGAGTGACAAAACTTCAGCTAATTGAGTTGGGTGCAACCTACAGAGTACGTGTGTCATAGTATGATATTAATGTTCTTGTTATCTATGTAAGCAAGACATGGGTGTGGGTGTTTATGTGACACAAAACAATTACTGATCAGCGTGGTCTTTCCAAAGTCCTTGAAATCTATGCTCAACGAGATTGCCAGGCCCATTCATATACCCATTGAATGCTGCTTCTGGTAGCATCACAAAATCACCATCTACAACAATTGGTTGATCAATCCTTGTGACATTTTGCCACCCCCACCAAACGTCTGGTTTTTTTCCAACAGACCAGGTTGTGTCCTTTATTTCTGGGAATTCAGTGAGCTCCCTTGTTTGTTGTTGATCGTTCACGTTGTGAATTGGAATATCTGGACCGAGTGAGTTGATATACTCGTAAACAGTATCTGTGAAGATAGCTGGACCTGTGAACCACATTACACTATCTTGTAAACTCCAATCAGCTGCCTTGAAGTCGTAATCTGTGCCTTCAAATGTTAAAATCTTAGTATATTTGTTGTATTTAGTATTGGCGACATTGACAATATTGCTTATCAGAAGGGCATAGAATGGGTGGTGTCTTTTTCCTTGGAAAGACCATTGACAGAACTGGACCCTTCTAAAGGGGTACCCTATGCATGTCCCACAGTCCCTCTCAGTTTCAATACCAACCACAGCACCGATCTTATTGGTTTCATTGTAAGTGATCCAATCTTTGATAGGAGTGCTCTGATAAGTGTCTGCATCACTATATGTACCACCAACCAGATAAACGATAAGATATCTCAAAAAATCATATTGTAAGATAGTCTTAGGCATTATATTGTAAGCCTCAACGATTTCAGGAAAATATTCAGAAAACTCTCTTAAAATTAATCTGTAACCGGAAGGGGCATCTATGAGATAGTAATCAAAGTTGGGGTCACTGGTCCATGACCTCATATCATCAGTCAATGGAATCTGTTCATGCCATATCTGGAAGATTGTTCTCTCCAATGGTTCAGAGCTCTTGTGATACGGATAAACTTTGTGGAGTCTCTCAAGCAACGGCAACTTCAAAAGTTCATCTATTGGGGTGTGCAAGGATAGTTTTTGCATCGGGTGGTGTCCATAATTAACTGGTGGATTCACTGCAGTAGTCGAGGTCGTTGCTGGCCTTTTGTATTTGAAAGTGGAATTAATTGTAGGATCTATGAACTGGAAGGCATTCTCTTCAGTGAGTAAGAGCATTGTTAAAGTAATTAGCACAGCAGTACCCAAAATTATTACCAGTATTGCCTTTCTGAAGTACAGTACTTTGGGTGGAAAGTGGAAGCCCATGTAGACGGTTAATATTCCTTGACACCACAATGTATCAGGTATAAACACGAAGCTAAAACTACGGATTTTCATTGAACTTTATATGCCTGAAATACTAGATGTTTCTAGCTGGTTTATACTTTGCTTCGAAATGTAGACAACAAAGTGTTATCCGACGTACATGGATTGAACAAATTTGATGACGCATAGTCTAAAGTCAAATACCATGGTACTCAAACACTTCCCCGATACCTCTGTGTGCCATTGCAAAAGAGTCCTATGAACGAGATGTAATCTTGTGCCCCTATGTCAATAGGCACGGTACACTGTCGAAACAGGTTTTGAATTTCATGGAAGCAGATGTTATCTCTTTGCTACTTCGGTTTGTTGCCGTTTCCGACAATCGCGAAGTGAAGTGTTGTCTGCATGTTGTGCACCATTTCCCAGATCCGTCAAGGATCAGCTCTCTATATTTGCTAGGATACTAAAATGGCTAAAGTTCCAAACTCTTTAAAAAGGATTTACTCATTACAAAGGAGCCGAGGCCTAGAACTATGGGACGGTATGTCGCAGTTTTTTGTTGAAGCTTTACCTGTAAATGAGAATAACAATCCCCCCCAGGTCACTTTGTGATCTTTATTACCTTATCTCCCACTTCAATGATCACTTTTTGAGCCCAGTAGGCGGTTTGCCCGATACTGTGCTAAACTTTTAGTCTCGCCCCTTTTTTTCCTTTGTGAACAACATCCTGGCTAAATACATGAACCCTGCATGCACGCTTTGCATGAAAATGTGTCGAAAATATTAAAACGATGCGTTCTAGAATTCGGAATTATCAGTAGACACTTCATGGTATGTAGCATTAGAAAGTTGTAAAGGAGCTGCTGTATGATCGTAAGTCCACTTGCTGCATCGTTCATCTGGAAATAAAAAAAGGGCTTAATTGTCTTCTCCTATGCAAGTGCGGTGTTAGTAATGGCTGAAACGTGCCAATTTCACACATCTCCATTCAGCTTCTTTTCCGTATCCCCTCATCAAGTGTAAACAGTCGTAATTATCTAAGTTTCCATCGGGAAACTTTATTCCTTTATACAAGTCATTTAACACATAGTATAATTGTACTGAATTGGTCACAGACAGGTTATAAAGAAGTTTCCAGTGATTTGAATCTAATCAAATTCGAAAAGGGTTACTTCTTTTAGTGACAGGTTAGTCACGCCACGCCCTCCTGTGACCTTGTCAACACCATTATGGTCTTCGAGACATTTGGTATCAATCATCTTTGAACCTTCGACGTAGTTATATAAATTTTAAGCTAACTATTATATACTAACGCTAGCAAATCGTGCGTAGGAGCTGAGCTGTTTTCATGTGACTTGCCAAAACTTGATGATTGTCGCAGTGTCTTTATCAACATGACACCACCACCCCCTTGCACCTGCCCAGCGGAAGGGACTCATTGCACATGTGGAACGAGCTGGACCCCGCAGCTCCAATCTCTATATCTGTGGAGATGGCAATCTTCATTGCGGTGTTGCCGATCTTAAAAATCTATCTCATCATGCTGGTTTCTGGCTTCTTGTTCACTATATCTATAATAAAGTCTCATCTAGAAGCATAGTTTGTGTTAGTAGTTTCACTTCCTGAGCACACCTCAGCCTGCATTCAAGTTGTTTATAAGTCATATGAGCTGGGTTTACAATTGATTGTCCACACAAAATAATTGAGACGAATAATGATAAAACAGGTTCTTAATCACCAACAACGAGAACTAACGACTGGCTTGTGGTCGAATTGGGGTACCCACTCCGTATAATTCACCATCATAAATATAATATGAAAGAAAAAGCAAGGGTACAACGGCAACTTGAAATTTGTTGAAGGTTTTTAAACCCGAGAGACCGTTGAGCGGGGCCTGCTATGGCCACGCCTCATCGGAGTGGATGAAATTTTTTAGCGAGTAAAAAAAAACATCAGTTCACAGAGACACAAGACAAGTTTGTGTCAAACGTTGAGAATAAAATAATGAAGATCCTCACAACAAACTTTGTCAAGTGCTCCATCAAGACATGTGACTCATCTGTGAACTCATTTCCATTAAAGTACCAGAACTGTCAACTCAATCAAGTGGAGCAGGACTTTCAACCGGAGTTCATACTCAACATTCTTGATCGTGTACACTGGGATGCCCTTGTTGCCATCCTGAGAGATTTAGGAAACACCTCACTTCCTCAAGAAAAACCAAACATCACTATTGAAGATATCGACTTGCTAAAAAACCTTCACGAACTTCTGATTGAAACTAACATTTTTGAAGGAGAGATGGTGTGCCCAAACTGCCAACATATTTACTACATCAAGAACTCTATTCCAAACTTCTTACTGCCACCACATCTAGCCTAAATCCATTTGAGACCCAATATACATTGTACAATAAATTAAATGACCATAGATTTAGAACCCATGATGTATTAATGGCTGACCCGTACCCATAGCTGAGTCTTGGAGTAGCGAATTTCGAGTTACGACAGCTTTGGCTGCTTATGTAATCCAATCTCGCTTTTTTTAGAATTTCTGCTCTGAAACAGAAAGTCTTTCACCGTTTCCTTCATCCTAACAAACCTTTCCAAACGCTCATTTCTGGTCCCCTTCTCGATCCCTTACTTCTTTCAACCAAATAACTCATTTGAAGCTTGTGTTTCCCCCCAATAGGACTCAAAGTTTCCAAAAGAAGAATAATAATGCATTTACTCGGATCTATATTTCAAGCATTTCTTTGCTTGAACGCGATTTCACTAGCCTCATCTCAGACCAATGATACCACTGAACTCACTATTGTTGGTACTTGGTCCTCTAAATCCAACACGGTGTTTACAGGCTCAGGGTTTTATGATCCCATTGACGAACTTCTCATTGAACCTGCCCTCCCTGGTCTATCGTACTCCTTTACTGAAGATGGTTTCTTTGAAGAGGCTCTTTATCAGGTCACATCTAACCCAAGAAACCATTCATGTCCATCCGCAGCCTTGACCTTCCAGCACGGTACATACACTGTCTTCAGTAACGGGTCGCTGGTCCTGGAACCTATTTCTGTTGATGGCCGTCAGTTGGTGTCAGAGCCATGTAATGACAATGGCGTGTCTACTTACAACAGATATAATCAAACTGAATTCTATATCAAATACGAAGTGTCTTTGGATTCATATCATGGTCGTTATAAGCTGAGACTTTACCAATGGGATGGTACTCCTACTCAGCCCCTCTACTTGGCATACAGACCTCCAATGATGTTGCCAACGGAGACTCTCAACCCAACTGCTGCAGACAATACCCAATCACCAACTGAGACCGGCTCGGGAAACCAAAAGAGATCTTTGAGAGAACTAGTCAGAAGAAGCTTCGATAATCAAAAGAGAACTAAAGCTGTTCGTCAGACCTCCTTTGATCATGACTTTTGGTGGTGGACTTCAGTCGGCTTGATCGCAGTTGGTTCCACCATGTATGTCTACTTGTAATTGTCAATACCTTTACTTCCTGAATAGTTCTGTTTTTACCGCTTTTAAAGAGTAGTCCGAAGCTCCAAGCCTCATTTCCATTTCCCATTTGCAAAGTTCTGCTATTCTCTATATTTCTCTATATGCTACGGCGATGCTTATGCTTATGTAATATGTGTTGTCAAAAACTTTTTCAAATTTTGACCAATACTATTAGCGCTGCGGGAATCTCAGTAAGGTAAGATGGCATCCAAAGAAGCATTCAAGTCGTTAATCAAAGCTCTAGAAAGCTTCCCAAAAGAGAAGCTTACGGATCTTTCTTTCAAGGAAATCCAGATGGATAGATTTAGACCTCTCGCAGGTCTTCCAGTGGTATCAAAAGAGAACAAACCAAGCATAAAAGACATTGTCAACAAGGTGAACCCATATGCCATTAAAGATATCGAGGCAAAGTCAAATGCCTCTCAGATGGATGAGGATGCTATTGTCCAGCAGATTAAGGCTCTAAATACCCTCAAGAACAACACATACAGAGACTACTACAATGTTGGAGACAAAATGCTAAGACCCCAAGGAAATCCAGTTTACTACGAGAGACTTCTAGCTGATATCAATGGCGAAAGCAAGGAGAACATTATCACTGGTTTGAGAACCGTGTTGTTGGGTAAATAGAGAGCTAGGGAAAATCTTGTACATATTCATGGTAGGGTCAACTGTTTATTTCTTCGCGTAGTTGACGATAATCTTCTCACCGCGTATCTGCAGGTCTTTATTCCCCTGTTTAGCCGGTATCGCGTCTTCTTCTGATTCAAAGTTAATAAATGCGACCTTCTTAACTGCGACTAGTGTGATATCAACGAAGCCTTTGTATTTGTTGAAGAATGGTAAAAGCTCATCTTTAGTGATACCGTCAGGTAAATTCTGAATTAGTAAAATCTTGTGTGGTGGAGTATTTAATACCACAATAGCGCTATCTTTTTCCTTTTGCTTTTTTCTTTGTTGCTCATAAACAGCATATTCCTCCCTGCTGAGGTTTTTCTGCAACGACTGGTTTGACGATGTCTTTGCGAGCTTAACCTCAATCTTCTGGTTAAACATGGTGGCACCATTAAGACTCAAGGCTTTCTTAGCCTGCTTTGAATCTTCAAAAGTTATGAATGCTTGTCCTCTCATTTTGAGATTTTTGTGAGCTGTTACGCTTTGTGGTTTGAACTTGCTGAATGTCTCTAAGAGTTTCAGTTTGAGCGTGTTTAATCCCACTTTCTCATTGATGTTTCTGATATAGATTCTGGGTATTGTGTTAGTTAAAGAAATCACTCATAATTAAGATATATGTATTCCTACGTGTCACTGTACTGATAGTTTGCTTCATTGGGGCTCATTCTCGTATTTTTCTCTTGTTTGAGATGAAAGGCACTAAAGAATGATGCGCCATCACATCCAAAATATTTCAAGGGTGAGATTAATAAGTGCTTAGTCAGCTCTTTATTTACTTCCTTTTTTTACTCTGTACAAAGATTACATAGTACGCGTCTCAACAATTACGCGACATCCCCGTTTTCAGAGGGCGTTGCAGCATATGTCACCACTTAATGTGGAGTCCCTCCATAAACCGTTCCCTAATGTTACTGAACTTTCGCAAGAGACGAGGCGTCGATTATTTGTTGGACTAACAAAGCTAGAACAGTTGATCCCATTGTTAACTAAAGATGATGATGACAGTCAATTGGCGGATATTGCGTTGGACTACACTATGTACTATTTGTTGGAACTCAGATCTGAGGATGTCCGGTTTGATGGGGTTGCTTTCTACCGATATCTGCTGTTTTTGGATGTCAACTCCTTGCAAAAATCTGATTATATTCAAATTGTCACGTATCTTTTCACAATACTTGAAAGTTTCAATAAGAAACTTCCTACTGAGGTTCTGACCCAAATATTGGATGGAAACTCTTACTCCCAAAATATAAGTTTCACATCCCAGTATCTGAGGAAACTGACTGCCGGTACCTTCATTTCAACCTATAATATAACTGCTGGACAGCATAATGAAAAGGTGGAAACAAATATACACGGCAAGAGCAAGTCTCAAGACGAAACTACGTTACTACGGACAGAAAATGCTGCTATCACTTCATCGCATAACCAAGTCCCATCGCATCCACAACCATCTGACCTTCAAGCCGAGAGCTCTGCACTATTTCTTCTTCCTCGTAATCCTGAAGCACAAAGCGAGCTACACAATCCAGAAGATACGGAGCACTTCATTGCTTCAATTAGCAATGGTCTGAAACTATGTGCAATCGAGATTGATAATCAAGCAGAATTCCTTGAGACATTAGCTCAGTCGTTTGAAACCGAACTATCAGTGCTCCAAAATGAAATTGCGTCAGAAGTTGACAACCGAAAGGAATCCATCAAGATCTTTGCGAACTTCTTTGACTCCAAGATTGAGCGAATCTTTGAGACGATGAAGAAGTTTGATTCCTTTGTGGATATCAACAATAAATTGCAGATGGATGTACTTCATGCTGATACCAATTTGAGATCCCTATTCGACATTGTCAACGACCACAATAACGTCCAGGCTGATTTGAACTTCAGACTCGAGGAATTGAAACAAGTAGTTAACTCATTTTCTATCAGATTTGCTGCGCTAGACCAATCAGTCTCAAGTACATGTGCAAGACAAGACGCGCTGGCATCGACTGTGAACGAATCATTCAAGAAACTTGGATTGGAGATGCAAAAACACTCGAGGGCACTATATGACCTCCGTGTTTACATTGAGCAATTTCATAATGAATACTCTCTATTCAAATCTTCCTTTAATGCTTCAAAGATTCAGACCAATGTGGATGCCTTTACCGAACGTGTTCTTGCCAATGAATTTGACATTTCCCTGTTAAAGCAAGAGAATGAGTCACTAAGAATACAGCTCTCGAAGATACGAGGAATAACTCAAACAGGTGATATCTTAAATGACGAACAGCTAACTTTAAAGGCTCTATCACGGCATATCTCTCTCCTCCATAAGGATAGAGTAGAGAGCGAAAAGAAAGCACAGCAGAGGTATGATGCTCTGGAGAAACGGGCGTCGCAAACGGAGAATGACCTTCGCTCAATTCTATCGTTCCTCAAAAATAATGGCACCCAAACTGCAGCCTCCAACCCAACTCCAACCCTTCCACCCAAAACTCAAATACAAACTCCAAGTACAAACCTTCTAAACATTCCTCTGATTACCGCAGTCAGTTCACACCAAACGGCACGATTGGAATCCAAATCCCAAGGGGCATCTTCGCAGAAACCGATCATTATCAATGACAAGGACAATAACTCTGAATCCAACAAGGAGAACCGTGGGACGACTGTGCCTTTCAAGAAGCGTAAAGCAATCAATGTTTTGCAGAATTCGCCAAATGTGTTGAAGAGAATCAGATTGACCAAAAGTATATCTGATGAGGAAGAGTCCCAATCGCAAGATTCCAATATTGGTGTGCCTCAGGAGTCTACAAACTCAATACAGGCTGAGATTCAAAGCACTGAAGAACATTTTGATGGGCATGATTCTGACAGCTTCCGTTCCACGAACGAAATTGAATCAAGTCCACTTTCTCAAGGTCAAAGTGCACCGCAACCCGCATAGATACGAACACAAACAACTAACAAAAACATAAAGCTAGAGTGACCGCACATTCACTGTTAACCAAATTTAATGAATCTTGTACGAATATCTATTTAAGTAATGTATTAAAACTGTATAGATGAAGTATGCATGATTAGTGAAGCTATATATAGTACAAGATAATAAATGACAACAGCAAAATCAAACAGGGGATTGAGAACCCAGATGATCTTCACTGCTGTTGATTTGAGAGTCCGTTTTCTTTTGTGCGAACTTAGACTCATTGTCCTTTTCGAAATCGTCGTACTGTTTAACGTACTGGTCCATCTCAACCTCCGAAATCTCTCTGTTATCATCCTCTGGTTCATCTTCGTCATCCATCACCTGTGGCAACAACAGGTTCAAAATAGTGGCAATAATACCACCAAGAGCATATGAAGATTCCATGATAACTACAATGGCATCAAGAAAACCTCTCAACGATGTGTTGTTTCCAGAGTAAGTGAAAACGTTATCGAACCAGTCAGGGACCAGAATAGCACCAAAGCCAGGAAGGAGTGACGCCGTAAGGACAAATCTGTCTCTTCTAGTAAATTGACAATTGGAAATAATCTTCAAGCCAGATACAGCAACGGAAGTGAAAAGGAAAGAGGTCATACCACCCAACACAGGCTTAGGAATGGCAACCAAGCTGGCTGCAAACTTGGTAAAAATACCCATGATGATCAAGATACAACAACAGAAGTAACCCACTGTTCTGTTAGCACATTTGGTGATAGAAATGACACCATTGTTTTGTGCAAAAGTGGACATTGGTGTGATGGTACATAATCCAGCAATAATGGAACATAGGGCATCACCGAGGACACCACCTTGAATACGGGATTCGTAGATTGGACCAGAAATTGGAAGTCTAGAAACTTCCTGTGTTGCTGTCAAGTCACCGATGGTCTCCATGAGTAAAACAGTGTAAACAACAAGCATTGGAAGAACAGCCGGGCCGTACACAGAGAGTTTGAACGTTTTCACCCAGACAAAGTTGGCCGTGGTTGCCTCGTCAATGGAAGTTTTATCAAAGTAACCACAAGCACCAGCAACAATACAACCAACCAATAAGCCCAAAACAACGGAACAAGACTTCATAATTGGAGATCCCCATTTCTCGAAAATGATGATAGAGATATAAACCAGGAATCCCAGACCAATAAACTGCGCAGAGCCAAACGGAGCAGCTTTTGGCGCTCCCTCCGCTGGGCAGATCTTACCCACACATCCAGAACCACCAACCCAGTCCTGAAACGCTGATTTGATCAATGAGACACCCATCAGCAGAACAACAGTACCAGTGACAGTGTTTGGGAACAGTTTCTTCAAGAACTTTGGTGGGATAAAAGACATTAGCACCTCGAGTAACCCACACACACAAGCTGTACCCAAGATGGCACCATATCCATCTGGACAAGGTAAGAACGTTCCATCCTCAGCAACGGGACAGAAACCAGTTGAGTACATCACTGGTAAAATCTTCTGAACAACGACAATGACACCAAACGAGGTACCCAAAATACTTAAGCAGCCAGAACCAATATAATAAGGCGTACGATAGATGTGAAATCTGGTGATCTGGACCATGGATAAGCAACCAGAAACAATCAATGATGCTGAAACGAGATACTGCTGGGTCTCGGCTTCAAAGAATGTGGAGTATGAGATAATCAATGGTGGTGTAATTACACCAGCCAGCAGAGCCAGCGAGTGCTGAAGTCCCAGAAGAAACCCTAAAAGCACAGGCATCTCCGAGTCCAATGCAAAGAACGGTTGAACGACACGCTTCTGTTTGAGAAATGGCACCTTTGGAGTAAATAAGTACTTGTAGTCATAGTTGCCGAAGAACCCTTCCTTAGTAGTGAACTTGAACTTGAGGAACCTCACCAGAGATTTGGCTTTTTGCGGGAGACTAGCACTCTCAGTCATGGTGGTAAGATTGTTGATGGGGGGACTCTTCTTGTGAAAAAAGCCTTGATAGAGTTTAGCACACTGTCCTGAGATCCTAAATCAAGTTTTTTTGAGTCTATGGAAATTTCTTTTTTCTACTTGATGCCATATATTATTTTTTTTTTTTTTTTCAACTAATATTTTATCGGAGTCAGTGCCAATGTTTGCTTAATCAGGAATGGATCTGGCCAGCCCGTTTTGCAAAACTGGAGCAGCAGATACCTGAGAGAGCAGCAATCATTGTAGAGAAGAAGTTCGTAAAACACTCTGAATCCAATCAATTAATCTCGGGTATTTGATACTCTCACAGAAGGATTCAGAGCTTCCCGCACTTTGACGCTTTACTCTAACCGAAGTGCTGTTAAAAGAGGTCCTTGTCGATCGGATCGACACAATTGTTTTTTTTTGTTTTTGTTAAGTGATATCTTAACATTCATCATATATAGGTCAGGTATTATATCTAAATTGCTAATGAAATCTCAATTGAAAATAAACTAAACTCTGTGGTTTACCAATTTATTCACTAATGAAAGTGTTCACAAAGTAGTCATCCGACGGAGAACCGCCGTAATTAATTTTACTGATACACCATCTTGTTTTTTATTTGAATTTAGTTTAGCAATACATACAGTACTTATTACTTATAATAACTTGTGTAAGCTCCATGGCTACTAGTCGAAGCTTTATCTCGGCATAACTTTTCGAAGTAAGCCAGATCTCGTATCTTGTGGGGTAAGCTAATGTTCCACAAAAAAAAAACATAAAATGAAAAAATAAAAAATAGAAGGGAAAATTGTGGCATTCTGACGTAAATTACGCACGAATCACTCAACCGATCCGAAACTGATAATCATGATGGGACGATCCAATTTTGAAATATATAAAGGGTTCTCAGGTACATCTGTAGGCCATACAGGAACGGTATAGCTCGCACAATTGCATATCACCAAGATCAGCTCAACCAGCATGACTACATCTCAGAGCTCCAACAAACGTCAGAGGATCAACAAGCCATTGGTCCTAAACTTCATGGTTCTGCCTTCCCCATCACACATGAACCCTTCGAACTGGGCACATCCAGATGACCACTCAGCAGAGTATAAATCTGTTAAGTACTGGATAGACCTGGCGAAACTGGCTGAGAAGCACAAGATCAACGCAATCTTTATTGCTGATGTCCTTGGCCCGTATGACGTCTTCAATGGTCCAAATAACTTTGACGCTGCCGCTCGTAGCGGTGCCCAATTCCCATTAGTTGACCCATCCATTTACTTATCAGCGATGGCAGCTGTGACTCAGTCAGTTGCCTTTGGATGCACTTTTAGCACCATTTCTGAGGCACCGTACCATTTCGCCAGAAGAATTGCTACATTGGACCATGCTACTAATGGTAGAATTGGCTGGAACATTGTGACATCATACCTCCAGAGTGCAGCTAGAAACCTCTTGGAAGATGGGCAATTGCCTCCTCATGACAAAAGATACGAGAAGGCGGATGAATACTTGGAGGTGGTGTATAAATTACTGTTATCTTCGTGGAGAGATGATGCCGTTATTGCTGATGTTAAAAATTTGACTTATGCAGAACCTTTGAGATTGAGAGAAATTAATCACAAGGGTGACTTTTTTAATGTTCCTGGGCCTCATGTGGTTGAGCCTTCGAAACAGAGACTACCAGTTATCATCCAGGCAGGAGCCAGCCAACGTGGGAAACATTTCTCTGCCCAACACGCAGAAATAATCTTTATCTTGGGATTCACTCCCGAAGAGTTGAAGAAGAGTGTTGATGAAATCAGAGACTTAGCTAAGAACAAATATGGCCGTGACCCGTCTCATCTCAAGTTCATCACTGAACTTCTGGTGATTTTAGGGGACACACATGAGGAAGCTGAGAGGGCTTTCCTTGATTACTTGAAGTATCAGTCCCATGAGGGCAAACAGGCCTTGATTGGTGGCTGGACTGGTCTGAATTTGGGCAAATATGGGCTGGATGAGGATCTAGATTCAATAGAGGCATCCAAATCAGACGCCATGCTCAGTGCTGTGAAAATGTACATCACCTCCAATGAGACCAAGACTAAGAGAGCGCTTGTTGAACAAGTCGGCCTGGGAACAGGAAGGAAGAGACTTGCGTTGGGGACCCCTGACGAAGTCGCTGATGAAATTCAGAGAATTGTGGACATTTCTGGCGTCGATGGGTTCAACTTTGTAAATATCAATCACCCAGCTACATTCACTGATATTGGCGAGAAGCTGATCCCTGTATTAAGACAGAGAGGCCTTGCTGCGAATGACTATTCCGCTCCAGGCGGAAGTTTTAGAGAGAACTTGTACGGAGTGAAGGATCAACATTTTGTGCCGGAAGATCACTACGCATACAATTATAGATGGACTGAAGGTACTAAAGAGGAGTTTGAGAAGAAGTTCAATCAATACAAAGAAACATAGGTCCTGCAGGATACAGAACAAAACAACAAAAAGACATTCAGATTTGAAAAAAACAAGAATACTATTCTCATTCCTTTTATATAAATTTCACGTAATACATTTTCTCTAAAACAGTTTGACAATAATCATTAGCAAACAACTTAGAAACATTTGTGGTGAACAATAGAAGGACCAGACTCGTCGTATTCTTGCTTTGAGATCCACATTTGTTGGAAAGTAGACAAAGAAGCCAAAATAGAACCACCGATCCAGACAGAGAACTTTCTCTCAGGTGGAGCAATGATCTTGACCTTCATGGAAGATGGGGCCAAGGCAGTAATCTCCTTTTGCATACGTTCAGCAATACCTGGGAACATGGTGGTACCACCGGACAAGACAATGTTACCGTACAATTCCTTTCTGACATCGACATCAGTCTTCATGATAGAGTTGTAAGTGGTTTGGTCAATACCAGCAGCTTCCAAACCCAACAAAGATGGGTGGAACAATGCTTCTGGAGCTCTGAATCTCTCGTTACCGATGGTGATAACTTGACCATCTGGCAACTCGTAAGACTTCTCAATGGCAGAAGATTGAGCAGAAGTTTGCAATTCTTGGTCAAAGTCCAAAGCAACGTAGGACAACTTCTCCTTGATGTCTCTGACAATTTCTCTCTCAGCAGTGGTGGAGAAAGAGTAACCACGCTCGGACAAGATCTTCATCAAGTAGTCAGTCAAGTCTCTACCAGCCAAGTCAATTCTCAAAATGGCGTGTGGCAAGGCGAAACCAGTGTAGATTGGAACAACGTGGGTGACACCATCACCAGAGTCCAAAACGATACCAGTGGTTCTACCAGAGGAGTACAAGGACAAAACGGCTTGGATGTTGACGTAGAAGGCTGGGACATTGAAAGTTTCGAACAAAATTTGAATCATCTTCTCTCTGTTTAGCTTTGGGTTCATTGGAGCCTCAGTCAACAAAACTGGGTGCTCTTCTGGAGCAACTCTCAATTCGTTGTAGAAGGTGTGATGCCAGATCTTCTCCATATCATCCCAGTTGGTGACGATACCGTGCTCAATTGGGTATCTCAAGGTCAAAATACCTCTCTTGGATTGGGCTTCATCACCAACATAAGAGTCCTTTTGACCCATACCAACCATGATACCTTGGTGTCTTGGTCTACCAACAATGGATGGGAAGACGGCACGTGGAGCGTCATCACCGGCAAAACCGGCTTTACACATACCAGAACCGTTGTCGATAACCAAGGCGGAAATTTCTTCTGTTGAACATAAGTTAGTAAAATGTGATAATTTGGGTGGTGATATGGTGACAAGCAAGGCAGGCAAAAACAATGTAGGAAAAAAAAGAACAGTAAGAAAAAACGCACCCCGGTCACATGTAACAACAGTAACATGATAACGGTAGGAAAGGTGCTCTAATCATTTCATACACTTCCCAAACCTCCTTGTTTTCTATTTTCGGTACAGTTCTCGGTGGCCAATGAAAAACAAAAAACACAAAACCCGGTATCACCCAGTCACTAGGCAAACCCAGCAAACACACAGCGATTGAGGGGGAAAAACAGCACCAATGAACGACTCAGAAGTAGACCATCCTGGCAAAGTGGCTAATGATGTTAATTGGAGCGATTGCATGACTTTTTGCGTTGTTTCTGCGTTGTTTTGATGTGGATTCCTCGGATTGATTTCAGGACAACAAACAGCAACAAATAGAACCGATAGGTTGCCAAATGTCCGGGAAAAACAAGGAAACACTAACGTAACCTGATCTGCCAGACCTGTAGCTTCTGAGATGTTTGCGATTGATAATGGTTTGTTATTAATAAGGGCTGTTTTTTTTCTGATACCATAAGTTCTTTATGATGCGCTGGCAATCAAATCAATCAATCAATCCCTTTCTGATCTCGAAAATCAAGATCTGATATCAGGACAATTGCTCCAGGAAAGTGCCACGTATCCTAGTTTTTGCCACTGCCCGTGTGATTTACTAGAAGCCTTCATTTCACCAAACACGCTGTGCAAAAAAACTTACCTTCAGCCATTTTGAATAATGTCTTTGTCTTTGCAAAAAGTCGTGGTGTGAAAGAAAGGCGAAAAAGGGAATTTTCAATGGCCTTTTTCTTCTTAAAAAAAGGAGGCGTTGCCGACCGACAGGTTTTTTCGGCGTTGCCATTTTTGGGGAAATTCCGGTTAGATACGCGATAATACCCTCGGAAGTACATTGTAGTTTAGTAGCACAAGTACACGGTACGCACAACACGACACGAAAAATATGATCAATTAGGCCAAACAGTTGAATATCTAAACTGCGGGCAGCCTTTAGAGTCTTGGTAATTTTAAGGCAACCAAGAGGCTTCTATTCTACTTGGGACACTGACCGCAAAGATGGATCCCAATATTGATCCTAATATGGGCTCCGGGATAGACACGCAGTTCACTAAGTTTCCACTTTCATCACATGGTTTTGATGGCCCTGACCACAACAGCCATGAGGATGAGGAGTTCTTAAACGCTGAACAAAGCGCACATGCATCATCCACTTTCCGCACATATACATCCATTGAAGATGATAATACACAGGATTCGTCTGCTGTTGCGGCAGCCGCAGTTGCCAATATGTCCAGTATCATCAATTTCAACAATCTGGAGTCAGACAATGATGCCCAGAAGAAAAGCAAAGATATACCCAGCAAAGGCAAACAAAAGAAAACAAACACATCCTTGGGATTCCTGAACTCATTGGATATTGAGGGAGATCGCACCTCGAGATCAACTACTCAAACTTCCAATCCAAAGCAAAAACTGATACAAGATGACGACTCGCAGGTTGCCATTGTGGTAGTGAACCCGGCTTCAAGTGAAGGAACAGGGAGACTCGGACGCCCACGAAAGCATGCCAAGACTAACTCTCCGTCTACTGAAACCTCTGCCTTTGATAACTTGGATAAATCAATTATTTCCCGATTTAGAGTTGATAACAAGCCATTGCGAGGTCCAGGGTCTAGAGGTGGCAGAAAAACACAGCCCACAAGGTTGAAGTCTAACTCTGCAAAAAGGACCATACAGCAGCGACTGAATTTCGGTAACGTGAAGAGAAAGAGGTTTGAGGTGGCTGATGATATCAAGATTATAGAAGTATCGAGCTCAGACGATTCTGAAGAAATTATTCGATTGGACGGCCCTGATGATAACAGCTATTTAAAAAAGAAGGAGAACAACAACAATAATAAGTCAATGCCAGAGAATAAGCAACAAAATACCAAGGATTACGAGGTAAAAAAAAAGGCACCCCTCGAACTCATAGCTCATCAGGGCCAAGAAACTCGAAACATCACCGAAGACCCTGAATCTACAGGCCAAAGTCTCAAAGATGATGGCATAGTTGAGGCCATAGACGTTGATGATACTGAATCAAACTCCTCAAGAGAGGAGAAATATGGGGAAGAACAAGTAGAAGCGCTGAATATAGTCTTTGAAGACTACGAGTCTCTAAAGGTAAAAGGAAGGTCAACGTCCAAGAGAATTGATCAGCAGCAAAATCAATCTTCATTTCTTAGTTTGAGTTCGAAACCAATCAAAAAAAGAAAGGACCATCCAGGGCCACTTGTTGGTATTTTCAATGACATCTACGAATCACCTCTCCTGAAGCACAATCCAGATCCAGAGCTAAATAAGATAGCCCTAGGGTACAAAGTAAAACCAGCCCCTTACTCCAAAGATATCATGGCTATTTTGTCATTCTTCAACAAATTCAGAAAGCATTTTGGGGGCTTCCCAAATATTGGCCCTCAAGACTTGGAGGTTGGACTGAAACTTAACCCTAGCGTAAAGTATCCCGTTGATAATGCAAACCAGGAACAATTCAAGAAGCCGCTGTACGATGAAAGTAGAGATGGTGGTCCAACAGAAGTTTCCAATTTGGTGAATGCTCTTTTCATCAAATTGCTGTCATTGGCATTAAACAAGACTAAGCCTCTTATCAGCACGCAGGAGACTAAAGCGATCAAGGAATTAAAACAAGTCGCGGAGAGCTGGGGCCTTCCAAAGGAATGGCGGAATGATTCCAAGATTTTCTCGAAGAAGTTACTTAATGATGACGAGGAGACCGAACCACTCGATCCGAATCACACTGAGTGGTTAGAGCCCGATATTTTCGACTATGGAAAATCTGAACCCCTAGATGAGATTCCATTGGATAATAAGGATTTTGAGGTCAAGGGATTATCTGCCTTAGTGCCGAAGGATCGTTTGATTCTGTTAAGATCCTTGACATTTTGGTGTCTTTCAAACTCCAGAAAGATCAAAGAAGATATCCTGAAGTTCCTTGAGAATCAAGACTATGCTGATAGAGAAACTTATTACAGCTCAAGATATGTTAAGGAGGGGGAAAGTTCTATCATTAATTCTAATGCCAATCTACAAATGTTGAATCAGAAGAGAAAAGCAAAACCTGAGTTTGAAGCCGCGTATGATGCCACATCTAGTCCAATTGATAATGGTTACTTTCTTAGAGCCATTGACTTCTTTGCCGGTGAAGGCGGATTTGCTGGTAGATTTCATCTCTGCAGAACTTACGATCACACTTTTGGTAACTTGATTCACAGCGGAGATATTAACAGTCTGGCAAAGAAGTCCACGCACGATTTGCTATCTTTCCCACAACCTTCGAGGTTCAAGCTCTACGTTCAGGATATCACGACCATGCTGGAGACAAAGGATAATGTTGATTTTCTGATACATCATGATGAGAAGACAGAAGGGAACTTGATTGAACCATGGTATGAGGTCGCATCTAATGCTGATGAATTAAACAGTTTCATTACATTTCTGACTCAAAATCTGGAGAAAACCAAGTCGAAGAACCTGAAGAACATGTTAAACTATCTTTCAGAGATTGCACCAATTCTTGAAAAATTTGAAGATGTTCTTTTGAACTTGAGACCCCCTAGAACAACAAGAGCGTCAAGAAGGAAACCAATGACGAATCTGATTGAACAGGATGCTAGATATAGAAAGCTGATAAATTACAATGAAATTTCTAGTGAGGACGATGAAAGTGATGAAATAGAGGTGATCTTGGGGGATGATGACGACTACCAATGACCCGGCTTAATTCCATACTTCCCTAACCAAAAATTGTATTATACTTTAGTTCATGTAGTTTTGGATTTCTTTGGCAGAATGCTCGAAGTGTTGTCAGCTTGATAAAATTCCTCTCTTGGTCGCTTACTATTATGATTATCGATTGTCATAAGAAGGTCCTCATTCTCCAGATTGTTGTTCTTTGGATTGTTCTCAAACTTAAGGACATGTGTAAATATATCAATACCATCATCAGAGTCATCATCTAAATTGTCAAAGTCTGAATCGTAGCCATCGTGACGAGGTTCCTTCTTCCGAGGACCCTTTCTTGAAGGAGAATAGTTCTTTCCCGCCGTGTGCTTGGCAATATCGGCATCAAACAATTCTAATAATCTGAGAGTTCTGAGTTTTCTTTCAGATTTGGATAAAGGTGCGTGGGATGTCTGTGCAATTGTAGAGACTTGATTTTTCTGCGATTCATTTGGAATTTCTGATTGCAAAGATTCACCAGCTTGGAGCTCTTTATCTATATTAATTGGTTGTAAGTCATCTGTTTTAGTCTTCTTTGCTCTGCTGCTCAGAACATCATATGCACTTTCCATTTTTACATTAACGATATCATCTTCTTCATCATCCTCTAAGCCAAAATTCAGTTTTACCTTCGTCTTTTTGATCTTAGTAGGTTTTGTTACTTTAGTATCAACTTTAATAGTCTCCTGTTTTTTCGTTATTAAGTCTTCAAAGAATGGCACCAAAACTTCAGACTTGGTCACGGTAACTGGATACGTAGGGATTTCTCCTTTAACTTCACCCTCCGCAATCTTCAAGACACTAAAAATACCATTGTCAACTACCTTTCCGAACACAGTGTTTTTCTGGTTCAACTCTGGAGTCTCCTTTAGCGTTATGAAGAACTTGCCATTATTTGTGTTCTTTTTGTTTGCGTTAACGGACCCCAGAAGCCCACGTCTGTTGAACTTGAGTCTAGAGTTGAATTCATCATCAAAGACCTTCAGACCATCAGATTCTTCTGGTTTGTCCCCTAGTTGAATGATAAAGTTGGGTATCACTCTGTCAAATTTACAGCCGTTGAAAGCACCATCATGAACACTCTGAAGAAAATGACGGCTGGTAATAGGAGTTTCATGAGCCCAGAGCTCAATATCAATGGGGCCCTTGGTTGTATGAAGACGACATTTTGCCGTTGTTTGCGGCTCAAGGGACATCTTGTGTTGGTTGTGCCAGTTGGTGTTGAAGTGTTTGTTTGTTTACTCTTTTTTTTTTCCTGAGAACTTCGTTTTAATTATAGTTATAGTGGTTCTCTCTTAATAAAGTATGTATTGAAGAGCTACCCCAACAGGGCGCAAATAGGTAGTAATAAATAAGGACAAATAAATAAATAAATAAACAAATAAATAAATAATCATAAGCTGACATTGCGTTTGAAGTCTTCGGCAGTAGGAGGCAAGTCTTGAGCGTGAAGCTGGTTTCTGAACTTTCTAGTGTACTCAAACAGATGGCTCTGCAACCTACCAGGCAAGATTCCCAAGTCGTTGAAGGTTTTCGCCTCAGGGTCAATGCATTGATTGATGAATTGCCGTTCGATCTGGTCAGGGCTCATCATTGGCCACCAGAACTTCTGAAGAAATTCTGTCCACTTCAAAGCAATATTTTTTGGAACATTGAGATTGGTGTATTTAATTCTTGTCACTGGCTCAATGAGGTCTCTGATTTCACGGATGGAGAAAGTTTCTGGCCCAGCAAGCTCATAAAGCTGCCCCACTGTTGAATCATCAAAACCAATTTTCTCCAGTGCAGAAACAACGTCTACGACATGAACTGGGGAACATGTCTCTTGCATATGGTTCACTGTTAAGAATCTCAAGTTGTCACCCAACTCATTGAGGAATTTATCTTCAGCACCATAGATCAAACTTGGTCTGGCAATAGTAGCGTCAGGATAGATTTCCTTAACCACCTGTTCACCAATACCTTTGGTAGCATAGAAAACAGAGCTTGAGTTTGGGTCAGCGTTGAAGGAACTGACATGGACTAGCCTTGGCACACCATGGTCACTAGCAGCCTGAGCAATTCTTCTGGCACCTTCAATGTTCACATCAGCCATGGTAAAATTTTTTGTGTTAGCATCGGTTCCCAATAGATTAAATACGATATCAGAGTGTTTGACCGCCTCATTGATTGACTCAACATTTCTTAAGTCAAACTCGACAAAGTTCACTACACCCAAATCACCTGGGACTTTTAAAAGTCTCTTCTTCATATCATCCCTCCAAGGAGCAACAGTTATTGTACCATTCTTGGCCAACCTTGAAACCAGGTAGCGGCCCAGAAAACCTGAGGAACCAAAGACAGTGGCCGTGTAACCACTTCTGGATGAACGGCCACCTAAACCAGTGGCAAACTTGACTTCACCGTTTCTAGTGATATTAATATCGCTCTTGAGCACTTCAGTGGAGTACTGTCTTGCTTGTCTCAACGTTATCCTATGTCTCCACATTGTTGCTGTTGATTATGGCTCTTAAAGTCAAGTTGTTGTGATTTTCTTTTCATCCCTTAATTAGAAAAATGCTAAGAATTGGCGGGGCGGTGGTACGGCCACACCATATGAAGTATACAAAGATCTACAATAGTTCAATATGAAAGAAAACACTGGCGAACAAATCAATCTTGATCTATAGGTTTTGAATAAGTAACTGGGATATGTGTATCCTGTAATGTACTATACATCAACAGCTTTTTATGGCAGGATTCTTGGATCCTGGATGGAGCTCTTCCATTCTAGAGGTGGTGTTATCCAGTAACATGAAGTTGAAAAGAAGGCTTCAGGACCCAACCAGCATCATTCTGTACCTCAGAAAAAGATCTTCAAGATTTCCAGTACAGCACCTCCAGCAATCAAAAAAGCTAAAATGACTGGGATTAACCTGTTAGTATGCACACTGGGTATAATAATTCAACAAATATCTATCACTTACAGAACCAAGTCTTGGAAACTGGGAGCTCCTTTTTCGAGATTGGCTTTGGTTTTCCCCTTTGCTTCTCGTGCTTCTTGTAGTATTTCTCGTTGGCTACACGCTGCTTTGGAGTTTGTTGCGCCTAGCGATGGTGTTAATTTCAGATCATAGTTTCGCCAACAAATCACAGTTTCTCGCCAGGAAATCACCATTGATACCATCAAGCTATCTAAACTGTGTGGTTATGACATATAGAATACCCTGATAAACTTACCATTGTGCAGTAATTCAGAGATTAGAAATTGTTCAATATCGACAAGGATTCAGAAAAGACGAGTACGTGTCAAAATTTCAAGCTTGAGGATTCCGCGACTTAAAAAAAAAAAACATCAAAATAACTTCGAATCTTGAATCTACGAATCCCTGAGCATGTAGGATTCAGTGTGAAAGTAGCCGTGGAATTTAAATCTCATATAAAACTTTAATTCAGAAATATTATTGTCTAAGGTGTGACTATATTTGATTGGAAGAAAGCGAAAAAAAATAGCGCCTCCTGGTTTCGATCCAGGGACATCAGGGTTATGAGCCCTGCGCGCTTCCACTGCGCCAAGGCGCTGCTATTTGATTAATAAAAGGGAGGCATGTTATAGACGGTACCAGCCCATGTGATATCTTCTTTTTTAGCTGGTGCTAGTAAATGACAAAAGTAGGTATTTGAAGGCTGTTGTAGTGAGGAATACGTTAGATCCTGATCAGTTTTGGGCAACACTTACATCCTTTCTGAATTGAGTCTAAACTCCATTGACACCCCAAATTCTACATCGAGTAATATCCGCGCATTTATTCATGCCGTTTTTTTTTTTTACTTTTTTCCCAATTTAGCATGGTAATTGGCATGAACTAACATCAGCTTGCGTCCTAAAAATGCCCTCGGACCTTGACGTTAAACGTTTTTTTTTTTTTTTGATAGAGTTAAGGTTTGGACAATGTACATTTAGAGCCCCAGTCGGATAAAGGAATGTAAGGAGTTGTGCAAGAGCTGAAGTATGTGCTTTTTTCATCCGTAAACGTAGCCGTGCCATGTGTGACAAAGATGGGCGAAATCATTCTGTTTGCCATCATTAATAACTTAGCTTACTTTTGAACTTTAGAGATAGATAACAAGTTAAGGAACATTTATGTTGAGTACTTGCAATAAGGCGAACTTGAGTGCGTTGACTCAAAATCATTTATGCTTTAAAATCCTAAGCTTTTTCGATTTAGCTGGAAAGTTATCTAACGCAAGGGCGACTAGTTTGAGACTTACGGCTATAGAAGGTCTAGAACTACAAGATTCTGAGGTATCAATTTTTTCTTTTAGTTTAAACTCATTCCTCATACGTCATTCGACTTACAAGTTGAAATGTATCTATTGGCTAGAACTCAGTTATTTACTGGCCACAGAAGAGGCCTTTGAGGAATGCGCTTCCAATCGCAGATAACAGCACTATTGAGCGTGCTCGACCCACTATGACTGTAATGAGATTGTAGTTAGTGAGGTTGCAGATTTGTTAAGATGATAAAATGGCGAAAACTAAGTGAATTCGGAAAGCCATTTGAACCAAAGCTTGCTTCAAAATGATATTTATTTTATCGTATACACTACGGGGAAAGATTACCACAATCATATCGTCTCATCTATCCTATTATTTAATTTGAATTTCAGTAGAAACTATTAAGGTCCTCTGAGACTCGACGAGTTAGTAGTGCCATTTTTTTCTTATTCAGTAAGATTACCTGCGGGTAGTCATAAGCTGGGTTGTATATGGAGAAGAGTTTGAGAGCACTTAGCTTCAAGGACAAAGCACTTATTGACTAAATAGCTTTCCTGTAGGAAAACTTAGACACCAATAAAACTTTACAGACCATATTAGTGGGTTATTGTTATTTTGGTTGTTGTATTAGGAAATTAAGTATGAACCTTGATTGGCGAAGCCCTTGGTCTTTTGGGAGATATACACCAGGTTGACAGTGGAGCACTTAATGAATCATGTAAAAAGAGTCATTACTGGCCTGATGCTTTCGACCTTTTTGGCCTATAAGCTTGAACGATATCTCTAGACATTGATTCAATGATTTATTCCACCTTATCGCTACACACAAAGAAAAAGAGGAAGTACAGCTAAATCCCATAATGCTAGGCGCCCAATACTAAATAAACCGAAAATCCCTTATGACAAATGATGTAGCCAAAAGATATAAAGCTCAGCTTCATAAAATCCTCTTGGTTCATTTTTGAATTGATCCGTTCGATCCATCGATCGATGATGTGTGTGTTATTTAGACTCTCTAATTTTCTTGAAAGCATTGCAAAACAAAAACAACCATTATCAAGCTTGGGGCGCAATATAAAATGTTTATATGATTATAGACAAAACAACTCAATCTCAACATGTCAACAGGTCGATTTCCCTTTAGATTTATTATTGGCTGCACAACCTAATGCCACTCTGGCATTACCCCCAGTGGTTTTCCATCTCAACAGGACAGCCAGCCCTTCCCTGATTTAGAGGTTTTCGCCAAAATGTTGAAGGCTGTGTAGCCTTATTACCCTTTTTGGTAAGTGGCGAAGAGCCACGCGTTCAATTTGATCCTTCGAAATTACCAGATGCGGAAGGATTTTCGTTTTTGTTGTTTTGATTTCGGGGTTTTCTTTTGCTGGTTTCTGCAAGCGGACGCAATTAGAAGCGGTAGGAGCTGTGCAAGTCGCGGTTCGGCCACGCTTTACCTAGCTTTTACTTCCATTTCGGGTGGGCAGGTATAAAACAAATCTGAAACGCACATTCGCCCTTTTTGCTGAGCGTTTGTTTTCATTTTGTCCAAACTTCTGCCTTTCATTTAATCACAGACCGTTCTTTTATCCAACTTCACCCCCAGTCACTCCTTTAAAAAAGAACAGCTCTGTTAAATCACTCACTTTCATTTCTTTATTTCACCACTTGAATCACTCACATTCCTTTGTCTTTTGTTATGAGATTCTCCAACGCTATTCTGGCCTCCACTCTATCTGTGTTAGCCTCTCAAGCTTCCGCTGATTGCTCCTATGAAGGGGGTAACTACTACTGTAACGCTGTTAGTGCTGTCCGCTACACTAACGTTGGCTACTCTGGTTCCTACCAGGATGTTACCAATATGGACGAGAGTACCTGTGAGTGCACTCAACAATCAAAGTCATTCTCTGGCTCTAACGCTCCACTAAACGAGGAGGTGTCAGTCCACTTTAGAGGCCCTGTCAAGCTTCTCCAGTTCGCCGCGTACTATCCAGCCTCAAACAAGGCTAAGAGAGACGCAGTACCATGTGCTGAAGATAAAAAGAAGCATGTTCACCACCAACACAAGCGTGAACCAGCCACTGAGGTTGTTCAACTCACCCAAACTGTTTACGTCAATGGTCAAGGTAACGTTGTCTCCCCAAGCACTTCTGCTACCTCTACTAAGCCAACCACCACTACTTTGGTTGGCCAAGACAATGTCATTGCGTCATCCCAGAAGACTTCTTCTACTCTGGCCTCATCTAAATCAGTGGCCACATCTGCCACTACCAGCACTTCATCATCAACCTCTGCCTCGGCATCAGCTACTGGTGGATCTGGCTCTGACTGGAGCAGATTCTCTTACTTCACCCCAGGTTCGACCGATAACTGTGTTTTCCTAAACACTAAGGGTGGTTCTGAGTCCGGTGTCTGGTCATCTTGTTTTGGTAACTCATTGTCCTACGCCGCTGCTAACGGTGTTGATGCAGCTTCTTCTGCCACTCCATTGGGCGAAGTTCTATTGAAGTCTGATGAAGAGTATGTTATCTTCTCTGGTGAGACTTGTTCCAGCTCTTCATCTTCCGGCACCGAATGTGGTTACACCAGAGAAGGTATCCCAGCCTACCACGGTTTTGGTGGTTCTGAAAAGATTCTTGTCTTTGAATTCGAGATGCCAAACGAGACTAGTGCTAGTGGCTCTAACCCAGATATGCCAGCCATCTGGTTGTTGAATGCAAAGATTGCTAGAACTTTGCAATACGGTAAGGCCTCCTGTTCTTGTTGGTCCACTGGTTGTGGTGAGTTGGATCTATTCGAGATCTTGTCCGACGGTGACGACAGATTGATTTCTCACTTGCACAGTGGCCAAGGTAACGATGGCACTCAGAACGGTGGTGGTGGTTCCCAAGATTACTTCAACAGACCAACATCTGGCTCTTTCATTGGTGCTGTTGTTTTTAACAGCGATAAGACAATCCAGATTGCCCAGCTTGATAGCTTTGACTTCAGTTCTGGTTTGAGCTCCAGCCAGGTTTCTGCATGGATGTCCATCTCCGGCGCCACTGCTCAAATCGCTTAGTTGTGCTATAATCCCTCCCCTTTTGTTTATTGTACATTATTAGTTTTTATCTTGGTTTTACTCTTTGGTTATGTAAGATACTGATGTATTGTATGTTTCATTAGTTTTGTAAATACAAATTCATCTATTACTAGAGACTAAGAAATCTTTCTAAGCTTAGTAGATTGATTAAAGATTAGAATGCTTATACAATGAACTCCAATTCTAACAAAGAGGATCTGAATTAAGTTCTGTGCTTTCAATAATGTACAACGGTCCGTCGTTACTTCGTGTGTATGTTTCTTTGTTCAGATTCAATTGTTATTTGTTTCTCCTTCATTCAAACTTCGACAGTCTCTTTTGAAATCATTTCGTAGCTTTCCAGATTGGAGTTTTTGCGATTTCTTTTGACATTTGGCTTTGAAACATACTTCTGCCATAGTCTTGTGATAAAGTTGTTCTTATAGGCACCCGAAATCAACCAACAGTACAGTCTATACTCGCCATAGAGTAAGACACCGGCAACCAAGAACCCTGCAACGACGGCAAGTGCAATATGGTCACCCATGCTCTTGATGAACTGAGCGTCACCGAGGTGCCAAGATGAGCCTTCAAGAATACTGAAGAAAGATCTTGTGTGCTTCTTGTAATCCTCTGGGAACATGATTTTTACCTTGGCCATTTCAGGCAAGACGGTCCAACGTCTGTACTTCTTCCACAAGACAGATAGAAATAACGGTCCAGTAGAATACATGATGGTGATATAAGGAACCAGGTAATTTATGTCATATTTTTGCAAGTTGTCCACAACCTTGGAGAAAAATGGATGTCTTGGAACAGAGCCCATAACGTCATTAGAAACACCAGTTGGTACAGTCTTTCTAACAAAAGCAGGAACTGTCAATAACGGGTCCAAGCTTCTCTCACATGCGACATCAAGATCGATGTAGATACCCCCATAATGCATTAAAGCAAAGTATCTGATGACATCAGCTCTCTCAATGTTATACTTGTAGCCGTCAAAGGTCTTCAGGAACCAAGGGTACTCCTCACTGATGAAATCCCTTGCCATCTCGTCGGTCCACATAATATATTGGTAATCAGGGTTCAACTCCTGGCACTTCTTCTGAGAAGGAAGCCACTTCTCTGGTATGTTGGTATCTTTGTAAGTTTGATGAATAATCTTCGGTATCAACTCTGGCTTCTTTGGCACATTTGGGCCCGGGTTGAGGTCAATATCCAGAAGCTGATCCTCAAAAGAGTCATCATACATTAGTGTCATCAGATCAAACACATTGTAAAGTAGGAAAACGACTACCAGGACGTGTCCCCAGATTAGATACTGAAGCTCTTTTCTCATAGTACACGCGTCAAAAGACAAGGAAAGCAGGGTCACTTGACAAACAAAAAGGATGTAAAGGGAGGATGCAATGAGAGTAGAATGGATGAAGCTACTTGGCTAAGCTATCAATGAGATGAGGATGGAGATGCAACAGGTTTTATGGTTTTGGTTTGCTTTGTTCGAAACGAATGGCTGTTGTAAACTTGGCTGAGTTCCACGAAAAGGGGGCGCATTTTTTTTTCTCGTGGTTGTTTTTTTCTTCCCCTATTTTTTTTTGGTTTCTTTTTCAACCACGGTTACCAAGACATTTCAGAGACACAGTAAACACAAAAGTTTAAAATCTTTTTTAAAAAAAAATGACGTAATCATTGAAAAACACGGGTTCATAACCTGGAAGGATGGGAGAAGAAACGGACAAACACACTCTCTCGGAGTCTCATAGACAATGCTCCGTCAGTCCTTAAAGCATGAAGATAGTCTGTCAAGAGACTTAGTCCATCATCATCCAAAACTGTGATTTCGTTACCATTCACCACCTTCAACAATTTCAAATCCTGAAACGTGTATATGGCATACATCAAATTAGACTTGTTCAAACTTTCTTTGTATCTGGTGGACTTAGTTATATTGGACCCGTAGAGTAAGTGGAACCATTCCTTCATAGTAATAGAAATCACATGTTTGAGGTTGTCAGCTACTAGCTCGTATGACTCGATGAAAGGGTTCAGCAGATGTCCAAATAATTGATCATCAACGTCAGTGCGTCTGTAATTGCGCACGGAGGCATCATCAATCAATGAGGTCAGAAACTCAAACTTGAATAGAGACTTCAATATCTTGAGTTCCTTTTCATCAGGTATATCGGTTTTTCTATTCTGACTTACTTTTGTCAAGAACATTTCTAAGATAAAGTTGTTGAGCAAACTGTTTTTAAAGTATGTGAGTGAAGTCTCATTTCTGATCAAATAAGTCAAAGGCTTGATTTCAATCTCTTTCCCGAGTTTTACTGAGGTCGAGGAATGGATGAACTTAATAAGTAGATGATCAAATTCTGCAATTAGTTGGTCATTACCGAGATGAGACAATAGATCCAGCTCATGATTCTCTAGTATGGCCTTCTTTTCCTTTAACTTGAACACCAGAATCTTGAACACATGAATCACATCATGTTTTTTTATCTCAGCAATCGCTTCATTGTGCTGATAAAACAAGAGGCTCAGCGCCAAACACAGAACTGATATTACTGTAACATAGCTCGTATCATGGATTCTCTCCAACACTGTTTCAGTAAGTGCCATAACAGATCGCTCATCTTTATCCAACCGCCCTGTAATGAAATTTATGACATTGACATCAAAATTGATAACCAATTTCCCATAGTTATGGGATTCCTGTGTGCTAGAAGAACCAAAAAAGAATCGCAGCCCAGCTTTTAGCATTGAAGCAAATGATTCCTGTTTCTTGTCCAGACCATTCAACTCAATTAAATATTCATCAAACTCATAAGGTTTCTCATAGACTAGAGAAATTGGCTGCATTAATATGTTGTTGGAGTCATCACCATGATTTTTCCCAATATTGTCAATCAAAATGTTCACGAACCCAGTCTTAGGATGCATTAGTTTCCCATTTCTAGACCTAGTTCCTTCTATAAAGAGCTCAATTCTGGTGTTGGTATTGATCTTAAGTTTAATGAGGTTTTCAATGGTGTTGAGATAGTAAAAGTCCTTGTTGTTGGAGAACTTCCTTTTAATAAATAGCGCACCCAGTTTTAATAGAGCTGGTCCAAATATCGGGACGTTGAGGTTCTCTCCAGCTATCACCACCGGTGTCTCTATATTAAATCTGACAAATAGGAAGTGTAGAATAATGTAGTCAATGTGTGATTTATGATTTGGTAGTAGTAGAATGTTTTCGTTAGACCTGAGCCTTGATTGAAATGTTTGGAAGGAACTCTCATGAATCCAAATACCATCCTTGAATATCTTTGAGAGAATGTTCGCAAATGTGATGTATGCAATTTTTAATAAAATGAAATGATTTGATATGGTGGACTTCGTGGTATTAGCAATCCCCTGAATTTCTCTCAAGTAGAAGTCATATAACCACTTGTGCAACTGATCCCTTCTTTCTTCTCGATACTGAGGGTTCAAGAGGCCACTCGTAACTTCTGATTCTACTAGCGAGTTGATATGGGTCTTAACAGAAACATCATTGGCAAAAATATGGTTGAATTGCTCAATAAACCGGTGGTTATTGGTAGGAGAAGCATTGCCACCAACTCGGTAAAGTTGGAACCAATTAATCCCAACCAGCTTAGTTAGAACAGAGTCCAGAGCTGAATTATGAACGGAATTCTCCGAAATAGTTGGTGAAGACAATGAGCAGTCCAAAATGTTCAAGTATCCCTCCATTGCTTCTGCCTCCATTGTAGAGAAGGGGGAAAAAGTATTTATCCTTCCCGCCCATGTTTTTGTTGTGTAGGGCTGAAATTTGTGGGGTCCTAAACTCCACGTGATTTGGCATTCCCGATGCTGACATAAGCAATAAAGAAAAAAACCCTCCTACAGGAATGTAAATGGAGGCCATGTCATCGACATCGCCTCTTTTATAACACACACACACAAACATACCAAAAAGCCAATGTCCGCAGAGAAGTACTACAACCAAGGTGGTAAAGAAGATTACAGCGCCCCACAAGGTCCACCACCAGGCTTCCAACATGATCAACAAGCCCAAGGTCAAGGCTCTAGGGGATTCAATGACTACCAACCTCCTCAACAGGCCTACCAGCAACAAGGTTATTACCAACAAGGCCAGCCACAACAAGGCTACTACCAACAAGGTCCTCCGCAACAAGGTTACTACCAACAACAACAACCTGTCTACGTCCAGCAACAACCGCAGAAGAGTGGTCCTGACGGTGGTGACTGTTGTTTAGGTTGTTTGGCAGCATTGTGTATTTGCTGTACTTTGGATGCAATCTTCTAATCTGCACTGTGCTATACTTCAATTCTATTTCATTTTTTTCATCTACAATTGTATGCTAACGAGAAGGGATACTGTATTGCTCTGCAGTTTAAGACTGTGGCCTTCTCATCAACATTTTGGGTTTGGCTTTCGTCTCTGTGCCATCATCGTCCCTTTTCAAAATCATTTTAGCGGGTGTGTTTTCACTGGTGGTTGAAAGAGCAGGTGATGGACTTTTGGAGGGCTTAGAATATTGGTTGCTGGCACTGGTCGTGCGTTTAGAGTTTCCACTTGCTACTTTCCTGTCGAGTTTCTTTTCATTATGCTTCTCCGCCTTTTTATCAGCCGGTTTCTTTTCCTTCTTCTCAGTTCTTTTGCCTGGTGCTTTCCTCTCAACACTCTTCTTCTCAGACTTTTTTGATTCGTCCTTCGAGCTGTCACAATCTTTTCCCTTTTTCTTTCTCTGTCTCTTACTTTTTTCACCTGACTTTGTATTCTCTTTGGTATCCTTCTTCTGTTTCTTCTTGTCGTCAGGGCTCTTCTTAGTTGGCGTCTTAAAGAGTTTAGCCTTGTCCTCTTTTTCCTCTCTTTTTTTCTGATTCTGTAAGAAAGATGTAGGCTGTTCAATATCACCATTCAAGAACTTCAAGAACAACTGGAATGCAGGCACATCAAGTAGTGCTGATCTCTGCTGAGAATCATCTCCAGTGGTAGATTTGCTCTTGGAGCCCTGTTTCGGTTTCAGAAGGGCCAGATCGGGCATCCTGTCATACAGACATTGGGCAAACACAGGAACCATACTCTCCCTCTCATCTTCGAATACAAGACCCTTGAAATTCTGTACAAATTTCTCTGCACCAGTAGCTGTCTTGAATTTAATGTAAGCTCGTGAATAATCGGGGGTTTTGAATGGTTTATTACTGTATTTACCCTGGATAAAGTACTTGGACAGAATACCATTATGGCTATTGGCTGTGGTATTATTCAGTTGAAGCTTTTGCCAGAGTGCCTCTTCCGCTAGTGCTGGAGGGAGTAATCTAATCACGATCTTGAATCCCTCAGTCCTTGATTTCTTACTACCTTTTGTCTTCTTCTTTGTTGAAGCTGCAGACTTGGTGGTTGATGATGTGCTTCGGCTCGGTTGTGATGATGTAGAGAGCTTATTTGACTGTTGAGCCTGTTGAGTCTGTTCAGCCTGTTGAGCCTGTTGAGCCTGTTGAGCCTTTTGAGCCTGTTGAGCCTTTTGAGCCTGTTGAGCCTGTTGCGCCTGTTGAACCTTCTGCTTCAGTTGTTTGAGAATCTGATCCTTTGTCAGCTGGGACGTTTGCCCAGGTGGAGGAGCTCTAGGACCGCTAATATCCATGCTGATGTGAATTCGTACCACCCTTTGTCCCTTTGGTCTGAGAAGTCTGCGTCGTTAAGAAGAAACATGTTGAAAAAGCTAGACCCGAGACCACTGTTTTTTTTTTCTTTTGCAGCCAGACAGACTACTTTTGCTTGTCCTGTAGCCCCCATCCTTTAAGCAGGCTTAGTCTCAATTGGATGTCTCAGACTCAACTCCTTTTCAACTCGCTGAACCAGGCTGCGAATCAGGCTGCAGCAGGGACTAATGTATCTCTTCTGTTGTCTCAGCTGTTGTCCATCAATCTAGAAGATGCCCATACAGTACAACAACTTGGTCCTCTCCAAAGGGAATTGCAACCTTTATCCGACCAGGCCATCATAGATCTTGTACAAAAGGAGAACCTGTTTGATGGAGATTGGTCTGCGTTCAGTGGCCTTGTGGAGTCGTACCTAAAACTGTGTCGTGATGTTGATCCGAGCTCAATCCTCAAGTCCCACGACTTGTTCCTTGTGTACTTCAATGACCTCACCGTGGCAATAATGAACAACATGTTTGGCAACCATCTGGCTAAACTTTTTCGTGAGACCATTGACTACATCTATCTATTTATCAAGAGACTGGATCTCATATTAAACGAACATGTCGAAGGCAAGAAGTTCAGAAGACTGATCTTTCTGTCAACATGTCTCTCCAAACTATTCAACCATCTCAGAAGTTTGAAGGGTTGGAATGACAAGAAGGCATTGATAATCTTCATTGTTAACAAACTGAACAAAATCTACTTTATCATTGATAACCCATTGCTTTGTGCTAACATCTTCACGAATATGAATCTTCTAAATCTAAATTTCCTAAACTTCCCAAAGTCTGAACAGTGCGAGTATAGATTTATCCTTGGTAAGTACTACCTGATCAAGAACAAACTATTCAAAAGTTATTACCACTTGAATTGGGTATTTTCCAATCTTCACAGATCTGACGAAAAGAACAGAATCAAAGTTCTGCGATTTTTGATTCCAATCAGCATTCTCGTGGGAAACATGCCATCAAAAAACGTAATCAGCATCTATCCAGAACTTCAGCATATGTATGAACCATTGATCATCCACCTTGTCAATGGCAACCATCTTCTGTTCCAATGCCATCTCTTTCAAAACCAAGACTATTTCAAAGCCCATTCCTTGCTGATCCTCCTCTGCACAAAGGTAAAAGTTGTGATATTCAGAAACCTGATACGGAAGGTTTTGGAATTTAGAATATCATCCAATAACCCAAAGGCATTCCAGATCCCATATGCATTTATCCAAGCGGCCATATCGAAGTCATTTGGAACAAGCGAAGAACAAGATCACATATTTGGAAAGTTACACATGTACAAGATACCAATCCCTGAATCACAAGTGGCCCGAGATTTCTTTGTTGAAAACATCTGCATTTCTGTTATTGAAAATGATCTAATGAGGGGTAATACGTTCACCAAACTCCAGACGTTGGTGTTGAGTAAATCCATGCCTTTCCCAAACATGTTTGAGCAGTACAAAAATAAATTTGGAATAGGTCATGATGAGAAATGGATGGACTTATAGATAGTTAACGGTTCAACGAATGTTCCTTTCTAATGTAATTGCAGATTGAGGCTCTCACTTTTGTCGTTTCTTCAAAAGGGATAGCTTAGGGGCACCATAAAACCTCAATTAGAAAATGAGATATTATTAAATATCGGTAATGAGATATGCCTAGATAGTTAGCTTACAAAGATGCATAATCTGAAGATAAATTCTAGTAAGAAGAAACATTAATACCATTATCTAATGATTATATAATACCACTTTAGAAAATAGCCCAAGGCAAAAAAAAAAAAATGCTGAAAAAGTCACCTGGTGCTTACAGTCGAAACTCTCATCCCCTGAAATCAAACTCTTATTTCCCCCTTCTCCCACTTTAGATATCGTATCAGTGGTTTAAGATAGCTATCGAGGCAAATTGAAAGATATTCCTTGAGCATTGCATCGAGATTGTCACGCTACTTGCCGAATCGCCCCCACTTCCCTCAAATTATTAATCGAAATAAATAGTCACAAGAATGGTGGAAAGAGGCCCCGATTACTGGCTTGAAACTGTCAAGAAATGCCATTCTTTGCCAGAAAATGACATGAAACAGCTCTGTGAGATGGTGAAGGAACTTCTCATGGAAGAATCCAACATCCAGCCGGTGCAGAGTCCTGTTACAGTGTGCGGTGATATTCATGGTCAATTCCACGATTTACTGCAGTTGTTCGCCACAAGTGGTGGCCTTCCAGACAATGTGAACTACATTTTCCTTGGTGACTATGTGGACAGAGGTTACTTCTCTCTGGAGACATTTACTCTCTTGATGTGTCTGAAGGTAAAGTACCCATCGAGGCTGACCCTTGTTAGAGGTAATCACGAGTCCCGACAGATTACCCAAGTGTATGGGTTTTACGAAGAATGTCTCACCAAGTATGGCTCTACGACTGTGTGGAAATACTGCTGTCAGGTATTTGACTTTTTGACACTCGCAGCTATCATTGACGGCAAGATTCTGTGTGTTCATGGTGGGTTATCACCAGAGATTAGAATGTTGGATCAAATCAGAGTCTTGTCCAGAGCACAAGAGGTGCCACATGAGGGTGGATTCTGTGATCTAGTTTGGTCTGATCCAGATGAGGTTGACGCCTGGCAAGTTAGTCCAAGAGGCGCCGGGTGGCTGTTTGGAAGTCGTGTTGCCCGCGAGTTCAACCATGTCAATAACTTGCAGCTGATTGCGCGTGCGCATCAGCTGGTAATGGAAGGGTTCAAATATCACTTCAAAGAAAAAGATGTCGTCACCGTCTGGTCTGCACCTAACTATTGTTACAGATGTGGTAACGTTGCAAGTGTGATGAAGGTGGATGACGATTTAGTCCCAAGATTCAAGATATTTAGTGCAGTGCCTGACGACACCCAAAAATACGCACCACAGAAAACTCAGAGAAGTGAATATTTCCTATAATCTCTTTTATGATTCTAATGATTGAAACGTTGTTTAGTTTTTGATTTTGTTTTCCACTTATAAATATTCTCCAGTTGTATACTTTTTAATGAACATAAACAATCAGTGTAACGAGAGCTACATACGTAATTTTCTATATTAAAAACTGCATTGGTACGTACGATCTTTATACAAGGATGAGAAAATAGCTCGTTGCTTACAAAGTGATTGGATCGTTCTTCTCTCTCTTAGCCTCACCGTACTTCTTAATTCTGATGGCTTGGACAGCAATGAAACCAGAAGCAGCCTGTGGCTCAAAGTCAGTCAATTCATCCATGGAGGATTCAGTAGCATCGTACAACTTCTCAGTCTCAGAGGATCTACCCAAGATGATTAGGGAACCCTTGTAGAGTCTGGCTCTAACTTGACCGTTGACGGTATTCTGGGATGGCTGAATCATGGATCTGGTGTACTCACCTTCTGGGGTAAAGTACAAACCATTGTACAAAATCTTGGAGAAAGTTGGGGTGACAAAAGTGTCTCTAATAGATCTAACCTCTCTGTCAAGTGTCAACCCTTCTAGGTCAATGTGAGTTGATCTCAAAATGGTCAAACCTGGGGTCTCGTAACAACCTCTGGACTTGATACCAATAAATCTGTTCTCAACAATGTCGATTCTACCGACACCATTTCTTCTGGCTAGCTTGTTGGCGGTCAAGAACAAGTCCACTGGCTCAGTAACCTCCTGTTGGGAACCATTCTCAGTGTAGACAAGCTTAACTGGCTTACCCTTTTCGAAAAAGACAGTGAAGTCCTCTGGTTGCTCTGGAGCATCCAATGGATCAACAGTTAGCTTCCACATGTCCTTTGGTGGGGTGGTATCTGGGTCTTCCAAAATACCAGCCTCGAAGGAGATGTGGGCCAAGTTCTCATCAGTGGACCATGGCTTAGCCTTGGTTTGGGCGACTGGAATACCCTTCTCAGCAGCGTACTCTAGCAAGTCCTTTCTACCAGCAAATCTCTCGAAGAAAGTTGGGTCTCTCCATGGAGCAATAACAGTAACATCTGGCTTCAAAGCGTAGAAGGAAAGTTCGAATCTAACTTGGTCGTTACCCTTACCGGTACAACCATGGGAGACAGCGAAACAACCCTCTTGCTCAGCAACTTGGATCTGGGCTTGAGCGATGACTGGTCTAGCCAAAGAGGTACCTAGAAGGTATACATTCTCGTAGATAGCATTGGCTTGAATGGCTGGGTAACAGACATCCTCGACGAACTCCTTTCTGACGTCGACTAGAACGTACTTGGAAGCACCAATCTTCAAAGCCTTCTCTCTGGCTTCTTCGAAGTCCTCCTCTTGACCAATGTTAGCCATGAAGGCAATGACTTCATAGCCTTGTTCTAGCAACCAGGCTAGAATAACAGAGGTGTCTAGACCACCGGAGTATGCGAGACAAACTTTACCCTTAGACATAATTTGTGATTGACGTGATTTGATGCTATTACCGCTAGCCAACGGAAAAAGTGAAAAATTGCTTGCCTTTTTATTATTTCCGTATCAATCGAGAGCGCGGGTCGTTTTCGTGGGCACTTTTTATCTTTTGACTCATAATTGGTACGGCCAGGTCACCTAAACCAAAGACGGCAAAAATCGGAGCTGATTGGTTACTTGTAGGGTCCAACACTATTACCCTGCTAAACCGTCCTAAAGCACGGCATTAAGTCTCTCTTGACACAAAATACTGTTCAATACCAGTGACAATTTCTGTTAAAGTTAAATCATTACTATTCCTTTGGAAAGAGCAACATCTGATGAAAGGAGAGTAGATACGAAAGATACTTTTAATATGTCCTCACTTACTACAACGATTACCAATACTGTAAAAACACTATATACAATTGAATACCTAGATGAGATGATGAACCAGGTAGCTTCTCAAAGGGCATTAAAAACAACCAAGCTTGCAAATCTTTGGCTATCTCACATTACCTTTCCGTCACATAATTTATGTACTGATATAAAGTCCACATCAGCATGACCGTAAGTGTGACTCCCGTTCATTACTCAAAATGCTTTCCGTTACCTCTATGATGTTCCCAATGAAGCGGCTTCTTAAGTTTTTGTACATCATAGTATTTGTTGGTGCATGAGTAGTCCCTGAACGTGGCATCAATTCTCTGGTCACAGAGACAATTGTTATCCCTCCAAATATCGTCATCAATAGGACAATTGTTCATCGGATCATGGAAATATCCTATATCATTGAAGAAGTGGATCTGCTCTCTATGAAGAAACAAACTGGCAGCAATTGAGTGCACTGGAGCATCTCCCCAACGCTCATAAAAAAAGCCCTTTTGGTGGTCCAGGAAGTTGAAAAACTGAGTGTATGCCTCACTTCTATAAAAGTCAAGATTCACAATCTCAAAGTTTGTCCAGAAGTGACAAAGGTTATAATTCTCACCTTTATCATCAGATATGAAGTCAAGAAGATTGTCAGGGCTCAAGAACTGTGGGAACAGCTCAATAAAGGCCTGAACATTGCTCCACAGATTGACAATAGTCTCAGGGAACTCTCTCAATGTGATAGTGAACCCATACTGTTTGTCATTCTCCTTCATGAACTTGAAAACATCGTACTTAACATCACAATGCAACTTCGTCTCCGGCTCCACTCTCCATACATACTCATATGATTGTAATGCATCCATCTTGTAAAATAGACCTGAAAAGAACCGACACATGAATCTGTAATTCTTCGAAGAGCCATACATCATCTTAGTTCTCGATTTGATTCTATTCTTCTTAGCAAGTTCTGGGTCGATGAAATCAGGATAGTCCCAGAACTCTTGAGGAATCTTCTCGAACCGCACCTCCCCTGATACAATGTTCTTGATCTGTCTCTTGAAGTCCTCATTAAACTCTTCATTGTTAATGAAGATCCAAGGATAGTGGAACTTTTTGTTGAACCGATCTTCATAAGATCTAATAGTCTCACTCATTTTAGACAAGTCGTCATTGCGTACAAGTGATACAAATGTGGCATTGGCTCTCTTATAGTTGATATCTATTGATTTGAGATCTTCATAGGCGACCTTGATGCCCTTGTTTTCAGTATTAAGATCATTTCTGATGTCGTAGTTATAGTGGCTGAGTTGTTCCTTCAAGTCAATAATCTTTCTGTATTCTCGCTTTGATAAGAACTGGTAAACTATGAGGAAAGATATGAAAATCAGAACAGCGGTGAATCGTGCTAGTCGGCTTACCCTTGCCATTGTATAGTTGGCAGTGGATCATATAGAACTATGTTTCTTAATACAGCTTGGGCATTAATTTTCGCAATGTATTTTTATCCCATCTTGCCGTAATAGCTGAATCACAAAATTAAAAAACTTAGTACCAGAATGACGAGATGGAAATGAAATATTAGATAGCGGAGTGAATGCTGATAGGTAGCACATTTAGATGTTGTATGCTTTGATCTGTCGCGAAAGATCTCATTGTGAAAGAATATTTGGACACATTTAAAAGGATCAAAAGGAAGGAGAGCTGGTTATCTCAGCAGCAGTTGAGGTGTTGACAGCACCTATCCTGAATAACTGACATTGTTAAGGACCATATGGGAGAGTGATAATTAATAATTTCTAGACGATAATTTTGTGTATTGCTCTATTTTGGAGCATCACCTTCGAATATAATCATTCATGACGCCAAATCACTCTACTGACAATGCACCTGTCACCTTTTATGGGTCAGCCTCTGTGATTATGTCTGGTATATTATCACGTAGATTTCAAAAATTCATATTTGATCTAGTCTGTATGGAGATTTCATTAGCCCTTAGATGGAAGCTGTAAAGTTCAACCTGATGCGTGATTTTGCCTTGCTCTTCAATGAAAAATTCTAACGAATTGATATCTCTTTCGAGGATAAGGAACAAAGACAATTTATATTTCTATTTTATTGCGAACCAATACATCCTTGTGATAGAGGCTATAAAGCCTATGTATACAAATGCAACCCAAGTTGAAATAGAGTGACATTAATGGAATTCTTAACCAGTGTGCTTCTCCCAGCCCTTTGGCTTCTCCAATCCCAAAACATCAAAGTAACGTCTGGTACAGGAATAGTCTTTCCACGTGAAGTCATCGTTCTGCTTACAAAGACATTTGTTCTTGGTGTAAAGTTCCTGGTTGATTGGACAATTGTTATAAGGGCCGTGATAGTATCCAATCTCCTCAAAGAAGTGAACTCTGTCCGCTGGCAAGAACAACGAAGCCGCAATGGAATGAACTGGAGCATCACCCCATCTCTCATAGAAAAAACCACCAGACTTGTCTAAATATTCAAAATACTTCTGGTAAGCCTCGCCTCTCCAAAAGTCCATGTTGGCAACCTCAAAATTAGTCCAATAATGACACAAGTTATATGTTTTTCCATTATCAGAAGACACAAAGTTCATCAAGTTATTAGGGGCAAGGACTTGTGGATTCTTGTCGATAAATTTCTTGGTGGTTTCCCACAAGGTTGGTATGGTCCTTTCGAATTCCTTGATGGTGATAGTGAATGCATAGTCCTTATCATTTTCTCTCATGAACTTGAACACGTCAAAGTTAACATCACAATGTAATTTGGTACCTGGCTCAACTCTCCAGTAATACTTGTATTGCTTCATCACCTCTTCCTGAAAGAAAAATCCAGATTGATAGCGACACATGTGTCTGTATGACTCTGAATCACCATAGATGATATCACTCATGTCCACTCTAGTCTGCGCGGCCTTGTTCTGATCAATAAATTCAGGATATCCCCAATGATCCCTTGGAACGAGTCCAAACTTAACCTCACCAGAAATCAACGTAGTAACTACCATCTTGAACTCCTCTGTGAACTCTTCCTCGTTCAAAAACACCCAATCGTAGTGGTAATTACGGTTAAATCTATCCTCAACAGATCTAATAGCGTCTGCAATATCCCACAGTTCATTGTTTCTCACCAAGGAGACAAATGTAGCATTCTCACGGACGTAGTCCATATCGCCAGCAAGGCCACCAAATGAGGACGTATCAGGCATCTGTGAAGCAAGTTGTCCGTTTGATTCCTCTTCATTGATTTTTTCCTTCTGAGTGTCTTCAAGCTTCTTCAACTGCTCCCTCTGATCTGGTGTCAGATTGTTTCCTGCTTGTGACTTTGATTTATGATATGATGATGATGGTTTTGTGGCTGGGTTCTTGTTCGTCTGTGGCTGTGGCTGTGAACCAGAGAGAAAGATGATTAGCCCAATCACGAAAACAGAAATCAGGGCCAATCTGATGATTCTTTCACTAAGTCTCGCCATATTGTTTCTCTGATGCCACTTGTCCCCTGATGATTTGCACGTTTACTTGGTACTCAAAGTCAGTGAAAAGCACACATCTTTTTTTTCGGTGCAGATCAAAAAAGAAGTTTTCTTGATATTTTTAGACAGGGGTCAAACTGTGAAGAAATTTGTTTTCATTATCTTAGAGTCAATAATGGTAGTCCGCGTATCTTAGGCTAGGGTCTAATGTCTATAGAGCTCGATTCTTGTTTTGTACGGCTCTTCGTTCAGATTGCTCTGCTGATTTGTCTGGACTTGGTTGTACTAGGCCCAAGATAAACACCATCTTGAAGAGCAACAGGATTACGACTCGTCATTTGCTTATCTTAGATTCTAGACCGTAAAACTCAGTCCCCAATATTCCTGGTCATTGTAGGTTTCAGCTCTCTGTCCAATTCTGTTAACTTTGTTTAATTGTCTGGTTATTTCAGGTGGGGCGCTCATCAAACCTTCCGTATTAGGATAAAATCTTGATGTAAAAACATCAACACTGCATCAAACACACCACAAATTCGTGGACAAATGGGCTACGAGACGACAAACTTCAATGGACAAGACCATGACCCCAAATTTATCAGTATAAATGAACCTGTTTTCCCCGTGAAATGTTCGCCACCCTGTTTGCGGGTGTCCAGTACATTCGCCCCACAAAGCACGCACGCCCCATAGCGTACAACCTTTAACAGCATGCCTGCTACTCACTCTTCAGTGCTTAGAATTGACGATCTCGTTAACAGCAATAACAACAATCACATTGAGGCACCTCCCCTTTCTCCAGCCTCTTCGGTCTCATCACTCTCTTCTGATGACTTTTGTATTGATGATGAGGAATTGTCAAACTCCCAGACTTCACAGCTGGCCCACATCCAGCAGTCACCAATCATTAATTCTGAAGCACACATCATCAAAATTGAGAACCTTGAGCCCCTTGAACTGGCAAAAAAGAAGCACTATGTCCCTGTTCAGACAACCCATCGTGTCCATAAAAAGAGTTTAAGTGCCAAACCACAAGGAAGACCATTTAATGATTCCCTATGTGCGAGATTTCTCTTCTTCACCACGGTTGATAATTTGCTTGCCACTGTTTTGAACCAAAGAGACCGTGATACCGTAAGACTACTAGACAGCTTCCCTGAAACTTTTATTGGGTTTGACAATACGGGTTCCTATAAGGAGTATGAGGTGAAGGACACCAATAACACCATCATTGAGGCCATTCTCAACAACTCACGCAATATGAACATAATGAGTCTCGAGAGTCTCACGTTCCAACAACAAACCATTGAATTTGAGAACTTCAATAAGAACAACATTCACACTGAACTGTGCTCCCTCTTTGGTATCAAAGACTTCAGCTTTGTCAAAATCATCAGAAACACCAAGGGAAAACTGATCAAGTTTGAAATCATGTCCACCTTGGACAACAAGAACCTTGATATTAGCTCTATCAAGAAATACATCACTTATCCAAGATATAAGGCCAACATGAAGATTTACATGATCAATGGTAAATTTGAGAGGGATGTCTGGTTTTACAACGACCTCAGAATGTTGCTTTGGGATATCAGGAACTTAGAGATCAGCAACAAGAGAATCCTTGTTAACAATATCTTGTTTAGCTGAGTTCATGTCTATCTCTGGTGAAATTATGCTGGACATACAACTTTTCCCACCACTATTGATGTTGAAACTGCGGGTCACTTGCTAAAAGCCAGTGGAACTAACTTTTACTCATAGCCAACAACTAGATAATTGCTAATGAATAATGACTATTAGGGCCTTGTAATATCAGATGCCTTCTGAGCTTTTAGTACCTTCTTTCTCTTCTCTGTCTTCCCTCTTAATGTACGATGATAAAATCTCCTGTGGCCTCAACAGTGCCTTTCGAAACTCCTTGCACTTCTGCTCGATCTCATCATCATCCAACTCGCCCAAATCTTCTAAACTGTCTCTGTATTCACTGATCTTCAGTTCAATCTTGCGCTTCTCCTCGTGTTTCTGTAACTCTTTGTCCTTAACATTGCTTAAATCTTCAATAATCTGTTTGTTTCTTCTCTTCTCTTCTTCTTTTTTAAGTTTCAGCCTCCGTGAATAAGAAGACTCCCTGACTTTTGTATAGTTCTTTTGAATAAAACCATTGGTCGATGACCCCTTTGCAGTCTGGAGACCGATACCGTTGTATGACATACTGTTACTGCTTAAAGTTTAGATACTTCTTGTTATCGCCACACTTCCTAAACCAAAATTTTACCTCCCACCGGATAGCATTTAACCGAATTCCGGCCCACGGAAATCGGATTCACATGCACACACACTCTTTCTTTGTAATCCCGAAATCCGTCTTCAGAAGATTAACAGTAAAAAATAAAATACCCCAATTCTGGTCACTGTGCATCTTCCTCATATTTTTTTGTTCGCGACACTTGTTTGGGTTCTTCGAACTCGCACAAATCTCTGACAATATCAATTATTACATTTCTTTTCAGACTGTGAGCCGTATTTAGGCCATGTTTTACAGTGATGTATAACAATGGAGAGCGGAGTTGGGTCCTTGGCTGTGTAAAAATCATGTAATCTGGGGAGAAGTCATTCATCTTTCTCAATTCCTTTTTGCAAGATCGTAGAAAGCTATGACGTTTAAAGAATCAACCCATTTAGTTGTAGCTTAGCTTTTTAAAAGATATAATCCGTTTGGGCTCAGAACACTGAATAATAAACAGCATCACTCGAAAGACAATGCTCCCTGTGAAATGATCTCGATCAAGGTAGCCGATCCATCACTTTGGATTTCACAATTAGAAGCCCATAAAGCAGTTCCGCTTAAGCCCAGAGATTTAACGCAATAGAGAGTAATGGCGGACGAGCAATACAGATTTTACTCCCATCAATATCCATACTCTCAAATGGGTCATGCAGCAGCTTTTCCAATTTCACGGAACTCAAAGACGAGTGTGATACCGATGCAAATTGTTGCATGTTAGGGGAAGTAGTCAGGATCCAAGGGGTCCCGTCACGTTCCGACAATCGTGCATCCACACGTACATTTTGCAATGACCCCAAATCGCCAATGAATCTGATCAACTCCATTCCCAAAAGAGGTACTTTCAAATCCCAAATGAGGCCCTATACAGAAAGTATTCTGGTTTATGCGTGACGGTTGTAGACAAAATGAGTTGTAGAAAGCTAGACTCAAACCACAATTCAACTTTGTTACTAAGTAGAAATGATGGCAATTCAGCCTCTCGTTATACAAGGGTATATACGTCATTGATGCGTTGCACATTTAGAGGATCCTTGCGTACAGTGCGTAGTACAGTTGTCAGTCGTTGCATTTATGGCGACTACCGAAAAATCAACGGAATTCGGGTTTATTTCACGAATAGTGCCCCCTACGTACGTTACCCCCACAATCGAAAGAGCTCTAGTTTTTGAAGGTACTCAGCAAGAATACTGTAAAATTATTCATTGCAATAAGCTAGGTGTCTCCCTCTCCGGCCGGACTTCTAAATATTTTCTGTGGGGTACTTTAGCTGGCTTGTCCTCATAAGATCTCTCAACTATGAACCTATAACTCCCTCCATGCATTAGAACTTATTTAATTTGGAGCACTCTCATTTATTGCCCTGACCCTTGACTGCTACCTGAATACTTCCTATATTTGATGATTTCCATACTGGACGTTAAAGATTGAACCTTTCAGGCCTCTAAGTGCTCGATTTGTGATACATACATTGGTTATTATTAACAAGTTCCATCTATGATGAAGCGCACATCTTTGATGTTACCAGATAATATATCAATATTATTTAACAAAAACCAAACTTAGATTATCCTCAATCTCTGGAAATTATACCAAACTAGTCCTGGCTTAATTCTTCAACTTCAGGTTCTCAAGTCCGCTTTCCTTGTCCATTTCTCAGGTTTCTCGCTGCCGGCTTTTCAAGTTTTCGCTGCATCCACCTGCATAGAAACGTTCATTGGAAACTCTGGGCCAAGAAGAAAGATGTCATCAAAGAAAACTCGTTAATCCGAGCGGAGATGCATTTTTGTATAAATACAAAGTGAAGCCTGCGCTCTCAGGGGCTCAGGGGTAGACTGTGTAGTCAGAGACAAAAATCGATTGAACTACAAACCGTTTAGCATCCGAGACATCTTCTACCTGTTCCGCTTTCCGCCAACCAACCTTATATGCCCGAGGTACATATCACCTATCAGATCTACAATGTCCAAACCCCCACCGAAGAAGGTGAATGTACGAGCAAATCAAGGATCTCGTTCAAGAAATGGTTGCCTCACCTGTCGTGCCAGGCACATCAAGTGCGATGAGAACTTTCCTGAATGTCATAATTGTGCAAAGTCAAACAAGATCTGTCAAAGGGGCCGAAGACTAAACTTCTTTAAAACAACCACTAGTGCTAATATCAAATTTCATAAGTTCAAGAAGTCCTCGATCCGTTTTCTTGACCAATCATATACTATCCATAAGGTCTACCAGAAGAACAACTTTCACAACTACAGGAACTGGATGACAAACCACTCAAAACAAGAGCTGTTTGAGAGTGATCTAGATTTCAATAACGCTATAGAGCTTTCTAAACAGACAAATTCATTTTCAGATTCACAATCCAAGAATCTGTTGAAGGTCATTTCAGTTGTCGAATTAAGTGACAAATCTGATACCGATTCTGCCTCCCATTACCCAAGCATCTCCATATCAACAAATATGAACAAACAGCCATTTAACATAAGTTATTTCCTAAACAAAGTACTGTCGTACTTTGTGGCTCCAATACTGGAACAGACTCTCTTTGTCAACTCACACAGAAACTCGATTATCCACCACTCCCAAGGCTTTAATTTGTCTAGTACTATTATTGACAACAAATTGACCCTATCTGAATTCCACAGGTTTATGGAGATCGTGGAGGAGAATGAGCATTCCATTCAAGAAAGAAAAGGTCCAATTACTAAAATGAAAGATCCAACTTCCAACTTCACGTTATTCTTGAACTCGTTAGTATTCAGCTTGAAGACAAAGAGGATCGATTTGTTCCAACAGCCGTTGGCGGGACAAGAAGTCATAGAATTCGTGAATAAACGAATCAATGATGAGCGTTATCAGACCTTTGAAAACTTGATGAACTATTTTGAATTGTTGGTTTTAGATCTGAATGCCTCATTGGAGTCACGTGCACTCCCATCTTTGTTCACATCTGTCCATGGCGAGCACCCAGAAAGCTTTGATTATCTGTTGTCAAAAATCTTGAACTTGAATCTTTTTGATGACGTTAACTACTTTATTATCCGCATTATAATTATTATAATCAAACTCAACAACTTCCGCCATAGCCAGACTACCACACAAATGGATATGGAGTCACTAATGATGATTTTGCATGATTTGAAAAATCTGGAACACAATCCTATTGTCAGTATGTACTTCCCAAAACTCTCCTTCGTGTCAGAGAATCATGTTCCCTCAAGTCAACATCGCACAGACGTTCTTTCAAGATCTTCAGCAAACATACCTGCGGCACACAATAGCAGAGAAACCCCTCATTCATCACATCCACAGATTCCAGTCCATTTTGATTTCCAAAACTTGAAAGTCCAAAGATTCCATGTATTGTACAACTTTGTGTTGTCATTTGTTAGCAAAGAGTATGACAGTTATCGCAATGTTAAGAATTTCATATTTGAGTCACCCAGTTCGTTACTGGGCTTCTGGAGCCAATTCGACTTGAAACACAGAATGGAGCGATTGATATCACAATACGACTTTTCTGATGATCCCTTCATGAGTTTTATCACCAAGTGGTAAATCTTCAGATAAACAATAGACTAATATAATACTAATTATAGAGTGATAGACGAATATTCACAATTTGAAAGAATTTCGACAAAGATCGTTGATAAGTCGTATTTCCATATGAGGTGCTGATCTAAGAACTATTGAAGAAGGCTAGAAAGAAGGACAATCAGCACGTCAATCTGATTATCATGACGAACTCTTTTTCTGTGAGGATCCTGTTTTGTGAACTTCGTTGCTGAAATACATAATCACATCTTCAGATAAACGAGAAGATAACCAAGGGGTGAATCGATGAACTAGGCGATAAGCGAGATAATAAATCGGATGATCAATGGAATGATTATTGAGGGGCTAAAGACTTATAGTATAAAAGACAAGAACTCAGATAGAGGCCAGATGGTGTCTTATAGAAGTGCAGCAAAAAGTGACCTAAAAAGGCAAACAGTAAAGAGGACAAGATAGATTAATGCACAAACGGATAGGAACGCAAATCTTCAGTAACTAGATAAGAAGGACGATCAAATCCAGCTACCATAACCCAGTTAGATAAGCAGCTCGGAGTTCTCCCCACGAGTTAGATTTTCAACAAATGGTTTCGTGGTCTAGTTGGTCATGGCATCTGCTTAACACGCAGAACGTCCCCAGTTCGATCCTGGGCGAAATCAATTATTTTTTGCGACATTTTCCACAAAAATGTTAAGATAATTTTTCTGAATATGTGCAATATTTTTTTTTGCATTCAACACATGGCACATAACCATTTTCAAATACTGGCTTCTACTATGGAATTTTAAAGATGAAATTTAGCCCATCTAACCGTTTTTCGTAAAAGATTCATTGAACCACTATGATATCAAGAAGTCTATCTAGTTTAGTCCGCAGAGGCACAGTCTTAAGAACAATCATGCCAGTGGCTATCACTACTGTCAAGCCTTTTACTAGACTGTCCACCGCATCGTTAGTGAGATTTAACTCCACAAATTCCAGCCCAAATGATAAGACAACTCAGATCAAAGTTGATAAACCAGAACTCATGCTTGCATTCAAGTGTAAGAAGTGTGATACTAGATCCAGCCATATTATCTCCAAACAGGCGTATACCGGAGGTACAGTTCTTGTGACTTGTCCTGGTTGCCAGAATAGACATCTAATCGCAGATCACTTAAAGGTATGTTGGTACTTTGTTGTAAAGACTAGCCATTCCAATACTAACAAAAAAAATCAGATCTTTTCTGATGACAGAATCACTATTCAGGACATTCTAAATGCTAAAGGAGAATCGGTTTCCCAAAGCACTGATGATTTGGTCTTTGATGAAATTCCACAGAGACTAAAGGAACTTATTGGGCACCATGCAAAAGATGCTCCTAGTAAGTCAAAGGAATCCACTATTGATGAAGAGGCTAAATACCTACCAGAGAAGGACTAATACGTTACCACAGGCAACACCGGATGCATACATAGAGCAGTTGATCATCTCTTCTAGTACTGAGAAGATAGCTCAATTAATAATTGTGACGCCTTTTGTATTTAACTCAACGCTTTTGGAGTAATGCGAAAGTTTTATCTGTAGTACCAGATAATGCATTATCTCTCAGCCACATTCTACAAGGTCGTGAACTATCCATTGAATATTTCTGACTTGTTTGTCAGAAGGGCCATGTATCCATGGGTCATCAGTGAAGGGATGAAACTAGTCTGTCCAATTTGACATAAACAGAATCTAGCAATCAGTTTGCATCAATACAAGCACTTGGACATTGTCTTTACATTTCTCGTTTGGTATGGACACGCGATGTAGACGCGTCAACAACACGAAAAAATTAAGCGCACCAAAACTCGAAAATACACAACTCGCCACCATAAACAATAATAATAACACTACAAATGACATGTGTGTATAACTAGTCGGTTAATTGAAATTTGAGGTCCATATACTAATGCAATATCAGCTTACCAACCCTATAACGGAGGCTACAACGGAGGCGACTACAATTCTGGTGATTACAACTCTGGTGGTTTTGACACCAATCAAGTGGGCAGTTCCCAAAGCAAAACTCAACAGAAGTCTAGCTTGACACCAGTAACCATCAAGGAGATTATTGACTCTAAGACTGAAGTCCAGGATGGTGATTTTGTGGTTCACAACATGGAGTTAAACCAGGTCTGTTTTGTTGCAGTTATTAGAAACGTTATTGACAATACCTCAAGTTTACAAATCTCATTGGAGGATGGAACAGGTTCCATTGAGGTGCGTAAGTGGAATGATGAAAATGCGCCTGAAACTGCTAATGACATTTTTGTTCCACAAAAGTACGTTTATGTGACTGGCTCTGTGAAAGAATTTGGGGGTCACAAGAGTCTCCAGCATGCAACATTTCGTGAAGTGACCGACTACAATGAGGTAATCTATCATCAGCTGAGTGCTATAAATGCCTATTTTGAATCAAAAGGTCTTTTGAGCAGCAGTGCAACAGGCAGTGCTGGGACCAAATCCACGCAAAACAAAGAGGGACTGTTTGTAAGTGACCGTGCGGATGGCGAAGGTAGTACTAGTGCTTCAGATAGAGTATTGGAATTCATCCAGGAAAACACTCCATCAATGCCTGAGGGTGTTCCTGCGCAATTAATTGCTCAAAACCTTGGGTTATTAGTGGATGATGTTGTCTTGCATTGCGGTAAACTTACGGAGGATGGTAGAATTTACGCTGGTTATGATGAAAATGGTTATTTAGCTATCTAGGGGTAGATGATCTATGAAATTGACACGCGTAGATACGCCTAGATTATTGGTTTCTCTATAGGACCAATATCAACACTTAAAAGCCGGTACAATATTTCACAGCTTGCCCTTTGAGCTATACAACTTACACCTTACACCTATTCTTTGCTCTTATTGTCATCATTATTGGAACTGTCAGGCGAGCCAGGTATCTAACTTCACTGAATCGTGAGTATCTTTCATTCCGAAGGGAAAAAAATGATTTCGCCCAGGATCGAACTGGGGACGTTCTGCGTGTTAAGCAGATGCCATGACCAACTAGACCACGAAACCATTTGTTGAATATTCAACGCTCTTCTTTGCTTTATTAAGCAAGGTTCAATCAAACAATTGTTACAAAAGTTTGTCTCGACAACAATCCAAACCAAGTAGATGAGCTCACCATATCAAAAGAAAATTGATTGTTTGCATAATTCGATTAAACGCTGGGGTTGTGTTAGCCCCATATTCAAGAGTCATTACAAGACAATAACTATAACTATAAGAACCATACTAATAACAACCTGTTAACCGCGTTTGTTGACTAACAGCTGATGGGTCAATTGCTAAGCGGTGTTTGGATGTTCTAGGCTCATCGCGGACTTGTCTCATGAGCTGTCTGTCATACGAGCCGTACGTCAAGCACAAAATCTTATTAGGACAGTTGTACAGCCGTATTATCATGGCAACCACATTTTGACTACCAAGTTCCAAAGCCTATCTTAGCGAACAGCGAACGGCGAAGAGGGGTGTTTGTATATCTTGGCTGTCTGAGTCCAAAGTTTTCAACATCATTAATGCCTAAAAAAAAAAAAAAAAAAAACACACACAGCCGAGGTTTTGCAACATTGAGGGCGATCATTGTACGGACTATATATATATATATATACAATAAACTAACAGGTGAGGATCGCAAACCTCATCCATGGTTGAAGCTTTATTCACAGGCACTTGGTGCTGCATCGAGCGCTGTCTCTGATTAACTGTCGGGTGGTCACTTTTTTTTTTTTCAGAGCAGCTTGATAAGTGCCGATAACCAATGGCTGCAAACTTTGCGGTCGCTTATCGTCATGCGCGCTCGGCGAGAGACACAAGCATCACTACTCACATTTGCATATAAAAAAACCCCAGACCGTAACTCAAAACTATTCAAGTAGTGACCACGCTTCAGCATTTCAATATGAGCAAACACCAAGAGGACTACGAGCTCAACGAGCTCAGTGGCCCTTTCAAGAAGGTCACTTCGTACAAAGGTCACCCACACGAAGACGTTGAAGACATTCCAATAGACGAACACGACCTTGTTCTTGGTGACATTCAAGATACACAAGTCAAGAGATCCCTGAAACGTCGCCATGTAGTAATGATTGCACTTGGTGGTACTATTGGTACGGGTTTGTTTATTAGTACCTCTACACCACTACAAAATGCAGGCCCAGTCAACCTTTTGATTTCATACCTTTTCATGGGTACACTTGCCTTTTCAGTCACACAGTCCCTTGGTGAAATGGCCACATACATCCCAGTCACATCTTCTTTCACAGTGTTCTCGCAGAGATTCCTGAGTCCTGCACTTGGTCTCACCAATGGGTACATGTATTGGTTCTCCTGGGTCATTACATTTGCCCTGGAATTGTCCATTGTTGGCCAGATAATTGAATTCTGGACAGACGCAGTACCATTAGGGGCATGGATTGCGATCTTCTGGGTGATTCTCACAGGTGCCAACTTCTTCCCTGTTAAGTTTTATGGTGAAGTTGAGTTCTGGGTTGCATCGATTAAAGTCATTGCTATCATGGGCTTCATCATCTACTCCCTCTGTATGGTCTGTGGTGCTGGTATCACTGGTCCAGTTGGATTCAGATACTGGAGAAACCCAGGTGCTTGGGGTCCTGGCTATTTGTTCCCAGACTCTGCAAAGGGGAGATTCGTGGGTTGGGTATCTTCATTAGTCAGTGCTGCTTTCACTTACCAAGGTACTGAACTGGCTGGTATCACTGCTGGTGAATCCAAGAATCCTAGAAAGGCAGTTCCAAAGGCCATCAACACTGTCTTTTTCAGAATCTTAATATTTTACATTCTTTCGTTGTTTTTCATAGGTCTGTTGGTTCCATACGATGACCCAGCCTTTGAGTCGGACGCTTCATACATTGCATCATCTCCGTTTGTCATTGCAATCCAGAATTCTGGTACTCCTGTCTTACCACACATTTTCAATGCGGTCATTCTTCTGACTATTATTTCTGCTGGTAACTCCAATGTCTACATTTCATCGCGTATTCTTTATGCCATGGCCACCAACAAGTTGGCTCCAAAGTTCTTCACCCGCGTGTCCAAGCACGGTGTACCAATTTTCGCTGTGATTTTTTCAGCTATGTTTGGCTTCCTGGCATATTTAACTCTATCTACTGGTGCCAGTGAGGCGTTCGATTGGCTTTTGAATATTACAGCCGTCGCTGGTCTATTCGCCTGGCTGTTAATTTCCCTGTCTCATATCAGATTCATGGCAGCACTAAAGAGCAGGGGTATTTCTCGTGACGATTTACCATACAAAGCTAAATTTATGCCATGGTTAGCATACTACGCTGCATTCTTTTTGACGCTTATCATCTTTATTCAAGGATTTGAGTCATTTGTCCATGGATTCCATGTTGACACCTTCTTTGTTTCTTACATCTCGGTCATCATATTCTTTGGCTTATGGTTTGGCTTTCAGGTGTTGCTTAGAACTAAGTTCCTATGGGAAGCCCATGAGATTGATATTGACACTGATAGAAGAGAAATTGATGCTATCGTCTGGGAAGAGGAGCCTCCAAGCAACCTTTGGGAAAAATTCTGGCACATTATTGCCTAAGGTATCTTACTCCAACGTCATCTTGTTCTGTCTCTGTTAATATCTTGTCTGATATTACTCTTTTTTTAACATCCTGTATATTACTTGTGAGCTAAAAGGCCATGAATCCACCATCCACGAAGACAGCAGATCCTGTAACATATTCACTGGCATCACTGGCTAGGAATACTGTAGGTCCTTTAAAATCGTCAATCTTTCCCCATCTACCATATGGGATTCGTTTCAAAATCTCTGTACTTCTCTCTTTATCAGCCACTAATTCTTGAGTCATATCAGTAACTATGTAACCAGGAACAATGGAATTCACATTAATACCTTTAGGAGCCCACTCGTTAGAAAGGCCTTGTGTCAAACTCTGTATTGCGCCTTTTGAAGCTGTGTAAGGAATCACTCTCGTGCCACCAATAAAAGAATATAGAGAAGCAGTGTTGATGATCTTACCCTTAAGTTGATTGTCAATCCAATACTTCCCAAAAGCTCTACTCAGTCTGAATACAGAAGTGAGATTAATCTGTAGTACATTATCCCATGCAAAGTCCTCTGTCAGTTCAGCTTCTTTGTAGTATTGGCTGAATCCTGCGTTGTTGATAAGAACATCAACCTTCCCAGTTGGGGACAATTCCAAGGCCTGTGGTAAGATCTGATCCACTTCATCATTTTTACTCAATTCTGCAGCAATTGAGAAGACCTTAGTGTCATTTATTGCTTCAAGCTTTGCCTTGATACCAGATGGGTCAGTGGTCCCCCTGTGAACCAGGATGATAGTGGCACCTGCTTCTGCAAGACCTGTGGCCATACCTTCACCAATGCCTCGGGTTCCACCAGTAATAACAACGACTCTATCTTTAAGAGAGAAAATTTGTGAGGACATGATCGTTTGGGTACTTGAGAGAAGAAAACAATGAGTACAGGCCAATGTTTGAACTATATATAATCCTCTTTCTTAATTGGAACAGATCGGCTCGGCAAACCGTTTTGGGAGCCACACCAGATGTCAAATCCCGGATCGCCGCCTTTGTGGAGAAATCGTTTTGTTTCTAATTATTAGCATTTGTGTCATTTTGTAGATTGGGCAAATGCATAATAGTCCAACACCAACTGATATTGAATCTGTCTAGCGATGAGAGCACTTGTGTTGTTAGTGATTACTTGTTTATCATGGCATGTGCTTGGTTTTGTTCACCCTATTGCCATCCATGGGAGATACTTCATTGACTCCGTTACCAGAGAACCTTTCTTTATCAAGGGTGTCGACTACCAACCTGGTGGGTCATCAGCTGTAACAGAGACTAAAGACCCGTTGTCTGACCCAAATACATGTGTTCGAGATATCATTCTATTTCAAGAGTTGGGCATCAACGTACCTATATACCAATTCATATTTCACGCACTCAGGAGGTTATTCCAGTTACTAACAATGTATGGAGACTATCAGGGTCTATTCTGTGAACCCTGAGTTGAATCATGACTACTGTATGACTATGTTGGCTTCTGCAGGTATCTACTTGGTCTTGGATGTCAACTCCCCTTTGCCAAATCAGCATTTGAACAGATATGAACCTTGGACCACGTACAACGAAGAGTATGTCGAACACGTATTCAAAATTGTTAAGCAATTTTCAGCTTATAACAATACTTTGGGGTTCTTTGCTGGTAATGAAATTGTGAACGATAAAAAGTCTGCCAGGAACGCCCCTGTCTTCATCAAGAAATTGATCTCTGACATGAAGAAGTATATCGCTGTCCATGTTGGGAGATTCGTGCCGGTTGGATACTCTGCAGCAGATGACTTAAAGTATAGAATTTCCTTGTCCAAATACTTGGAGTGTTCTGATGATGCCACGGTGACTGATGCTGTAGATTTCTATGGAGTCAACTCTTACCAATGGTGTGGTGAACAAACTTTTTATACAAGTGGTTACGACGTCCTAGCGAGAGACTATGAGGACTATGTTCGCCCAGTCTTCTTCTCTGAGTTTGGGTGCAACTTGGTAACTCCTAGACCATTTGAGGAGATAGCTACTATGTACTCAGATGACATGATTGGTGTTTTCTCTGGTGGCTTGGTGTATGAGTTCTCACAGGAACCAAATAACTATGGACTAGTCAAGATCAATGCAAAAGGAAATGTTCAACTATTGCAAGATTTTGATGTTTTGAAGGCTCAGTATGCTGCTATTGAGTATCCTACAGGTAGACAGATCGCAGAGCTATATTCGAGAAACGGGAAGAAACTGCAATTGGGCGCACAGGCGTTACCGGAGTGTGATTTGGACTACGATAACATCGAGATCTCTGGTTTTGTTGATGACTCAGTAGGGGAATATTTTTTGAAAAAGGGCGTAGACACTAAGAGGGGTAAATTCGTTAAACTAAAGGAGGAGGACCTTGTCACTACCTACAGCATTTTCAATGTTGATGGAACACCCTATGAGGGTGACAAATTTGTGAAAGTGGTGAACTTGGTTCACGGTATCACTGAATATGAGGCCTTGAGGTTGCAGCAACTACACAATAACGGTGAGTATATTTGCTCATGAGCCATTTACGCTATTGGGATTACACCTTTTCTTATAGCTTAATGTGTGAGTACCTAATACTAACATATTGACAATAGGATCACATAATATCAAGAAAATTGATATCAAGGCAATCATCATGTTCGTTATGGCACTCTCCATCATTCGCTGTCTATCATACATTATCTGATTACAGTTCACGAAGCATCATTATTTCATTTGATCATTAGTACTTTTCGTTTCTAGAGAATAATACAGATCCATCCTTATCCTTAACTCTGACAGAGTTAGATGAAGTAAAACATGGGTACAGCAAGTTTTCCCAGTCGTTTCGGGTTCTCTTTTGGTGTAGTTTGTAATTCTTGAGTAAAACAAACTCAATCCCTTGGAACTGCGACAGTAGTTTGAGGAAGCTGAAGAGATTATTGTTCACGTCATTATTATTTTCACCCTCCTTTGGATTTTCGGGATCGACTGGAACAACATTGGTGAAGCTTCCATTAGTCATATAAATCTTGCTGATTGTGTTGGGAATCTTCTCCAAAACATCAGTGAACTTACTGTAATTCAGGTAGAACTTCGGAACAAACTTGGAATCAAAATAAGCATAGTTAGAATTATTGTTACCCACATTGATAGCATTTGCCTCTTGGTTGTTGTATAGACTAAAGCACTTTGAGTTTAGATCAATGTAGAGATACTTCAGACTTGGGAAACAATGACTCAAGAGAATATCGTAATGGGATCTCATTGATATCAATTTCAATACTTCAACTTCCCTAAAGTATTGGTCCAAATATCTGGATCCGTTTCCAGCAATTGAACAACCATTTAATGACAATTTCTTGATCGGGGACCATGTCTGTGATGGGTCTGATGTCAATGCATACTTGTTGAAAATGGGCCCATCTTCATTCGCAACTGTCAAAAGTGGTGGTTTTGTCAATGAATTTGAGTCTATTATCATGTCATAGAGAATCAGCTCTTCAATCAAACCAAAAGACCAGAGAAGGTTTGGTCTCATAGCAATACTCCATCCTGTTTCTGAAGAAAGTCTTAATGTCCTTATTGAGGGGTAGTAGTTGTGCTCATGTGCATATGTCTTCAGAGTCGATGCCCATTCTGGAAATTGGAACCCTGGTGATATTTGTCTCAGGCTAATCTCTAGCAAATTGGGGAGTAAGGATATCACTTCAAGCATTAAACCAACATAGCTTTCTGACTTATCGATGTATTTATCATCTGCAAAGGAAAACCCTGCAATCGAAGTTGTGGTTTGAGGAAGCTCTTTGACAGGCTGAATGAACTCGATCCTTGTGACGTATAGGGACAATATATTCGTCTTTTTGTTTCTGGATATCGACTTCCTGAACTTTAGCAACTTCTCCTTGGTCTTGATTCTGACATCTTGGTATAAGAAGAACTTGTTCACAATCTGGTTAAAATACTTGCAGGTCAAACACAGTGTGAGCCATTCATCGACTTCCAGATTCTGAATGATCTTTCTCAGCAACTCCACAGGAAGTCCTAAGAGAGTATTGTCACCGTATAATGTGCTTATATCGCAGACGGTAGAGGAGTGATGAAGATGCTCCTCTCCCTTCCACAACTTTTTGACGTTCATAGCTTTAAGAATACTGAACCTCTGAATCATTTTGAAAGGTTAGAACCGATGCGGCAATTGGTTTGCAATTTAATGTCAGCTGTGGCTGAGATATTCGAGTTGTGGCAAGTGTGCAGCAGACTTGGCAGTTCGAGGTTGCACCCTTGTGAGATTTACAAGAACTTAGGATGTTATGGTTGAACTCGGCAGGCAGAAAGAATCTTGTAAGTTCCGGTTTAGTGTAGACTGAAGTCCTGCGTATGTCTTGATGACATGCTACTGAGTTTAGTGTGCAAAAAGAAAATCTCACTGGGAGAAGGAAAAAAAAAAAAAAAGGGTCCTCTGCCGAAGTTAGGGTTCTAGGCTCTCTCGAGAGAGAGACTTTAGGTTAAATAATCAAACTACGTCTAAGATTATCCAACCATTCTCATTAATACATTAAAAAAATTGCTCAAAACGAGACTATATAGAAGCATAACGCTTAGTAAACGAAACCTAGGATCTTACCAGACACATGCTTTCTTCTGGCTTCTTCGTGGTCCATGATACCGGCAGAAGTAGTCAAAATGACGAAACCAAACTGTCTGGCTGGTAACAAGTTATCAGTCCACTTTTCAATGTCACCAATTCTAACGTTGAATCTTGGAGAGATGACACCAACCTTGTTCAATCTACCGTTCAATTGAACGACAATCTTACCAGATCTGTGGTCATCAATGTATTCAAACTCATCAATGTAGCCTAATAAAGTTAGTACTCACTAACGTGGAAAAAGTCTAATTCAGCTGAGAAATTCACAAGATGTAAAGGAAAAGTAAACGATCATAAAGACCTCGATAGGCCAAAAGCCCACTTTATCATCGTGTAAGAAGCATCTCCATTGAGCCCCAAAAAGAGCCCCTATTCTCCCGGACACTTAAAGGACAGAGAGCGATTGAAACAACAACCCATCCAGTTATAAGCCCGGTTATTGATATATAACACGTAACAATTTTGTGAATCCTCAGTTGAATCGATCATAAAAAAATACCTACCATGTCTTTGGATAACTTGCAAAAACTTAATGATAACCTTCGAAGATGGTCTAATGATAACTTGACGCTTACCGGTCTTCTCGGCGTTGTTAATAGCGTTTAGAGCATCAGCTAGGACGGAAGTTCTGGTCATTTTCCTGTTACGATTAGTTAGTAACCCTACTCAAAAGAAAAACGGATTATCCCTGAAGGGCATGAGCAACATGAGTGTCCCAGAGCGAAATACAAGGGATTCATGAGCCAGCATGTAGTGACGTAAACGCGTCATTAAACATGCTGCTAAAGGGGGGTGTCAAGTCTCATATTAGTGTAAAAACCCTAGCTCTCCAGAGACTAGGTAGGCAATTACTGGCTAACACAAGATACAATTGATTCCCACTTTAGACTTTTCTCTTTTGATTAAAGAAGCACTTCATATCACAGAAGGCACACACTTGGAGCTCAATAAGTATTTCAGTTGTACTTACTGCTTAATTTATGGTATGTATTCAAAAAGAAGAAAACTCTCGAAAAAATTGGAAAATTTTTCACTTGTAGGTTCTACAAAGTACGGATTTTTACGCCAGAGAACCTTCTGTGCGTAAATCTCAGTACGGCTCGGTACACCTAAACTCTGAAAGGCAAAACCAATAGGTAGCGCCTCCATAATTGGATGAGATATTTCGAATAAGTGGTCGCCGCATTGCAAAATGAGTCAAGAAGATGATAAACGGATCTTCAACATTGTAAGCACTTCTCAGTGGAAACACACGTTATTGTTAACGGTCAAACTAACATCCGAAAAAGCTTAGGCCCTATTGTGTCAATCTATCAAAGCTAGCCCTTGCTCCGCCAGAACTGATTCAAAATAAATCTCTGGAAACTCTTAATGCACTAAAAGATGTTTATGATCACTTTGAAGAGAGTACAACACAAAGCACCAAGCTGTCTACGAATCTAGCTGATTACATCTTCGTGCCACTTTCATACCTCTTGAAACAGCCACATCTCCCAGACAATCAAATCAATTATATTTTAAAGATCCTTACTCTACTGATAAGACACTGTTGGTCGAACGCATACTCACTAAATTTTGTCCTTGCAAAGCAATTGTTCCCTTTAATCACTTTTTTAACAGGTGGCAGCCCGAATGGGAACGATGCTGGTAGCATCAAATCTAAGTCTGATGAACTCAAAACATCGGGTGCCCAAACTTTGAACGAGCTGTTCAGGTCACTGGCAATACAGAAGTCATCCAAAGTCTATGATTTTTTTTGTGAGGTTGAGAATCTCCCTGCACTTGGTCATTGCGTCACCATTCTCTTAGGGTTGGCCTTAAATGGACAATCAGTCGAGCTTCAGTCAGAGGCACTAAGAACGTTGGATACTCTCTATTTCCAGTTGGTTGATGATGGTGAGATTCTCTCTTATATTCTACCAGGTAACGTTTCATCACTCACTAAGTTGCTTGCATTGCCTGGTTCTAAATCTCACTTTACAGTGATTGTACAGGCGTTGGATCTTTTGGGTAGCATCTTGGCTAAAGTATACGATGATACCGAGTTAAAGGTTGACTTCAAAGAAATCCATAGCCTTGACGATATAAGTGCAGATAGTTTTGAATTTGATCACATTCAGTTGGAAGAGGTCACATTCAAGAAAATTCATAGAACAAAATCCTGGTTAAAGGCCACTTCTAGCCAGGTGAGACTTGCTTTGAACAATGTCAAGAGAATCTCTGCACATGACAAGTATGAAGTGAGGCACAGCTTGCTCCAGTTCTCAAAGAAAATCCTATCGCATTGCATATATTCCCTGAATTCATCACTCCCCATAATCGTGGAAATGATTGCTGCTTTGTCTAAAGACCCTAGACTCAACATTGATCCCCAGGCTGTCTTATTCACTGAAAACCCAAAACATCAGGAATTAATATCGACTGTTCTTTCGAAAGAACTAAATACTCATGTGGATACCTTCATGGCCACTCTCCAATCATCCAACGAGGATAAGATCTTATCCAATATTGCGTCTATAAAGTTCTTGGTTCAGCAAGGGATAAGTCAGTTAGTTTTACACAGAATAATTACTTCAAGTATACAGGAAATCTCTGACATGGTCAAAAAGGCAAATTCCAAAACGAGGAAGATTACTAATGTTTCTGCAGATATTAGTGACTTTCTGTTGATCGCAAGCGATGTGACAAACATTTCTATTGATGAGAAATCGCTGAATATATATGATCAGATTTTGAGTGCAGATACTCAGCAACAGCTTTCCAACTTATTTCAGACTTTGGGCTACCAGGCAGACCCAAATGACATTATCGAGGATGTATTATCAGAAAGTTCTAGGGATTTCGTTGAAAGGGGTGTCTCATTGTGGGTATGTAATTGTTTGGCCCAGGGATATACTGAGAGAGTTAAACCTGTTATTGTTGCGGATGAATTTCTGTCTTTTGATGCCGGAGATGATGGAGTTTTGGAACTCAAAAAACCTGATTTTGTCTACACTATACTGGAGTATTCCAAACAATTACTGGATGATGCATCCGATATTGAATCTTCAGTACAAGTTATTGACCAAGTGAGCTGTGTATCACTGGATGCCATTGGCACAATTACGACATTGTTACGTCAAGATTTTGAGTACGAGCTAATTGACTACCTGTATCCAGTAATCGACGCGCTCGGCTCTCCATCCGAGTCTATTAGAAATCATGCCATGAATACGAGCATGATTATTTCTGATAATCTGTACTCAGGGTCCCTATATCAGCTGATTTATGCGAATACAGACTACCTTGTGGATGCAATCTCCTTTAAACTGAGCAATGCAGTCACGCAGAGAACCACAGCAATTCTGGCAGTATGTGTACGGATTGCAGGGTATCAAATCATTGAAAGCTTTAAGGACGTTATGGAGATTGTCTTCAGCTTATTGGACAATTACCATGGTTATGATGATATTTGCGTTGGGTTCTTCTTGCTCTTCGAGATTATTGCTGATGAAATCAAGAGAAAATACTTAAGTGACTCTTGGCTCGAAAAGATAGAATTCGATGGCCCAGAGTCCAGTTATGAGCCATGGGGCATGACAAATGTTAATCAAGTGGCTACTCTTCTTGATAAGAAGAATAGGGAGATTCATCTTCAAACTCCCCAAGAGGTCAATGATGAAGTTGAAGATGAAGTTGGAACCCGTTCTGATAGCGATGATGAGGACGACTCCTTGGAGCAGGAACAAATGGAACAATTAGCTAGAGATGACGCGAAGTGGACATCTCCAGTGCCTAAGGAGACATATCAACTGCTGCAGCAAATAACCTATTATGGAGAAAGGCTTTTGACTCATCCGTCAGCTAAACTTCATTCACAGATCTTGAGAACGTATCTGAAAGCTTTACCGATTTTTGGAACCTCTAAGAAACATTTTCTTCCAATTGCAGCGTCTATTTGGCCACTTCTCTCTCACTATGTGAACAATAGCGATCCCAAGATTGCAATTCTGGCTGCTGATGTCATGTCCCTGTTAATTAAGTTTTCTGGTAGTTTTGTTGCCCAGAGATTTGTCGATCTCTGGAGGAAACTCTCTAAGAATGATCTATTGGTAACTGCGAGAACAATTGAGTCCCAGCAAGTAATTCTTCCAGGAATCCGCTATAAATGCTATCAGTCACTTGTTAACATGTTATTAGAATCACTAAACACATTAGGAAGGTATATTCCTGACTCAGTCTCGGAAGAAATAGTGAGATCTTGTATTGGTATGATTGAAGTCGAGAGATTCCAAAATCATTCTGATATTGCATGGATTCTCAAGCGTGAAGTTTTTAATATCCCCAATGATACACAGAAGCCAAAAGACGTCATGATTGATGGGGAAGTTATTCATTTTCCCCTCATATGAGTACTTACAATGGAGGCGTTAACATGTGAACAGTAAATAGATCAATAGAGAACAAGTAAATCATAATAAGAGTTCCAACAATGGCTCTAGACAGATAATTGTGTATTATTTTTAATTGTGAATTCATCACTTTGATACTTCTAGTAGATTCTAAAATCAAAACTGCCGATTTAAAAAGAAAAATGATGAAATCAAAAAGAATGGTCCCTAGCAGGATCGAACTGCTGATCTTGGCGTTATTAGCACCACGCCTTAACCAACTGGGCCAAGGGACCTATTTGATGTTAGTTTAATCTCAAGATTATTTGGTTCGTGTCTACGGTGCAATATCATAGCATTAGAACATGAGTGCTACTGAATCATGGGGAAGGATCTAAGGTTGACGGAAAGGGCCTCAGTTCTTTTACTCTTTATTTTTGTCTCGAGTCCTGAAATTCATTATCTTCTTAACCTATGCCAACTGATATCTTGTCATAATATCTACGTTTCTTTAGAAATAGAGGACATTATGCGAAGTTCCAGTCTTCACAAGTGATTGAGTAAAACAGTCATATTTCTTAAACTTTAAATCGGTGGGAGTGTGTCGATAATAAAAGGGGGGGTGGGGGTGAAATTAAAAGCTGTGTTCCCTTGACCCTAATCGAAGATTGAATGCCATCTTGGACGACGTTGGAATATGATGTCTATTTCGCAGTTCCCACTACATCTCCACCCCCATACACACTCAGAGACCTCCTCCTATTAGCTGTCAAAACACAATACATTAATAAAAATAAGCAACTTCATACCTCTATTCCGAAGCCTAACCTGTGATCAAGCCTAAGATAACAGTCCAGATTAACGTCACAATGCAGTTCAAGGGGAAAATCAAATGTACAGGAAGAAAGGCAAATGAAACAAGCGACGAAATTGGGAATATCAGATAAGACAACCCCAAAGTTTTGAAGTAAACCTGCCGTAAAGTCGGAACAATGTCATGCTTTTCCCAAATGCAGTTGAACACAATGAATAAAAGCTGGAAAGAAGGTGATCCAATCAGTTGATCACATAAAATTCGATTTGAGGAACCTTGGACCCGTAGGACAAGGATATCAATCCAGTATGCACTGATCACCCCATTGATGGCTCCCCACACCCAAAATTTGAGTAACCTCTTGTAATTCACAGGTCTAAAGTATTGAATAGTAGTTTGTGCAATTCCAGATGTGATTATACTGAGTAGCATCGAATTGAGAACTTGATGTAAGTTATCCATAACTTCTCTGTTTTGGAAGATGATAACGGCCATTATCAATTGCAACAAGGTGACTGCAACCAATAGAGACCTTCTGTTCTCAATTCTGGGAGTGCTCGCAGACCCAAAAACATTCTTTTCTAAATCTATTACTGTTTCTTTCCCGTCCAGTGCCATCGGTACCTTGGTACCTGAAAGAACCTGATGCTGTCTCTTAAAGCTTTCAACGTCAAGATATTGATTGTCCGAAATGTACGTGTATAGAATCGCGAATACTGACGCGAGAAAAATGAGTTCCGAGGAGATCGAGGGCAGTGACATGTCAAACTTTACCCTCGTAATTTTCAACCAATAAAAACACGTTTTATTCTGCTTATTCACAAAAAGGCTTCTCCAGATTATGTCAGCCTCGTGTGGGAAAATGTAAAAAGGTTCAAACGCCTATCACCACATTACAAAATTTCCTTCTTTCAAAACAGAACTTCTCTTGCTATTCTTTCGCATTAAATCAAGACAGCCTCCAGTATCTAATTTCACTGGCCACTGCATCTCCTCTAATACACCACGTCTTCCTTGAAATACTTACTACGTGCTCATCCACAAACACTGAAATAGAGTATCAACATGGCCATTGTCACATTGAAAAACAGCATAGCAGCCGTGTGGCAGTCTTCAGATGACTCTCAGAAGCTAATAGATTCCAATTCTCCTAACTACAACTCCACTGATGACAGAGCAGGCGATCTTGGTCGCGCTGAACAGGGCATTCAGACAGTTGAAGATGCAGGCTCGAAAAACTTCACTGACACTGAGAGCATTGATGAACAACAACAAGGTGGTATCATAGGCATTTTGGGTAAAATTGACCCACGAGTGATGTCTGATATGATCATTGGACTGTCTGATGGTTTGACTGTTCCTTTTGCCCTTACAGCAGGGTTAAGTTCCCTAGGTGACACAAAGTTGGTCATCACTGGTGGGTTTGCTGAATTGATCTCTGGTTCCATCTCTATGGGGCTAGGTGGTTACTTGGCTGCTAAATCTGAATCTGACTTCTACCACTCGGAGTACAAATCTGAGAAGCAGAAGCTTTACTCCAACATAAATGAAGTAAACCATGAAATCGAAGATATTCTTCTGGAGATAAACGACGGATTCTCAGAAGAAACAATTGTATCTTTTGTTAAAGATATGAAAAAGAACCCAAAGCTAATGTTGGACTTTGTAATTAGATATGGTAAAGGTCTTGAACAGCCAGCAGAGAATAGAGAGTTGACAAGTGCTTTAACTATTGGTTCAGCCTATTTCCTAGGAGGATTTGTTCCATTGATTCCATACTTTTTCGCCACTCATGTTGATACTGGACTATTTGCTTCTATCATAATAATGGCCTTTACGTTATTTATTTTTGGTTATGTCAAAGCATCAATGACTTTGGGTGTGACATGTCCGACCTCCAAAAAAGGGTCGGAGGCTGTCCAAATGGTGTTGGTTGGTGGAGCTGCTGCCGGATCTGCCTGGTTCTTGGTCAAGCTAATCGGATAGAGTCGTCCAAAGAAAAAAAACACTTACTATACTCTTCATATATCAGCAATTGCATTTTTTTGACTTCTTAATTATTCAGTCTTTCTGTTTCTTGTGGTAGCAAAGAGACTAAGCAAGTGGCGCTTGCTAAATTCTCCAAGAAGACACATCGTGAGGTGTGGTGTACATTAGTTATTATACAGGTTTGGTATTCTAATAATGATATCTGTCGTAATCAATTTATACATTCATTTGCTGATCACTGCCCTCAAAGTCTCTTCGTCAAAAATGTTTGCTCCATTCTTCAAAGTGTTGGCAAGGATGCTCAAACTTCTCTCATTAAAGTCAGGTGCGGTCCGTAAACCATCAAGATCATCTGCATAGTTCTCGAACATCAGGCTCAAGTAGTCGTTATCCAGAGCTTTTTTGTCCTTCTTTAGGTTTTCCTTGATTTTCCCTGAGTTGAGGTTCTTGGAAGTGTCATTTAGTTGTGTTTTTGTGAGATTCACTGCAAGCACTTTTGGTTTAATCTTTCCAAAATCCTCAGATAGTGCATCAGCGTCCTCCATCTCAATATCACTCAAGACGGCATCTTCTATTGTTTCCCTCTCGTTTATCGGTTCATTGATCTCATCTTCGACATCTTGGCCTTCTTCATTTTCACTTTCTGAGCTTGATGAATCTGAAAAATCTTCTGTCCTTCTCTTTTTCTTCTGTCTGCGTCTGCTTGTTTTTTGCTTCTTATTCTGATCGTTTTTAGGTATTAGACTCATTATTGTCAAGCTGATGCTCTTCAGAAAGGCCTCCAGTACCACTATCGTGTCAAAAGTTTTAAATTTTTCTTTAAACGAAGAGTGTCCGAACCGATACTAGAGAGAACAAAAGAGAACTGTGCCCTAGAACACCCAAATAGAGAGTTACTCCTCACCCATAAAGACTGGTCGTAGATTTCCTAGTGATCAAATCAAAAAAATCCAAGTGTAAAAGAGTTATGCCAGTCGCACACGATCTTATAAAAGAGTTCTGAACTAACATACTTAACCATTCCTCGGATATACCGTCGGAATTGATTTCACTAAATTGAGACTCTTCATTCCTGTACTTTAAAATTTAAACCTTGCCTTCTGAATATCATTAGTTCGAAATATCTTTCATCAATTTATGTTGCTGCATAGATGTTTTAATAACCAAACATAGCCAAAACTAGCCTAGGTCCAGTTAATATACATAATCAGATTTGATAATATCTTGGTATACCTATTTTGTGAAAGATAAGTAATATACCTAAGTCTGAGGTTTTCTGTTGTTGAGTTAAAAGATGAATGTTGCTTGGAAGTAGACCTATATTATGAATTACATGTATTTTAGCCTTTTGGTAGAATACTAAGTCGTATATTCTAAGTATGGAACTAGGCGGTGCTTACACCTCTCGATGGATTTGAATGTTTTCCTGCTTAAATCAGTAAGTGGTTAATTTTTACTACAGGAATACTTGCTCCTTACTGTAAATTTAGACCTTCACTGAGGACACCATTCGACACATGAACTCACGACTTCCTTTTGATCTTGTTTAGAACAAACTCGGAATGTAAGCGGGATGAAGTTCAATAGTAGATTGGCACACAAGCCTGTAATTAACAAAACTAGTACTAACAATGCAAATCGATCAAAATTTGACCGTTCATCACTCAACTCCGCCTTTAGGATGTACGTTGCTCTACCCAACAATAACAAAGCCATAACTTGAGCCCCAAAAACAATTTGAATAACCATTCGTTTAAATCTCATGGTGGTAATTTGATTGTTTCTATGTATGGAGTAGTCCATATACCCAACAAAAGAATTGGAGTCATACGTTCTAGTCAAGTTCCAAGAACAAATGCTGGTGACAGGGAGGCATGATAAGAACAGTATCTTGTCGTGCTTCAAAATCTCTGCACTAAAAACTGATGACGTGCAAATGAAGAAAATTGACATTAAGTCAAAAACAGTTCTTAGTTGGTCTCTATTGAGAGAGGCAAAGTAACCGTAAATTTCAGTGAACAATTTTTTAATAAAAGTTTGGGTTTCAACAAAGTATCCAAGGGGGATTCGTAAGTGGATAGAGTCCTTCCTCTTGAAGATGCGAGACTTGTTCGCGCTCTTGTTGCAGTTGTGTTTTGAGGTTACGGGACTCATGGGCCCAGAACTAGGGATTAAAGTAGAATCACTAGAGTTGATGGTAAGCTCAGAGTTGGCTGAGCCATAGCTAAAGTAGCCCATTGAGGGTTGCTTTTTCTTCTGGGACTGGTGACCCTTTAGACCGACTGATGAGCTGTTGATCAATGACAACTGTTTCTCAAACACTGACATCTTTGGTTGGGTGCGTAGCCTTAAAGGTTTGGTACCCATTCTTAGGTGGTTTAGTATTGCAAAATTGTAGATATAAACAGCAAAATGAAAGCAGGTTGTCCGTCTGTGGTGTTGATGTTCAAAAATGGAAATTGTGCATTCTTTTTCTGAGGGTGGATGTGACACAAAAAGACAATGGTTCGTAATCATCCCATCCCGCACCATAGAACTCAAAGAATCTCTAAAGAATACAGGGAAGTAAAAAACATAACACAATATAGTGACAGAATATAATAAATAATGGCGATATTTAGATCAGGTAATTTTGGTATATTCTCATTTTGACGTTTTAAGATCGGCGATGTCACCGCTTTCTATCTCATTCTCGATGTTAAATTCGAAATCATCTGCATCACGTTGAATATTTGATCGTAGTTCAATATTCTCATAATCTTTCCCGTCATCAAATGGATCTTCTTTGCTTGAAGCTCTTTGATAACTAGGTTCACCGGTCTGGAAATTGTTCAAGAATGTACCAAAAGTTCCCCCATGGTCTTTAACTCCCCTTTCAAAATCATCATTTTCGTCGGCCCAAGATACAGTTTTCTTGTTTTTCGATCTGTGGCTCGAAGCTGTTTTCAAAATAGACGGGGTTTTTGGTTCTCTCCCTCTGTTGAACACAAAAATGAATACACCTACGGAAACAACTGTTCCGATGTAAAAGACAAAGGGGAGTGAGCTTTTAGTGGATACTTCCGGATCGTCTTTGCTATCAGATAATGAGGAACTGGTATAAACAGGTGTCTCCAAGTATGTTGAATTGATCGTTTCAACAATCTTGAAATTTCCAACAAAAATATCGAACAATCCTCTCGATTCGCGTGGCTTATCAAAAGGCACCATGTGAGAAGAATCCGTGATACTAACAAATGTCAGATTTCTGTCGCTTTGAATATCACCGGTTAACGAGCCGTCATATCTCCAATCGTACCTGATGGTATGATCGCTGAACCCTTTCCCACCATTCCATTCCAACTGTCCAATAAAGTCCAAGACACCACGGTTGTTACAGATAATGTCTTTATCACCATTGAAGAGCATGATCGGAAGTTGTTGAAGAAGATCAGGAAACAAATATTGCGATGGCCTAGAATTCTTGTTCTTCAAGTGCTTAGAAACATCACTGTCACACTCTCTCCATGCTTTAACTTTCTGCAAATCTAAATTCAAGCTTTCAACCACTTCCTTCTTCTGCAAGTATGGCTGTACATTTGCTAAGTCAGGAGGCCAGTTCATACCACAAGATGGGTAGGAATCTCTTAATCTTGTATCATACATATTGATGCATTGTTGGTCTTTTGGTGCGTCCTTGTCTCTCGTGTACTGCAAAATTCTGTTTAGAATTAGTTCACATTGAGATATAGAAAATTTGTCATTACTATTGCCTGAATTGATGAGTTGTTGACATTTTTCGTGATCTTTTAAAAGTTTTGGCATGAATTCGTCATTATCTTTGATCATACCGGTATCTAACATGTAGGGAATATAACTCAGACTCTGAATGTTGGGTGCTATCCAGGCATTACCAATCAACAACCCCTTCAAGTTGATTTGTGTTTGGTTAGCAGAGTTAGATTTTAAGATACTATCTGCGATGAAAGGGATGTATTGACCAGCATAACTTTCACCAGCAAGATATATCTCATTATTTGCGTCACCAGGGAAATTTTCAAAGTAGTTCTGTATGAATGTGACGAAATCAGTCCCAACTTTGATAAGCTCAGTATCATAGTCCTTAGTAATACTAAAGCCTGTCCCTCCAGGTTGGTCAACAAATATCATATCCGCTGCTTGATACCATGAGCCATCATTGAGTAGCAGCTTGTGATCACTATCTACTCTTAAGGGTCCCGTCTCCATCAGAGCTCCATCCATAGACGAGCACCCAGGTCCACCATTTAGCCAAATGATGGTTCTGTTGAACTGTGACCGTTGTTTAACGAACTTCCAAAAGAAGTAATTGGTATCAGTTTTCTCATCAACAGTGATATGGCCAGCATGCATCAATGGTCTCTCATCGGCAGGAATGCTATCAATCCCCGGAAGTTTCATCACAAGAAAGGCATCACTGGCTGGTATGTTGACTGGTGATGCATTTACAAGTGCCAGAATGTATGCACAAAGTGATATGAGCTGAAGTTGACAAATCATTCTGTTGGTGTATCTGGCTCACGTATGAGGAAAAGGAAAGGCAAACGTTCGTAGACAAGTCAATGTATAATATGTAATATAGCTGGAGGTTATGATAAACGGAGAGGAGTGTTAGTGTTGTTTCTGAGGGAGAATGAAGAGGGACGGAGGCTAATGGCGTTTCTTATTCCATCAACAAACAATCGCGCGCTGGCTTTTTTTATTTTTATTTTACTTTGCGGGTCACCAACCAAAGAAGTAGTTGATCAAGATTTGAATGATTTACTACAAAAATGACTATAAAAAGTGTATCATGTATAAAAACCGCACTCTAAGGCATAAAACAATAAAAGAAGCAAATATCAACTCATTCATCAGCAATTGGTTCAATGTTCCAGATTCCTTCAGCATATTCCTGAATGGCTCTGTCAGAACTAAAGAAGCCCACATTGGCAACACTAATAATGGATTTCTTAACCCATGACTCCTGATCTCTATATGCCTCATCTACAAGCGCGTGTGCATGTAAGTAAGAGTCAAAGTCGTCACCAACCAAGTAGTGATCACCATGGTACTTGACGTGGTCAATCAGGGATCTGAACTCCTCACCGTCGCCAAAAGTACCGGCTTGTATGGCCTCAAACACCTCTTCCAAGGAGTCTGGAATGGTATAGGAACCAAAACGGTGCTTATGTCTGATATCCTCGACATTCTCGGCCAGGTGACCGAACAAGAACATATTATCTTCTGATGGCTGTTCGTTGTACAATTCAACATTGGCACCATCAACAGTACCAATAATCAAACCACCGTTCAGGACAAATTTCATGTTAGATGTACCAGAGGCTTCAGTACCAGCAGTCGAGATGTGTTCAGACAAGTCAGATGCCGGAGTGATGATTTCAGCTTTGGAGACATTGTAATCTGGGATGAAGACAACCTTTAACAAGTCACCAACCTCAGGGTCATTGTTAACTACTTCAGAGACAGAGTTGATTAACTTGATAATGAGCTTGGCTGTGTAGTAACCTGGGGCAGATTTACCACCGAAGATGGACACCTTTGGCAAGAACTTTTCCTCACGCTCTAATGCCGGAGTCTTCTTGATTTGCAAGTATCTGTGAATGACACCAAAGATGTTCATCTGTTGACGCTTGTATTCATGGATTCTCTTTACTTGAATGTCAAATAGCACATTTGGATTAGAAATCTCGATGTTAGTTAAGTCCTTGATCAACTTGATCAAACGCTTTTTGTTGGTCAATTTGGCATCTGCCCATCTCTTTCTGAAGTCTGAATCTTCAACAAATTGTTCTAGGTCCTTCAATTTGTTCAAATCACTGAGGTAATTGTCGGAGCCCAACTTCTCAGTAATCAATGAGGACAAGGCTGGATTGGCCTGTTTCAACCAACGTCTTGGTGTGATACCATTAGTAACGTTGGTGAACTTTGCCTTACCGTAGATCTTGACAAAGTCCTTGAAAATGGTTGTTCTAATCAATTCAGAGTGCAAGGCAGCTACACCATTCACCTTATAGGAACCAATAATTGCCAAGAATGCCATTCTAATTTGCTTTGGTTGAGATTCCTCAATGATAGAGACACGAGAAAGCAATTCACGGTCTTCAGGGAACTTTGCTTCAACCTCTTGCAAGAAGAACAAGTTGATATCGTAGATGATCTCTAGGTGACGTGGTAACAAACGTTGGAACAACTCAACTGGCCATTTCTCAAGAGCTTCTTGCATGACAGTGTGGTTGGTGTAGCCAAAAGTGTGCGTGACAATTTCCCAGGCTTCATCCCAAGGAAGACCTTCCAAGTCAACAAGAACTCTTTGCAACTCAACAATAGCAATAGTTGGATGAGTATCGTTTAACTGGATAGCAACTTGGTCGGTAAACTCAGACCAGGCACGCTTACTCTTCTTGAAACGACGGACGATATCGTGAAGTGAGGCAGCAACCCAGAAGTACTGCTGTTTTAATCTCAATTCTTTACCTGCATCAAAGTTGTCATTTGGATATAACACAGCAGAGATAGATTCTGCACGCTGCTGAGCCTGGACAGAAGATTGGTAATCACCTGCATTGAACTTTTCGAAATCAAATTCGGTCGTTGGTTGAGCGGACCAAAGTCTCAAGTTGTTGACATTATCAGTCTTGTAACCTGGTACTGGGAAATCGTAAGCAATGGCTAAGACACGTTCACCAGGAACCCATTTGGACTTTCTAATACCTTGGTCATCAGTGTAGTGCTCGGTATGACCATAAAAGTCAACTGGAATTTGAATTTCCTTACGTTGAATCTCCCATGGATTACCAAACTTTAGCCAATAGTCTGGAGATTCAACTTGGTAACCATCCTCAATTAATTGCTTGAAGATACCATAGTCATAACGGATACCATAACCCCATGCTGGGTACTTACCTGTGGAAAGGGAGTCAATGAAACAGGCCGCAAGACGACCCAAACCACCGTTACCCAAACCAGCGTCACGTTCTGTCTCAAGCAAGTCTTCTAGCCTGAAGCCAAGTTCCTCAACGGAAGAAGAAACCACATCCTTGGTGCCCGTATTGATCAAGGCATTATCCAAGGCTCTACCTAATAAGAACTCAAACGACAAGTAGTACACTCTCTTTTGATCCTTAATTGTTTGCTTTTGTTGTGTCTTGTTCCAATTGGTAATCAAGTTGTCTCTGATCGCGTTAGAGGTTGCCTGGTAGGCAGCCAAGTCGTCACAATTGTACATGGAACGCGCCAATGTGGTCTCAACATGACGAACAAAGGACTTTTCAAAGTCAGATTTGGTCTCAAAGTTCTCAACAGCGAACTTCTTCCAAGTTTCTCTTGCTTGTAAAGGGATGATGGAGTCAATGGTCTTGATTTCAGCGGGAGTAATACCAGTGAGGCGTCTAATGTGCTTTGGACGAGGAAGGGAATCACCTGGGCCTGGTGAGGCGGCCCCAGAGTACGAATCTCTTCTGGTAAGGGTCATTGAGTGTTTAATTGTTGATGGTTGCTCTCTGTGAGACAAAGGCGTGAAATTAGGCGATATTTATACACGGAAGTGAGGCCAGGTGGTGTCAGAAAAATTGAGGGGGGCAGTTTCGTTCCGCGCAGCACGGGACACCCGGCTAGGTTGTTCAGTTGCCATCAAGGTTCAGTTTGTAGTGAGGAGCTATAGATAGCCTAAATGTGTCAATTGAGTACACTTAACGTGATTTTGGTTCCCCTACTAGCTCCAACTGCTTGTTTGTTTGTGAAATGGGTTCGGCCTATTGACATATCCCCGGGTCTGCAATTCCTGCAGCCATGTGCTTTCCTGCAAAAACAACTTGTGTCAGCTATAGTTTGACTCAAAAAGCCAGATGAGAAAAAATCATGGAAGTTTTCAGGCAATATCGAGCATATTGAGCGCATATTCACAAAGAGAAAGACATTAAAACCCCATAGTTAAGAGTTAAATGTCCATTCGGTGTGCTCTGAGTCTCCTCTACCAGGTATACTTCAATTTCCATTCGCGAAAGTTTCCTCATGTATTTACTTTACCGAAAGAGGAAATTCTGACAGCGCGAAAAAAAAAAACTAAGATCTTTCCTTCACAATTGACCTTTTCGGCGCGTAACTAGATCTCATTTTAATGGCTACAAACTCAGCTCTTCCAGCAGTAAAGATCGATATCAATTACGCGGATATCGCCAGTGCAGCTTCTGATTTCCTCCAGCACTTCAAATCTGACGGTGGAGACTCACAAGCTGACAAGCTCTATGATACGAGGATCGCCCCTGATGCGAAAGATGCAGACGAAGATATGAACATTGGCGATGGTCCTAAATACATGCGCTATCTACAGCGTATATCTAACAGAGAGATCACTTCATTGTTCATCGACCTTGATGACATTGCTGAGTTTGAACAGACGAACGATGTGAATATAGGCACCAGCAATTTTGGCAGAAAGACGCTTGTGGACAGTATTATGGAAAATACTTATCGTTACATTGAGATCTTCTCCAATGAAGTGGATAAACTCATGCCCGAACCAACAAAGGAAATTAACTATCAGGATGGTGTAATTGACTTGATTCTTCACCAGAGACAGCAGAGAAACCAGCGCGTGGCCGCTGAGAGACGGGAACAGCGAGAAGCTGAAAACTTGGGGGGTGACAGTGATCAGGAGGATGAGGATAACGCTGATGGCGAATTTCCTGCACACTTGACGCGTCGTTACAACCTGTATTTCAGACCACTAACAAAGACTTATGGGAAGAATGCACAAAAGCCATTATCAGTACGTGAAGTTAAAGGCACATACGTTGGCCAACTTATAACTGTCAGAGGTATGATCACTCGTGTGTCTGATGTCAAACCATCCATCGTTGTAAACGCATACACTTGTGATCAATGTGGTCATGAGGTCTTTCAAGAAGTTAAGACCAGAACATTCACACCACTCTCTGAATGTTCGTCTCGTCGTTGTATCGAAGACAGATCTAGAGGGAAACTGTTCCCATCAACCCGTGCCTCCAAGTTCTCTCCCTTCCAAGAGATTAAATTGCAGGAGATGGCCAATCAAGTTCCTGTAGGTCACATTCCAAGAACACTTACGATCCATGCTAATGGTGACTTGGTGAGATCAATGGACCCCGGCGATATCGTTGATGTTGCCGGTATCTTTTTGCCTTCTCCATACACTGGCTTTCGTGCCCTAAGAGCTGGTCTTTTGACTGAGACATATCTCGAAGCCCAATGTGTCAGACAACACAAAAAGAAGTACGATGTCACATTACTTGATGACGAGGTTGAGGAGGAGATCAACAGAATAAGAGCTGAAGGTGATATCTACAACAGATTGGCCCAGTCCATTGCCCCTGAAATCTTTGGCCATGAAGATGTCAAGAAGGCTTTACTGCTACTTCTCGTCGGAGGTGTTGACAAGAAGGTTGGTGATGGTATGAAAATCAGAGGTGATATCAATATTTGTCTCATGGGTGACCCCGGTGTTGCCAAATCCCAACTTTTGAAAACAATCTCTAAAATCTCACCAAGAAGTGTGTACACCACAGGTCGTGGTTCTTCTGGTGTAGGTTTGACTGCTGCGGTTATGAGGGACCCCGTCACCGATGAAATGGTGCTTGAAGGTGGTGCCCTTGTACTTTCTGATAATGGTATTTGTTGCATTGATGAATTCGACAAGATGGATGAAAATGACAGAACCGCTATCCATGAGGTTATGGAACAACAAACCATTTCTATTTCCAAGGCAGGTATCAATACTACCTTGAATGCCAGAACTTCTATTCTTGCAGCTGCTAACCCGCTTTACGGCCGTTTCAAAACCAATATTTCACCATTGGAGAACATCAATCTTCCAGCTGCGCTTTTGTCCAGATTTGACATTTTGTTTCTGATTCTTGATAACCCTTCACACGATGATGACGAACGTCTTGCACAGCATGTGGCGTACGTGCACATGCATAACAAACACCCAGAGATGGCCTTCACACCTCTGGAACCCAATATGATTAGAAACTACATCACCAAGGCCAAATCCTTCAGACCCGTTGTACCGCAGGAGGTAGGTGACTATGTTGTTAGCTCATATATCAAGATTAGACAGGAGTCCAAATACAGAGTAAAAAATGATCCTAAAAGATCATTCGGCCAAGCTACCCCAAGAACACTACTCGGTATTTTGAGAATGGCTCAGGCACTGGCGCGTTTGAGGTTTGATGATGTCGTGCTCAATGAAGATGTCGATGAGGCTTTGAGATTGATTGAAGTTGCGAGATCATCATTTGCCAGAGAAGACCAACAAAAGGTTGATAACTCTCCAACTACAAGAATTTACCAGATAATCCAGGATATGGCTCTCAGAGATGGGAAACGGAAGAAAAAGTTGTCACTAAATGCCATAAAGGATGTGATAATTGCTAAAGGGTTTACAGAGCCACAGTTAAGGGCTTGTTTAGAGACCTACAGAGATTTGAGTGTGTGGGCAGTGTTGGCTGATGAGGATACTCTGCAATTCTTACTGGATGGCGATGATGACGACTTTGACGATGATGATGAAGATGTGAACATGTTGGTTTAATTGTGTGAATCGGGAGGTCTAAAGTTTGTGCTATTTTGTATTGTAAGTGCTCTATTTAGACTAAGGAGTGTAGCCCATAGAACTGTTTGGTATCCCACGTTTTGGGAGCCTGAAGCGGATGAAGTTTATTTGCCAAGCAGAAAAGTGAGACTAAGACCGCGCGGACAGCCAATGAACACACTCTGACGTAATAATAAGTGGCAGTGTTACAGACTTCAATTATCTACGCCACGCGAGTATTGATATTTATTAGCAAAAAACGGACCCACTCTACCCACACTAACAGCTTAATCTACAATGGTCCATAAGACAACGCTTATTGCATCAGAGCTCACAAAGAACGATTGTCTCGCTATCCCCAAGGCTATCAAGCAAGAAATCATCGACTCATTTGGACCCGATGCAATCATACATTGGTCGGAGCTGCTTGGACTTGGGAGAGTAGTCATCGCCCTTGAATCAGAGTCCATTGCTAACGAGGCCCTTGAACTGTTACGCGAGAAACACCAGTCAATCAAATTTCACTTATCAGAGTCAATTTTACCTCGTCACAAGTCGTTTGACGCAGGACTGGAGGCTCCCAGTATGCCACAACGAAAGCTTTACAATGAGCCAGAGCCCATCTATAGCGAAGAAGTTCATTCTCCTTCGATAGAAAGGAAACGGACTCTCCAGTTTGAGGGATTGCTGAAGCTAGATACCAATGTGGGTGATGGCGTTCGTCAAAAGACGTCTCCAAAGTCACCAAGTATTGTACTCGAAAAGTTTGATCTATGACAGTAGTCTATATCTAAGAAGCTTAATTATATGGGTTATATATACATATGTACAGGTTGCAATCTAGGACTTTGCTCACAAAACTTCGACACTTACTGGTTTGAGTTCTAGATCCTTTGATACATCCACTGGAATCAAGTTACCATCCTTTTCGTAATGCGCCTTGAAAAAGGCATAATGCAGTATCATATCCTCGATGTTTCTCATCCTAGGATCGTTGGCAAAGTCAGGATCTATAAAGAAGAAAACAGGCATATCAACTTCTTCACCAGCCTTTAACTTCTGCTCTTCAAAACAAAAACATTGAATTTTGTTAAAGTATGGACTAGCTTCACCTGGAGTAATTGAGTAAGTGGCCATTCCCACAATATCCTTATCGGAGTTATTCTTAGCCTTGTAAAAAGCCAAAGCAGTTTCACCAGGTAGGACATGAACCTCTCTTTGTTGGGGCACAAATCTCCAGGGCAAAATATCGGATACTTCAGAAGTGAATGAAATACGGATTCTCTTGTCCATATCCACAGGAACCAATTTGTCATTGGTGAATTTCTTTTTGTCCGTAACAGGTCTACCACCAAACCCAGTTCTGGCACACAGTGTTCTATAGAGCACGACAGCAGCATACGATAAACCAAGGAATCCAATGCACACACTCAAAGTGTAATTGATAGTAGTCTGGTCTTTATATTTTCTTTCTTTGGAACGATGTATCTCACGGAGTTCCATAATCTGTTCACGAGTAAGGTTGTTTAGTGCAGAAGTGTCATATTTCTTTGCGGATGGCTCCTGTTTTGCAATGATAGAGGCGGATAGTTTTCTGATGAAGGTTAACCCTGGCAAGGAAGGTCTTGAAGTTGTTACCTTTGGAACGCCGATGTGCTTGAAAGCTGGTGTCAGGAGGTTTGATTTCCTGATGAGGTTAGTGCCTAGCATAGTGATAGAAACTTCCAGGTGTCTGTGCTTAAATCAGATTATTGTTGGCTCATCAAATTTGAAAGGCCGAAGATTATGAACCCTGCAACTATATTCACGTGACTATATTCTTACCTCGGAGGTTTACGGTTGCTCAGTTCAAGAGAAAACCCGGAAAATTCAGGACGTGTACTCCACAATTTTTTCTTCAATAAGGAAACAATAACCGTTAGTGTAAAAACATAAGTTCGTGTTTGACACAAAATTTGGCTCTATACATTGGAAACTTCACCCATAGTATCACATTTACTTAGAAATTTGTCCACGCACACAAAATGTCGAGTGAGATCAATTTGCAGGCTCAAGATCAGACACTTCCTAGTCCCCTGGGACCACAACAAACTAATGTTGAGACCACTAATTCAGAAACCAAAGAGAAGGGTAAGAGAAAGAGGAAGAAGGTTGTGATTGCTTGTGTTTACTGTCGTCGGTCCCATATGATTTGTGACGATGTTCGCCCTTGTTCACGTTGTATCAAAAGAAATATTGGTCACCTGTGTCATGATGAGCCAGTTAGTCAGAGACAAAAGATGAAGTTAGAGACCAAAAATACCTCCAGTGAAAAGAATTCTGGAGATATCAGCTCACAAATAAGCAGCGATACTCCGTCTGGAATCAGCAACACTCTCCAAGTGGAGAATGTTCCACCACATTTACAACCGTTCAATGATCCCACGATTCAGCAAATACCGAACAGAGCAGTGTCGGGGAACCAGACCTTGAACAACGTATCAGGGACCAGTATCAACAGACATCTGAATCAGGCAGATCCGTTTTTGAATTTCAATCAACAACCATTTTTTTTTTCTGAGCATGCGGGTTCTGAATTTAGTTCTTTGAATGAGTTCTTGTCAGTTTTAGATGACCCTGAATTGATCAGTGGCAGTGAGAACTTAAATGAAAACCAACAGAACAATAACACAAATGCAGTTAACCAAACAACATTGAGTGCATCCCATTCCTTAACCAACTTGTCATTGTCTATTTTTAATTCACCGAATATTTCGTATGCCAACTTGCAACAATTCCAGAACCACCAACCAACTCAGCCAAACACTTTAGCCGGTAACCACCAGAATCCACATACTCATCAAAATAACAATCGTTTAACATTGCCCCAACCACAGAACCAGCAACCTTTTAACTTGGCGGCAACACAGCCAAATGTCTCTGATTCAGCTAGAGATAAGTTCTTCCTTACGGCTGCTGATCCGTCCACAGAAATCAGCCCAGAGGAAAGGCTAAAGCAAGTTATTAATGCCAAATTAGAAGCGGGCCTTTTGCACCCATACAATTATGCCAAAGGATACGCTAGGTTACAGGTTTATATGGATAACTATATGAATCAACAATCTAAGCAACGAATCTTGAAGCCTTTGTCCATTTTCAGACCTGCTTTCAGAGCCATCGCCAGAACTTTGAAAGATGTGGATTTGATTCTTGTGGAGGAGAACTTTGAGAGAATGTTGCTTGACTATGACAGAGTTTTTACATCGATGGCAATTCCAGCCTGTTTGTGGAGACGTACCGGTGAGATATATCGTGGCAACAAAGAGTTTGCATCTCTTGTTGAAGTGAGTGCAGATGACTTGAGAGATGGCAAATTGGCTATCTATGAGTTGATGAGTGAAGAGAGTGCTGTGAACTTTTGGGAAAAATATGGTGCCATTGCTTTTGACAAAGGGCAAAAGGCGGTACTCACAAGTTGCAACTTGAGAACGAGAGATGGTAGAAGACGTAAGACTTGCTGTTTCAGTTTTACCATTAGAAGAGATCGTTATAACATTCCAAGTTGTATTGTGGGGAACTTCATTCCTATAAACCCTTGAACTTTGAAAGCTATTTATTTTAAGAGCCCACACGTAGTACCATGCATGTTCTTTTTCTTCTTTCTTTCGTATACTCAAAAGGTTCTATAGCGTTTGTTAATGCGTCGTCTTCAAGTGCTGACCGACATTCACAATAGAGTACTTAAAGCACAAAATAGGAGATCAATTAAAACAAGCTTTTGGTGTTTTAAGATTGACTATGAAATTATTCAGAGGAGAGCATGTAAGAATAAGAGTGCTTCTGTTCATAGCCAGAAAGAATACTTACTTGAGAGGAGCCAAATTCGGCCAAGATATCTCTCGGTGGCCAAGTTGGTTTAAGGCGCCAGACTGTAATGGTAACTGTTATCTGGATATCGGGCGTTCGAATCGCCCCCGAGAGAATTACATTTTTTTTTACTAGTTCCATTTTCTTATGGTGACATATAGTTGACAGGTCTTAAAACAAGAAATACACCAAGGAACCATTCATCCAGTTATTATAATGTTCCACTAACCGGTTCGATTAATGTCTACACATTGTTGAAGCTCAGGGTGAGGGATGTTTGATGCAACTCACTCCCAAAAAAAAAAAAACAGAAAAGCATGACACTCACCCGGTACCCCTTACACATACACACCTATATCAATACCGTCCTTGAAATGGTTCAGTCAATTATTGCACCATCTATTCTTGCCGCTGATTTTGCAAATCTTGGCTGTGAATGTCACAAAATCCTCAATGCTAAAGCTGACTGGCTTCACATTGATGTGATGGATGGCCACTTTGTTCCAAACATCACTCTTGGTGTTCCAATCGTGGATAGTTTGAGAAAGGCTGTTCCAAGAGGTGACGGTGTCTCACAGCCAAAGGCCTTCTTTGATTGTCATATGATGGTTGCCGAGCCAGAGAAATGGGTTGAGGAATTTGCTAGAGTCGGCGCTGACCAGTTCACTTTCCACTACGAAGCAACTAAGGATCCTTTGGCACTTGTCAAGCTCATCAAGTCTCACAACATCAGAGCTGCATGTGCTATTAAGCCAGGTACTCCTGTAGATGTTCTGTTTGAGCTTGCTCCGTTCTTGGATATGGCTTTGGTTATGACAGTAGAGCCTGGTTTTGGTGGCCAAAAATTCATGGTTGATATGATGCCAAAGGTTGAGATTTTGAGGGAGAAGTTCCCAGACCTAGACATCCAAGTAGATGGTGGTCTAGGAAAAGCTACTATTCCACAAGCTGCTAAGGCTGGTGCTAACGTGATTGTAGCCGGTACCTCGGTCTTTACTGCTCCTGATCCGGCGGAGATCATCAAGTTTTTGAGAGATAACGTCGAGGAGAACTTGAAGAACAAAGGACTTCTTACTTCAGAGTAAACTGTGAAGACAATATGATGCTAAGAGGTCAACCGTGATTTTAGATCCGCAGTAAACGCAGATAGGAACTAATATACATTAATTTAGACTAAACATCATGATCAGACGAATGATGGACCACCCAAAGTTGTACCCTCACCAGATGTTTGCACAACAAAAGCTCCAGATGAAGCATCATTGAGCACAGATAGAAGTGCTTCTTTGACACCATCCGCCTTGCTCTGCTTTCTAACCTTCTTAGTCGATGTCAAGCCATCAATATCCATTGACTCCTCAGCTTGAGCAGTTGCATCTATCAAAATCTTCTCTTCCAAGTCCCTTCTTTGTTGAATATATCTCTTGTTTCTCTCAATCTTATTCAATCTCTTTTTTGACAGCGTCTGTGTAGTTAATCCACTGGTTGGCTGCTGCTCGCCGTTGTAAAGAGCGACAGCGGTAGATCTTGGCTGACCAGATGTCGATAGCTCTGAACTTCTTGGTGGGGCTAGAAGACCGTTTCTAGCTCTAGCAGATCTCTTTTTGGCAGCAGAGGCTCTTTTTTTGGCATTATTGATACCTTGTTTCGGCTTATTGATAGAGTTCTTTGAAGGCATTCTTTTGTGGTGGGTATTTATCAGTTTTATTATCAGGGTTAGGTATCCATAAATTTTTTTCTACCATGTGTGTGTATTTACCGATGAGGAGTGTGGCCCAACCAAAATATTCTGTCATTTATCTTTGTGCGCAAACTGACCACTCATCCATAGAGGATAATAATAGTATCAGGATAAAAATCTTAACAACGTATTATATCTTTTTCATTTATATGGGATTTACCTCAGATGGTCTAGTATTGTCCGGTAGCATCGGATGGCCGAAGGATATCGATCACAGTTTGATCAGACTCCACAAATCGCCAGGTGAGCATTCACTACATTTAGCGGATTAGTAATAGCATAAATAGGGATAAAGTATCTGTGGAACTCGTCCCTGTTAGCTCAGTTGGTAGAGCGTTCGGCTTTTACAGTCAAACTAGGGAAAGCAATTTCATTAGCGAAAGTTAACCGAAATGTCAGGGGTTCGAGCCCCCTATGGGGAGTTCCATTTCTTTTTTTACTACAGAGGGAGAAAGAAGGGAGGGCAAGCCAACTAGAACTAAAACTATTTTTGCTTCTGCAATCATTGCTGTCAATGATCATGCTTACAAACTGCGAGTTAGCTTTAGTGAATGAAATAGATACAAAGGAGATTTATAAGATATACACAAGTTGTAATGAACCTCAATCAAAAGAAAGGAACAGCTGCGCCGTCCCCCCTTGGATCAGACCCTGCAGAATAAACCAATGGATCTTGTGACTCTTTCTTGATAATCTGACCTCTGCCAAACAAGCGTCTCTCGTAGCCTCTGATGGTCCTGACCTCATGACCCAGTTTTTTCAAACCTTGAACGACATTGTCACTGATACCTTCCTCGACATTCACAACAGTCACTGATCTACTAACTGGGCCGTTGGTACCGTGTCCCCTATCGGTATGACCCAACTCCTCATGTGGTGTTAGTGAAATTCTTGGTGCATCCAATGCCTCTTGTGGATCTAAACCGAAGAGCAAAAGGTTGAAAAAGACTTGAACATGAGCCTGTGGTTGGTTAAAACCACCTTGAATACCATAGCTTGCATAGAGTTCATCTACATTAGAGTCTTTAGAAGGAGTAGTTATGAGGCCAGGGATAATAGTATGATAAGATCTCTTACCACCAGCAATAACGTTTTTGCTTGATGGTTCTAAGCTGAAGTTCGCACCACGGTTCTGCAGGAAGAAGCCACGGTCAGGAACCAGGATGCCACTGCCAAAGTTATGGAACACGGAGTTGATAAAGCTTGCCGCATTGCCGTCTTTGTCTGTTACTGTAAAGTACACAGTATCAGACTGGAATGATTCGTTAGGAAGAGAACCGACCTCAAGAGCTTGATTATCAAGGACACTATCAGGGTTAAAGAATTCTGCTCTTTTGTCAAAGTATTGTTCAGAGGTCAGCAACTTCGAGATTGTTTCATTACCATCAATACCATACTGGCTGAGAAGATGCTCATGGTCGCTAACATACTCTTCAGAGTCCTTGAATGATAATTTCAAGGCTTCGATGACCAAGTGAAGGTACTCGACAGAATTGTGCGCTAACTTATCCAAATCAATCTTCTTGGATTTGGCCAAGGATTTAATCAAACCAAGAGCTAACAATGCAATGATACCAGAGCCATTTGGCGGGATCTCCCATAGTTTCTTGCCCAAGAACTCCAAAGAGATTGGGTTGACAAAAGTTGATGTGTGATTGGCTAAATCTGATAGTTCTAGCAAACCTCCACGGGACTTAACTTCATCAACAATAGATTCTGCAACTTCTCCTTCATAAAATCCCTTCTTACCTTTCTGTGCGATTGTTTTCAAAGTTGATGCGAGATATGGATTCTTCAATAGCTGTCCTGTCTTAGGAGCAGACAAAGATTCGTTTGGAAGGAATAAGGCTAATTGTGCGTCTTTAAATTGATGACTTTTGCTAGAGTTCATGCTCCTCAAGATCTCCTCTGTATCACTGTACAATCTAGCACTAACCTCAGATATCGGATACCCACCCTCAGCCAGTTCAATGGCAGGTTGAAGGACCTCTGCAAAAGTTACATTTCCAGAACCCCATTTAGCAATTGCATCATACCATGCTGCAACGCAACCAGGCACATTGATGGTCAGGATTGAGCTGGCATTCAGTCTATTGTGTTTGATCTCTTCTTTGTGGGCAAGAACGAAGTCCAAAGTGAGAGCAGAGGCAGAACGGCCTGTGCCGTTCAGACCTTGAATCTGTTTAGAGCTGTTATCGTAAAATATTACAAATGCATCGCCACCTAGGTCGGTGGATGCGGTTTCAGTGACACCCAATGCAGCTGCCACACCTACTGCTGCATCAATTGCATTACCCCCTTTTGAGAGAATCTTGATACCAGCTGCATTAGCTAATGGCTGTGTAGAGGAGACAATTCCTTTGGTGGAATAAACAGTAGACCGTCTGGATGAGAACTTTGGTTGTGGCATTTATTTATGTATTGCTTGTTGGATTGTGGGGTGAGTTGAAAGAGATTCTTTACCCCATAAAATTCAACAATCTTCAGTTTTTTTGACATTTGAGACTTCACTTTGACACGCCACCGTAACAAAGAATTAAAAAAAACAACAACAATACGAGATGCCGCCACAAGCTTCCAACATCGGACGCTTCTTCGCCGGTCTAGTAGGTCTGGGAATTGGCTGTATCACTACTTACTACATGACCAAGGACTTTGAGCTTGTCAAATTTGAACCTGCAGAGTCGCCTTATGATGAGAATGGCAAGCGAAAGAGATTCAACGTATCCTTTAGAGAAATGCAACCACTCGAATTGACACCAGAAGCTGCAGAGAGACGGAGAAAAGAAGCTCTGGCAAAACAAGAGAGAGAACAAATCATTCAGGAACCCACAAGTTGAATGTAGGTGTGATTATTGAGATACTCAGGAAGTTGGCGTTTTATAGAATGAACACGGATACCCACCATGCTGGTCAGTAGAAATCGCTTTAAAGTACTGATGACGACAGGCAAAAGGTCTACGGGCTTATTTTAACAATAGAAAACTCAACATTAGATCAACCAAAGAGGATAAAATGGAATCACCCCAATTACCCCAAAAAAGACAAACCAAACCAAATAACAAGCCATGGCGAGGCTAGAGCTAGCAAACATGACATAGTAATCTCTTCTGATTTACTCCCAAATTTCAACTTATTTTCAACTTTTTACTCTTTTTGAAAGCCTTACCCAAATATGCACAATACTGTCGATTGTTCTTTAAAAACCACTCATTCAAGCTTGAGCTGGAGCCTCAACCTCAGAAGCAGCTTCAGAGTTCTTAGCCTCTTGGTAAGTTTGCAAAGCATCGTTGAAGTGTTGTTGGAACAGCTCTTCGTTAGCCAAGGCATCCAAAATCTCATTGTTTGGCAAGTCCAATAACATACCAGTGATCTTAGAAGCAAACTCAGCATCAACTTGTGGACCAGTAGAGATAACCTTACCATACAATTGGTCACCTAGGACTCTCTTTTGCTCTTCCTCTGGAAGGTTTGGTAAGTCTTGAGCCAATTGTTGAACAACTTGTTGTTGTTGTGGGAAGTCATCACGACGTCTGTTGTTTGGACCTCTGTTGTTGTAGTAACCACGTGGACCACGACCTTGGAAGTCTTGGAATGGTGGCATACCGTACATTGGCTGACCATTTGGTAATGGTCTACCTTGCCATTGACCTTGTGGTCTTGGGACACCTTGCATCATCATTGGGTTTGGAATTGGACCACGAGCACCTGGTGGCAAGAAACCCTGTGGCTGACCGTTGAAGTACAAAGGTGGGAAGAATTGGCCTGGAGCGCCTTGAGCTAAAGCAGCTTGTTGGTGCTGTTGCTGCAATCTGAAGTGGTTTCTGTTGTTCATTTGCTGCTCCAAGTGTGCTCTTCTGTTCTCCTTGGTTTGGGCCAAGGCAACGTACAATGGTTTCTCAGCCAACATAGAACCGTTCATCTCAGCAATAGCTTTGGTGGCCTCCTCTGGAGAAGAAAAGGAAACGAAACCGAAACCCTTAGACTTCTCGTTTTCGTCACGCATAACCTTGACAGAGGTGATGGTACCAAATGGTTGAAATTCCTCTCTCAATTGATCGTCAGTGATGGATTCGTGCAAGTTCTTGATGAACAAGTTGGCACCTTGGGTCTTGATCAAATTCTCCAATCTGGCAGATTCGTATTGGGCTCTCAACTCCTCCAATCTCTCAGACTTCTTCTGAGCTCTACCGACGTACAAGTTCTTGGTCTTGACCTCCTTATCATTCAACTCCTCAATGGCCTTAACGGCTGAGTCATGAGACTCAAAGTTGACAAAGGCAAAGCCCTTGGACTTACCCTCAGCATCAACTTCCAATTTCAAGGAAGTGATAGTACCGAATGGAGCGAAAAGCTCCTTCAATTCCTCCTCGGTGACATCAACATCAATGTTCTTAACGTAAACGTTTGTGAAGTTGTTCAAGATCTTGTCCAACTTGGAGACTCTGTCAGCCTTAGAGATGTGTGGACCAACGAAAACTTCACGGCCGTTCAACAACATACCGTTGATATTCTCAATAGCGGCCTTAGCACTCTCTTCATCCTCATAGTGGACAAAGGCGAAACCCTTAGAGTTTCCATGCTCATCTAGCGCAACCTTTGAAGACAAAATAGTACCAAACGCAGAGAAGGTGTCATGCAAGGACTTGTTGTCAATAGCTGGGTCCAAGTTTTTGATGAAGATATTACCTTGTTGAGACTTTCTCAAGGATGGGTTTCTTTGAGCCCACATAATTCTGATTGGTTGACCCTTGATTGGGGAGTAGTTCAACTCATCCAAAGCCTTTTCAGCATCCTTGGAGTCTTGGAAGTTAACGTAACCATAACCTAGAGACTTCTTGGTCAAGGTGTCACGGCAAACGTGGACAGACACCAACTCACCAATGGCAGAGAAGACCTCGAAAAGGACAGCCTCAGAAACAGATGGGGCCAATTCACCAACGTACAAAGAAGCAGCTGGATTACCAACAGATTGTCTAGAAGTAGATTCTTCTTCAGTCTCAGTGGAGGTGACTGGGGTGGCAGCCTCGTCCTTTACGGACAAGTTCTCCAATTGTTGTTCGATACCTTCAACAGACATTGTGGTTGGTTTGGGGTTTTTGGTTTTTTTTTTTGAAGTTTTTTTTTGGGCTTTTTTGGGTGTTTTTTTTTGGTTAGATACTGTTGTATACGTTGAAGACTTTGAGGTCGATCAATGGAACAGCAGGACTAGTTGGTTTTGAACTGTAAAAAGCGGTTGAATAACTAAAGTTGTTGTTGTTTAAAGCGAAGGTTTTCACAAAAATTTTCATGAAAATTTTTGTGACGTTGAGAAGTTGTGCGGCCCTTACCAAGATATTAAACACGTGATTTGTCACGTGTAAGCTCGAGATTAGTTACTTCAAGAAAACATTAGAGGCATTTCACCAATGGTGAGGTATGCCATTTTAGGTTTACATATAATGACTTTGGTGATATTTCTTCTGTTTTGTCTTATCCAAATTCCAACCAATGGAGAGTTCTTAATTTGTCAACAGGGCAGGGTAACCTTCATAACGACTATATGACATAAGCAGAAATACCGTTTTACTAAGTGAAATTTTTTTTCTGTGAGGCCATCACTGGTGGGAAAAAAAATTAAGAAAAAAAAGTCAATAAACCTCACTTTAAGACCGCCTTATACTACATATCAAATTTGGACGCGCAATGGCTAAAGGCTCTAGAAGTGAGGGTAATACGCGTATTGCTATCGTCTCAGACGATAAATGTAAGCCAAAGAAGTGCCGTCAAGAATGTAAGAAGTCCTGTCCAGTGGTGAAGACAGGTAAGCTGTGTATTGAAGTTACTCCAACCTCCAAGATAGCTTTCATTTCAGAGAACTTGTGTATTGGTTGTGGTATCTGTGTTAAGAAGTGTCCATTCGGTGCCATTAATATTATCAATTTGCCAACTAACTTGGAGAAGGAGACCACTCACAGATACTCTGCCAACTCGTTCAAATTGCATAGATTACCAACTCCTAGACCAGGTCAAGTGTTGGGTCTTGTGGGTACCAATGGTATTGGTAAGTCAACTGCACTGAAGATTCTTGCGGGTAAGCAGAAGCCAAACTTGGGTAGATTTGATGACCCACCTGACTGGGAGGAGATCTTGAAGCACTTCAGAGGATCTGAATTGCAAAACTATTTGACCAAGGTCTTGGAGGACAACATTACAGCTATCATTAAGCCACAATACGTTGATAACATACCAAGAGCTATCAAGGGTCCAGAGAAGAAAGTTGGTCAACTTCTGAAACAGAGACTGGAGAGAAAAGACCACATTAAAGAGATTTGTGACGTTTTGGAGCTGAACCACATTTTGAAAAGAGATATTGATGCTTTATCTGGTGGTGAGCTGCAGAGATTTGCTCTGGGTATGACCTGTGTTCAGGATGCTCAAGTCTACATGTTCGATGAGCCTTCTTCTTATTTGGATGTCAAGCAGCGTTTGAACGCTGCTTTGATCATTAGATCTCTACTACATTCCCAGTCCTATGTTATTTGTGTGGAGCACGATTTGTCCGTTTTGGATTACTTGTCAGACTTTGTCTGTATCTTGTACGGTGTCCCATCTGTTTACGGTGTCGTTACTTTGCCAGCCTCTGTTAGAGAAGGTATTAATATGTTCTTAGAAGGTCACATTACTTCCGAAAACTTGAGATTCAGAACTGAGTCTTTGCAGTTCAGATTGGCTGACGCTCAAGATCCTATTCAGTTAGACGCCTCAAGATACTACACATATCCTGCTATGGACAGAACACAGGGTGATTTCAAGCTACACATTTCGAAGGGTGACTTTTCTGATTCAGAAATTTTGGTGATGATGGGTGAGAATGGTACTGGTAAAACCACTTTCTGTAAGCTTCTGGCCGGTGCCATTCCAGCTGACAATGATCTAGAGGTTCCAAAGTTGAACATTTCTATGAAGCCACAGAAGATTGCTCCAAAATTCCCCGGTACTGTGAGACAGCTATTCTTCAAGAGAATTAAAGGCCAGTTCCTAAACCCACAGTTCCAGACCGATGTGTGCAAACCATTGAAGATTGACGATATCATTGACCAAGAAGTTCAGCACTTGTCTGGTGGTGAATTGCAAAGAGTTGCTATCACTTTGGCACTTGGTACGCCTGCTGACATTTATTTGATCGATGAACCTTCCGCCTACTTGGATTCCGAACAGCGTATTATTTGTTCTAAGGTTATCAGAAGATTTATTTTGCATGCCAAGAAAACTGCTTTCGTTGTTGAGCACGATTTCATCATGGCTACTTACTTGGCAGACCGTGTTATTGTATTTGAAGGTCAACCATCGAAAGAAGCCTATGCTCGTGAGCCAGAGTCACTGCTGACCGGTTGTAACAAGTTCTTGAAGAACTTGAACGTTACCTTCAGAAGAGATCCAAATTCTTTCAGACCAAGAATTAACAAGCTGGATTCTCAGATGGATAAGGAGCAGAAGTCGAGTGGTAATTACTTCTTCCTGGACAATACTGGGTTGTAGGGAAGGAAAATTTGCATTATTTATAGTATCGTAATACCCTAGAGATTGGTGTTCAAAAAAGTTCGTTGTTTTATGTTAGAATCAAATGGTTATTATAGTGTTTTTAGTGTTTTTGCACCTATGTGATCGTTAACGGGATAGTTGATGTCTTTTTTCAAGTATAATGTAAGTAATATATCTGCTTAATGCGATCTCTGAAAAATTAAAAAAATAATGTAGTGCTCATTGGCAACGTCCGAAATGACAATCAACACACCCCTTTACATTCTTAGTTATGGATCACTGATCTTCAAGCCCCCTCTACATGCCTACCACAAGCCTATTCCAGGCCTGATTCGAGGATATATTCGCCGATTCTGGCAAAGCTCATCAGATCATCGTGGCACACCAGAATTCAGGGGGAGAGTCGCCACATTGGTGTCTTATGAGGATGTCATTACCCAGAAGGCCATGATGCAAGATGTAATGAAGTATGAATCCAAGGGAAAGAATGGGATGAACAGAGAAGACCTGATAGTGCCCTGTTGTGTTTACTATATCAAACCTGAGTATGCAGCAGAGGTGAGAGAATACCTTGACGTGAGAGAGCAGGATGGATACACTCTACATTCTGTACCCTTTTTGATTCCAGGCGACGTAGAGATAGATAGTGAGTTGACCGAGTTGATTGAGCTACCTGTGCTAAATGGGTTCAGAGAGTTACACTGTCAGGTGTATATAGGTACCATTGACAACGAGTCATTCGTTGGTCCAGAAGATGTGGAAGATACTGCGGAAGTGGTCGGTGTGAGTGTTGGACCTAGTGGAGAGAATCTGGAATATTTACAGAAACTGGTTGTTGCATTAAAGGCGATGGATGAGGACGATGAGTACCTCAATAGTCTGTTGGAAAAGAGTTTGGCCGTTTGGAAGCAAAAGAAAACTGTATAGAGATATAGAATTATGGCTAATATCTACGGATACATCTAGTTGCAACCAGGAGTAAACCATATCTCTGCACTCTGTGCCCAATTTTAAAATTTCTTGGTAACGATGCAAAGTCTCAAAAATGAAGATTCAGCAAAAGAAAGCCCAGACAATCATTTGGGAAAAACATAGTAAGGCTGGAGTGCCTAAGTTTTAACGTATTATTATGGCCGCACCGCCTTGTATTGGGTTTGACTCATTTGTGGACTGAGATTCCCAATGTAGACTGTTCCTAAGGCATGAGAGATGCTTCTGCTACTGATACGTGATTTTCAGAGAGCAAAAAAAACATACAGGGAAAGAGTTGCCTAATCGGGATATGCCCGGATAGTGGAAAAGACCCTGTGGTCCCTCTCAGAAAGTATTTAAACGAGACAGAAGACGCAGCAGTCAGGATTTCACTAAGTAAGAGTACCAAAGCAGAGTATTTTATCTTCAACCCTTAATTCTAATGATCTCAGACAAGGCGTCCACCATCTTGGGAACACTGGGTACTGTTTGCTGGTGTATCCAGCTCATTCCTCAAATCATCTACAACTACCGTCGTAAAAATTGTGAAGGGTTCCCACCTTTGATGATGTGTTTATGGACTGCTTGTGGTGTGCCGTTTGCAATTTATTTTATCTCCACTAGAGCCAATTTGGCAGTTCAAATCCAGCCATGTCTGTTCTTCTTTTTTTGTCTGATTGCATGGGTTCAGACGCTCTATTATCCACCAGTTCAACTGCCCAAGCTCAAGATCTTGGCTTATGTTGGCACGTTTGTGGCAATCTCAGTTGGTATGAACATTGGTTTCTCACTATGGCTACGGAGATTATACGACCATGGCACAGAGTGGCCAACGTTGATATTTGGAGTGGTAGCTTCTGTGCTGTTGGCCTTAGGGTTGATTCCTCCTTATTTTGAACTCGCAAAGAGAAAAGGTCGTGTTGTTGGTATCAATTTTGTTTTCTTAGGTGTGGACTTCATGGGTGCCTTTTTGAGCATGCTCAGTGTAGTCATGGGGAACATGGATATCATGGGTATCATCCTCTACGCTGTCTGCATGGTATTAGAGATGGGCATATTCCTATCCCACACAATCTGGTGGTTAAGAATTGGCCGCAATCTGAAGGTAGTGGAAGCTGAAGAGATTGATGAAGTGGAGGTGGAAGCTGAGAACAAGAAAGAAAGTGAAAGTTGCGTTTGATATGTTAATAGGTCTAATAATTTTAATGATATATGAGCAAGTGTAAGTGAGCAAAAAACACTATTACTTACTGCGAAGAAATTATTACAAGCACTCAATTTGAATCAACTGCATTTCGGAGTTCACACATCGTCGTCATGGTACACCCAATGAGTTTTTGATGGATCAAGCGGGGCATATTTCACATATCTGTCATCACCCTTTGGTCTCTCATTCAAAGTATTGCCATTAATCATAGAGTGAATGGAGATGAGCAGACTTTCAACGCCTTGAGCCGGTGTCCAACCAGTGCCCAAGATATCAAGACAAATGTGTCCGTTGGAGTAAATGTGTGGGTGGATAGGTATGCTGTTCACTCCAACCTCGGGGCTCTTAATGAACTGGCATATAGGTGCTTCGAACGGATATGACTCTCTAATACTAATTTTCAGTCTGTATGTGGAAGTATAGAGTGGGTTGTTAGTGAAGCTAAAGTCAGCGTAGAGGAGGTCAATCTTGTCGGTTGTGGTGATCTTGATTCCTGGAAGAGCGAAGTTAAGTGCCTCCAGCTTTTTGAGCTCTTTGCGGATGCGTATATTTGAGGATGCCATCGTGGATTTCAATTTTGTTTGACGAGGAAGTGATTGTCAAGGGGCAGAAAGTTTTCTCGCTTTGACACAAACGAATGTTGAATCTACCCACCCACTGGCCCCTCAAAATGAAACCAATAAACGATATTTCTCAGAAAATGGTTTTGCGGTTGATGTTTAGAGACGTCCTATAAGCTAGCAGTTACTTTCGCTTACTTTCTTGCTCATTTGAAGACCGATCTTAGTGGTAGTGAGATTGATCATTTTGTTATCTCCTGGTTCCTAATTTTTTCATGAGTGAGGTCTGGTCAACAAAAATAGTACACTTAAATCAGAAAGAGCAGCGAAAGAACTCCACATCGACTAATAATTGCATAAACTGCACCGAGAAAAGACAGATGCCAACATTGTACGAACTATCAGATTCAATGTATACTGACCTTGTGAATGCCACGACCCATTCGCTTCTTGTCGAACTGTTTCTTCAAGAGCTTGTCATCAGGCAGCAACATGGCCCTCCCCAGCACAATCCAACGCCTTCTCCACTACCGACTTCAACTAGCAACACTCCTCCTATTGCAGCGACTACACTTACAAACACACCCGGAATCCAGTCTGCTATGGGAACGAGGCAGCCAACCCCTAACGCCGAAGTACAAGGAAGAACAAACTGGGTTTGCGTACCAGGAAGAGATGTCTTTGGTCTTGAAAAAGTCAGTGATTCCAGCAGGTACTTTGACTGCAGTGTTTGTGGGCGGAGTGTGGCAGGGAGTCGATTTGCTGTACATTTAGAGCGTTGTCTAGGGAGAGGAAGGGCGAAGTAGAGATATTGCGACATGATCTGAGAGCTGGCCTGCATGGATATAATATCTGGCATGAACAGACACATTAGAAGTAATTGAGCTCGCCCAAAACATTGTGAACTTAATAATGCGCTAGTAAATGGCCATATTTCTCTATATATAAACACTATATTTACAAGCTACTACTTCATACAAATAACAGTCTCCATCAATATTTGGATGTGTACATTTTCAGTGTTGACCTCGGAATTGGTTGATCATTCTAAAAGGGGTCGGATCAAAAGGTTACAAATAGAACGTTAGACCAAGAGAGAAGCAAAAGGAGAGCAAACAAGAACAAACGACTTGCAAGAACATTTAGTCCTTGCCTTTTTTAATTATGTCTGTAATAACCGATGCACTTTCTGTGGCACTTGATACACTCCAGGCAGACCAATCAACTTCAGCACGACTTTCAGCCACTTCTGACTTTATCAGGCAACTAGAAGCACTTACAGAAGGCGACGAGGCTCCTGATGACGCTTATTCAGAATGGCAGATGGCTACGCGCGCTGGTCTAAAGAGTAAGAACACGGCGTTAGTGAAATATGGCAAAACCTTGGCACCGCTCGATGATCTGCAACTAACTGATGCGTATCTCTATCCTGTTGATAAGGAGAAACATGCACTGGCTATCGAGAATGCAATTAAACTCCATCTGATACGGGATGGACAGGTTAGTGTGTTGAAGGATGAAATAGATGGAGAACTGCTTTCCAAATTCCAAGAAATGAGTGGTATAGAGAGAGACATTCTCACAGGGGAGTTGGGTTCTGCGATTGGTTGGTGCGAGCGTCATGATGCACAAGACCTACTCTTTCAGTTGCACCAAATAAAGTTTCGATCTTTACTGGAATCTCCTCATATGGCCCTTGCATATGGCCAGAAGCACTTGTCTCGCTTCAACGATGACACTACACTTCCTACATTGATGAAACTTGCAGCTATGTTGCTTTACCCACCACCCCCACCACCTTCTAAAACAGAGCTTCACGCCCTATCAATGGCATTCGCAGCAACGTTCTCATCCACAATTGGGCTTCCTCCTCAAAGTGCACTATCAACAGTTTCTTTGGCTGCCCACTTGGCCATGCCTACCCTTCTGAAGTTTAGTCAGCTGCAACGCCAGAAAAACCTCAACTGGTCCTCTACCGATGAACTGCCTTTTGAAGCTCATCTACCTAGGGAGCTTCATTTTCATCCAGTATTTATTTGTCCAGTATCCAAAGAGGAGACAGCCAACGGCGATGCCAGAGCGATGCCATGTGGACATATTATTTCAAAACAGAGTATGGAAATGCTGGCAGGTGGAAGTCGAATGAGTTCAGCAAGAGTATCAAGCTCTGCTGGCAGTAGATTAAAATGTCCTTATTGTCCCAACGTGTGTTCAGTGAAGGATTGTAAGCCATGTGCATTTTATCTGTTGTGAGTTGGGGTTCGGCCCCTCTACTTTTTAATGAATAACGATTACTACTTCTTGTACCATATCATCAACGCCAGGCTCATCTTCAGCCAAGTCTTTTCTTTTTGTAGTGCATATCCATACCTCCAGTTTCTAATCAACTCTAATTCGATATCTCGGTGTTCTTCTGGTCAGAGATACAAAATTCTTTACGTAATCTTATACTCAGCATAATTTTCCTTTGTTAGATGGCGTTTTACCTCATAAAAGTACAGCGCAGATTGGGGCATATACACCTAGCTGCTCAAAATCTGGATTCAGTGATACCGCAAAGCACATCATCATTATCATGACAGAATATGTAACCCTTGTTTCATCTGACAATTACCACTTCCATATAACAAAAGAGGCCGCTGCGGTATCGACAACACTCAAACACATAATCAACTCTCAGTTCAAAGAGTCTCAAGATAAACGCATCTATCTACAAGAGATCAATGGCACTCTACTACAGAAGGTGGTAGAGTACCTTTACTATAACCTCAAATATAGAGACTCAGTTGATGTTCCCGAGTTTGAAATACCTACTGAGATGTCACTGGAATTATTGGTAGCGAGTGATTTCTTGGGGGTATAAGCACAATTCCAGCATTTTACAAGCATTGGTTAGTTGATACATGGACGTCTATACATGTGAAATAAATACAGTGAATAAATAATAAATAATTCATGCTACTTCATGAGTTCTGCCATTGATGTGGTCCTTAATACCATCTTTTCGCGCCAGTAGTCGATTTCCATGAGTGTTGGCCAAGGATACCCACCCAAGAGTTCATCGGCATCTGCCCTTCCAGGAAGCAAATAGTGTAGTGCATGTTTTCTGATAATCTCACCATTGCCCTTGGGCAACGCTGCAAGTAACATAGCTAGTGTCTTTCTGGTTGGGGTGAATTGGGTTGATTCCCAAAAAGGTAAGATCTCCGCTAGTTCGTCCTGATAGTTCATCCGACCACAGAGAAGAATGTAATGACGCCAAAGAGGGTTTGTTGTCACTGGATATGGTTCTTGCAGTTGAAACTTTCTGAATTCGTGTACTGCAATCTGAGAAGCATGTCTTTCGGATCTGTCTTCCGGGTGTAACCACTTGAGCTGGGGATTCAAAATCGGCGGAATCATGATGGATTTGAGATAGTTCTCGCTTGGTATGTTTGTAGGGCCACTTTTGAGGTAATGCAAATAGTTAACGAATGATTGGGTGGGATCAATGAATGATTCGCCAATGAGGAACTGTCCAATAATCAAAGGAGATGGATTCGCAATGATAGAAAATAGATACCTGGCAAACGAGGTAGGAGAATCAAATACGTTACCAAAACTCTGATCGTTGGAAGAGGTGTAGAGCCTTTGGATTACATGCGCAATGGATTTGTTATCAAAGTAATTGGTCTCTCCATTGAAAGTGGCAAGAATTTGTTCAACAGACTCCAGTTTCTTGTGTAGGACATTCTGCGAATGGGTAAGGAAGTTTGATCTTGAATATTTTTTGAACAAGCGCTTTGAGTTCTCGACATTGATGACACGATCACCATATTGATTCATCTTAGAAAGAAAATAGTCCCAGATCTTGGGTGTCATTTGGTCACCATGTGTAATGTTGTCAATAACCTGCATTACACTCTCTGGAGATGGCTGTAGAGCAATGCTGACAATGTGATATGCCTCAATTTCTTGCTTGGCCGTAAGATCATTGGAGTTGATAGATTTGAAGAGCTGCTCAGATCTCTCACGGTTTATAGGAAAAATGGAAAGGGCAAGCGATAAGACGCCAACCTTGCTGAGTGGGAGATTTTTGGACTCGAGATTCTCGTAGATTAACCTCTCTGACTGGATGATATTGGTCAGGTAGATCTTGTTTTTGTTCTCTGTAGGGTCAAAAGAACTCAGTGATGTATCTGACATGTAATAAATCAGTTTGTTCAATTGCGCTTCATTGAGTGTAGATTTTCTCAGTACCAGTTGTGTAAATTCTGGAAGTCTTTCAATGTCAAATAGTTTTATATAATGGATCACGCTTGTTGTAATAGGGAAGAGCACAGACGTGGGTGAACTCTCGTAAAGTTGAATCATCAGTTCAACCTCATATCTTGACTTTGGCGATCTCAGAAGTATATCATTGATTAGGAATTGTGGGATAAGTTGGCTGTTGTAGAGGGCCAATGAAGCGTCTGTTATACTCAAGGAACTCACACAAGTGATCCAATTCTCGATATCTTCAAAGCTATATTGCAACTCTCCTTGTATAAGACGCAGTAAATGAGAAATACTAGGGTCATGAGCCGAAGGAATTGAGCTTGATAGGTCACAGCCAGTTGTGTATAACGCTATTAGCTTCTGAACATTGCCCTTGATCTCCTTTCGACTTACTCGCTGAAGCACTCTTTTAGTTGAAATGGCCCAAATGTGTCCCAACATTTTCGAATGTTTATCAAAACCTTTAGTGGCAGTACCTCGTTGATGTAGGACATATAGTAACAATGTAAAAGCAGACTCCAGCCTCCAATCATTTCCTCGACCTTTCACCATTTTAGCTTTCATAGTGGCTTGAGAGCTGGGGGAGTAGTTCGCCCGAACAGTCTTGTAGAAGTAATTTAACGACGTTATAATTGAGGATGGGGCATCCTCACCAGCAAGAAAGGAGTTCTGTCTTTGGAGGATTGCATAGTCAACATAGGGGATGTTTTCATCCTTACAATTCTGCAGCTGCCTCGGCGTCAAATGGTTAAGATTAAGAGCTCTTTTGAATAAATCGAGGTACTTCCGTGTGGGATTCCCAAGTACTCGATGAGATGCCTGCATTGAGTCAGGCTGTCTCAGTGATTGTTCTCTAAGTGAATGTAGCGCACGTCTCTTCCAGCTAGAATGTTGGAGAGATTCCCAAAATCTGTAAGTCGAAAATGTATTATATAATCGATTATTCAACCGAAGTTGTGTCAAAAAATAACATCTATTGAGTGGCGAAAAGTTCACACCTCTGTAATTGAGATGATGTTTGCAGATCTTCCTTTCCATCATGCCTTTGCCTAATGAGTATCGTGGATTAATGAGAAGTGCTCTGCGACAAGGTGATAATGAAAATAAGCAACCTTTGAAGCGGAGAAAGACCAATAATAAGGGAAAACAATCGAGTCCCACCATTGGTGATAAGAACAGAGCTCTAACAGAGACTGAAATAACACCAACTCCAGAACCAGTGCGGCAAGATCCTAAGATCACAAGCAAAAATGATACTATTTCAAAATCCCTAAATGAGCAGTCATTGGAAGTGCTTGATGTGGATGGAAATATCACTAACGAGCTAGAAGATGAAGATGAAGATGAAGATGACGAGGATGAGGATATTTTTGAGGAGATTGATCTTGACACTGTGGGGATAAAGGCATCAAACCAGGTGATGGATGATGTTATTGTTGATCTCAGTAAGGTAGCGCAACCCGTTGATCTCATGAAGAAGAGGAAGAACAATAGGAACGTTATTGATAAAGAAGAACGAGCTTGCAGACGACAGTTCCACAAAGCACACGTTGCTTGTATGATGACGCACGGATTGGTAAGGAATAAATGGTGCAATAATCAAGAAATACATCAACACTTGAGAAAACTTGTGAATACTCAGATCTATGACCAACTGCATCCTCCAAAATCAGTGACGCTTGCTGCACATAGGACAAGACGATTACTGGATGGTTTGAAACAGCTAATGCAGAAATGGGTCAGATATTATAAGGTGACTTCAAATAAGGGAATTTACAAACATGAATGGTATGATTGGAATGATTTTAAAAGATCCCGAACTGACTTTGAAAGATTCAAGAAATGTGTGATCAAAGGTAGAGGAAGCAGGGACATTGGCGCGCAAGGATTTGTGTGTTTACTACGAAGTGTTGGGGTTCCTACCAGACTATGCTATTCCCTACAACCTCCTGATTTCACATCGAGCAAGATCATTCAGAAGACAGCGTCAGAGAAGAGTTCATCTGGCGGGCAGTCTGTCAAAGACAAGCTCTTGAAGTTGAGGAAGGGGAAAATGTCAAACTCTTCTGAGAGGCCGACCCAAGGAGAGGTAGAGCAAAAGTATCCTATTTGGTGGGCAGAAGTTTGGGATTCCGCTTCAAAGACTTGGATTACTGTTGATCCAATAGTATTCCAAACAATTGAGATAGTGAAGCACAAGAGTAAACTTGAACCCCCTCTAACAAACCCTTACAATACATTGACATACGTTATTGGTTATGACCGCCAATGTGCAGTTCGTGACGTTACAAAGCGATATGCAGAGAAGTACTATTCTAAAACTCGCAAAAAGCAAGTAATGAAAGACGATAAAGATGCTGAGTGGTTTGAAATAGTCATTAATACACTATCGCAGAGACCAAGAAACAGAATTGATGAGTATGAAGATGAATATTTTAGTAAGAAACAGGAAATCGAGGGAATGCCGGATAATATCCAAGACTTCAAATCACATCCAAACTACATCATTCCAACACATCTGAAGTCCAACGAAATTCTGATGCCAGGTGAGGAGCCAGTTGGAATGATTAGAATTCGTGGTAAAAATGAGGCGCTCAAAGTCTTCAAGAGAAGTGCTGTTCAAGTTCTTAGAACAGCAAGGGCCTGGTACCAACGAGGCCGCACTCTGAAGCCAGGTGAACGTCCATTACGTACAAAGGCCAAAACCGCTCAACAGATGATGTGGAAGGAAGATGAGGATGAAGAATCTGAACTACGCCTCTACGCAGAATACCAGACTGAGTTGTACATTCCTCCACCAGTTGAAGATGGAATGATCACTAAGAATGCATACGGAAATATCGACCTCTATGTTAAAAGTATGCTTCCAAAGGGAGCTGTTTACTTGAAATGCGAGTTTGCAGAGGCAGCAGCAAAGGAACTGGGTGTTGATTACGCTAGGGCAGTAGTTGGCTTCAAATTTGAAGGTAGAGCAAGGGCCACACCCAAGGTTGATGGCATTGTGGTTTCTGAAGATATTGGAGACGCTGTTGAACTGGTATCAAAGAAGTTGGCTGAAGAAGAGAGAGAAAGAGAGCGCCTTAGATTTGAGATTAGAGCATTGAAAGGCTGGGATCTGCTTTTGACGAAACTCCGAATCAGGCAAAGACTAAACAAACAACATGGAATGGTTGAAGAGAACGATTCAGAATTCGAAGAACGTTCTGAAAGTAAATATGACGAGATAGAAGGCGAGGACCTTGAATCCCATGACTCTGGAAGGCTTAAGAACAAGTTTTCCAAAGCTGAATTAGATGGCGGATTTGTTGCTGAAGACTATGATGAGGCTGCTGGAGGAGGATTTATCGATGATGACTATGATGAGACTGCCGGAGGAGGATTCATAAATGATGACGATGCAAATGACCACTATGAATATGGTGGATTTGTGCCACAAGATGCTTTGGATGACTTTGACCAGGGGAAGGAAGGGAGTGGAGAGCCCATTAAAGGAGAAGGAGAAGATGAGGTCGCTGATGCGCTCTCTCATATGATTGACCCACTACCAGAAAAAATATCTGAAAACTTTCTTGAAGGCGAAGGCGATTATTATAATTATAATGAAGGAGTTGATGATCTTGATGAGTTTGAGGCTTTTATGGATGAGCTGGAACAAACTGGTGATAACATAGACGAAAAATTTATATACATGGAGGATCAAAAGAAGGTCGACAACCGGAATGATTACCATAATGAAAATTATGAGGGTTTCATGGATGAAGTGAAGCTGCACAGTGATACCTCAGACCTTGAATCGACTAAGGGGAAAGCGCCCTACGCTCCGATTCCTCAACAAGCAGTAGATTCAGAACAGGAATCTCATTTTGAACATGAAGCTGACGCAGAAATAAAGTGTTCAGAATCACCCCAGCTCGAAATTCAAACTACCCAGAGCGACGATGAGATGGAGCGCCAGATACGAGAACAGTTGAAGTCCGAAACACGAGTAGGTCACCAGGATGAAGCAGATAGGGATGAGGCGGATTTCCAGGATGAGGATTTTGATTTTGAGTACGATTCTGAATGAGCGTATGTACATATCTATATATATAGACATTGTATAGGTTCATTATACGTAGATTGGCAAAAATGCGATGTTGATCTACATTCTTCCCAACCGTTTCTTCTTCTCTTCGATTCTACGTCTTTCCCTCTCCTGTTCCAGTTTCTCCTCCCTTCTGGCCTCCCTTTCAGCCATCTCTTCTTCTTCCCAGATCTCACCGCCGTCGGCCTCCATATCCGATAGGTTCTCATCATCATAAGCTTGAGTGTTACCCCTGCGAAACATTCGTCTAATCTCCTCACGATTGTATCCCAGATCATGCGTCACGTCCTTATCATCATCAACAATGAAGTCATCTTCTGAGTAGTCAGAATAGCTAGATGTGATATCTTCATAACGAGTTCCTTTCTTTGTAGGGTTAGATACTGACATGCGACTTGTGGCTCCCTTTGATTGCGCTTTCGCTGCCAATTTTGCCTTCAGTTTCGCAGACGGTTGGGCAACTGGTTTAGGTTTATCAATTCTATCACTTTTGTTTAGCGATATACCTTGTACTTTAATCTTTCCTTTTCTATTTGTGCTGGTAAATTGTGATTGAGGGCGGGTCTTCGACTGAAACTTCTTGATAGGTTGAGTTCTGGATTGAAACTTGGAGTCAACGGTTGTGGTTGGTGATGCTTCCTTCATCTGGAGCTCTTTTGTCTTTTGTTGACCCTGCTTCATAAGCTCTGCAAATGTGAGTCTTTTGACTGGTTCAGTTCTTGATGGTGCTATAGATGACGTAGTAGATTGGGTTTGTGTAGGATTCCTATCTCTCCTCGTACTAGTAGAGGAAGTGGCTCTTCTGCTAACAGTTCGCTTTGACGAAGCGGCAGCTGCTTTTGCAGTTTTCTTAGCAGCAACTTCTGTCTCCCTCTTCTCATTCTCTATGCGCCTGAGCTCTTTCAGACGCTGAACAGCCGGATCCAGTTTACGAGGTAGTGCTTGTTGATGAGTTGGTTGTGGTTTCTGTTGAAAACTGCTAGGTTTGATGGAGCGACCTTTTGGGGAAGGGGAGGACGAACTTTGTTTGTGTTTGATCTGTGAGAGCAGTGACGAGAAGGACATTTAGCTGTGGAAATGGTGATTTCTGCAGAAGTGAAGGCTACTACAACGCGATCAAAGTAATTTTTTAAGAAACGGCGGTCAGTTTGTGGTGGACGGAGAAGCTTCCTACTCAACAACTTCACAGATGGCATAGCTAAATGGTAGCGCATGAGCTCATGGTACTTTCAAGATTAACGATTTCTGCTATGGCATTATATATCGTCCAATTACTACAACTTCACACGCGATTAGTACTGTACATTACACTGCTCAGCAGTTAACGTTCCCAACGCCTATGATAAAACAGCTATTTAACCTCAACATTTTCGTTTCAATATGACTTAGACAAGCAAATATCTGATTGGAATGTGCAGTAGCTTGATGGCATAGCCAACGACACCCATCATGATAAAACCCACGCCGACAGCTCTGATGATCTTTAGGTATTCCTTTTTGTCTGGCTTCGTACACTTCTGGACAAAAGATGTACCATCCTTGAAGAACTCAACTGGAACTTCTGTTAGCTTTTCCAAACCGTCACTGGCCATTGTTGTAATCGAACTGTCTTTCGGGTTTCAGGTGGTGTAGGCTTTCTTCTCTCTTTATTTCGACTTTTCATCGACGTGGCAGTAGATTGTTGGTGTCCGGGTGTGAAGATTAAAAGTTCAAGGCATCTCAACCATATATTTTATTCATCTATTTTCAATCAGATGCAGCTTTGCACTTGTTCTGTAATGGAAATGCCTAGAGACATCTATATCCACCTCTTACAATTGGATCTTTAGCTTGGAGGTTAAGTGATAGAGAAACAACTTGCCGTTTCAGCCGTTGTCACTTGAAGTTCAGAAAGCACACACGGATGATGGCTAAAGCCACACTCCATAGAAATTGGTCCCGATGGGGAATTTTTAGAACAGTCAATGGTGGTTGTAGCAACGCTGCTTACCTCTTAGATACAGCTCGTTCTAGTTGTGAGAGTGATACCACCGTCAGTTGGATTGCAGATACATCGAAAAGCAATTACTTCTATCATGGAAAATGATACAGAAAACATGAGAAAACATGAGGAGAGTAGTGCTTCCGATAAAAGCCATTGGACTAATTTAGTATTTCATAAACAAGACGCACTAGAGTTACTGAACTTCAAGTGGTAAAAGCTGGAACTGAAGGTGTACAAAGTCTACAATTTAGAACCGTAGACATTGAAATCTTCCACATCTTTTGCTACAGCAAATGCTTCTTTGTGTATTTTTTCTATGATAAGATTGTCCTTGATATCCAGAAGCCCAATGATATTTGCCATAGTTTATCTCGCTCAATTTCTCCGTCCCTGTGATTCCTCATGAGCAACTTGACTGAGAGCAACGATTCCAAGTGCAAAATGGAGATATGCGAGCTGATGAGCGAGCCATAAATACACATTCCCTTTTCTTAAGTTCAAAGATCTGCTATTTTCTAAAGTGATCAAGTTATGTGCTTCGCTTACAGCATAGAGTGATTTTATGAGATGATCAATAACCGCAGTAGTCTCTCTACGAACGTAGATATAAGGTACATTTCAATATATCTAGAAACCATTCCACTCATCCTCAGTGTCTTCACTCTCATTTTCGCTCTCATTTTCGCTTTCTTCTTTCTCATCCTCAGACTGCTCTTTCTTCTCAGTTTTGTTATGCTTTTGTTTTTTGCTCACATCAATTTCCCACTGTTCAAGTCTGGAGTCCTGAAATAGATTTTGCTTAACTCCATCTCTCAATGGTTTATATTTGCTTTCCACACTCAATGTCACAAATGGTTGAAGAAGTTCCTTGATTGGGGTTTGATTTATTATTTCTTTTTTCTTTCTCTCAATTTGCTCTTCGTCCTCCTCTCCATCATCATTCTCATCCTCAAGTTCTTCAAACATGACTTTCTCCAGTTCATCACAAAAAATATCTATCATGTGGAATGGAATACCATGAGGAATTTTCTGGTCCCCGCTCAAAGGTATCTTCTCCATATTCTTCACAAACGCACCCACAAGGTCCCCTGAGAACTCCTCAATCTGTAGCCTCTTTAACTGATAAAAAAAAACCTTTCTCAGCATCAGTAGGAATTTATCCAGTCTCCAATGGTCGATGTTAGCCCAGTCCTTGGCGATAATCACCCAAAATGCGAGTTGGAACTTCGCAAACTCAGCAACAGGAACATCAAGGAATAGCTCTCCCAGTTCACGGGCAAGGTATTGTTGGGGACGGGGCTTATCGCTAAACCACATTGCATAGAAGAGACCCTTCCATAGCTTTTCGTACTCAAATAGAGGGAATTCCTTACGAGTGGAGATGAAGGCCTTGAGAGATTTGATAGCAGCCTTACGGGTTGGAAGGTCATTCGCTGCGAGCTGCTTCACAAATGTAGAGGATTGAATGCTCTGTGCTTTCCTGGCCGATTTAGTCGCAGCCATGGTTTCGGGGGCAGTGGATTGGGGATCGATTGGCTGTCTTATGTTTACCAACAGTGTGTCTGTGTGATGAAATTTTTTTTCTTCCTGCGATGAGCTGAAATGGTATGGCCACGACGCTACATTTTAGGAAAAGAGATTGAGGTATTGAGGATTGAGGTCCTGTTTTACCCCAACTTAGGAACTCCGAAATATCACAATACCGGGTTGCGCACGCACGCATTTGTTACCATGCCACCCAAGGAGGAGAACAAGTACATCCCAGCATACATCAAGAATGTCCCGGCATTTCTCCGAGATGACAACACTGACCCAGGATCAACAGACTATCTCTCACATCATAGGAATTCCTCCACAGCAGAAACTTCAAACGCAGAACCCAAGATCGGGAGGGGAATCCAAGACGATTTTATCATTGAGGAGTTTCAAGTTAACGTCAAAGGTAAGTTAAAGAAGAAGAAAACTGGACTGTGTCAGAACTGTTGTGGGAAGCACGATACAAGAGATTGCCTGGAGAGACCCAAGGCAAAAAATAAGACTTCTGATATAGATGCTATTCAAGCAAGTGTCAAAGGAAAAAGAAGCGAGAATGTGGATTATGACGGGAAAAGGGACCGTTGGTTCGGTTATGATGCCAGTGAGTATAGGAAACAAGTTGAAAACTGGAAAGCTAAAGAACCTGAAGAGGTCGAAGAACGTGAGTTCGATACTGATGAAGAAATTGAACTTCAAGAACTGGGACTTTGGGAAGAGTACACCAAGGATAACGTGAAGAAGGCGGAGGGTGAAAATACAGTACGTTTGAGGGAGGACAGAGCAGTATATTTGCGGAATCTTGGTGGAGAAGTGACTTATGATCCCAAATCGCGAATGATCCAGGATGATTCCACAGGGTATTACAATGATGAGAACCTATTTGTGCGGCACCGGAATGGCGAAGCATTACTCTTTGAGACTGGAGCAAAGCGCAGTGCTTGGGAGGGGAAACCAATGAATGAGACAAAGCCAAGTGTAGCAATTACTGAGAAAATAGAGATGAAAAAAAAAAAGACACCTAGTGCAGCTGGTCTGGCGTTGAAGAATAGTCTATTTGATAAGTACAATGCTAAGGGTGGAGAAGAAGAAGTGGAAGAAGAGCAAGAAGAGTTTGATGTGGAGTTGTCTAGATACACAGAGGACGTTTTGGTGAATGGTCATACGAGTGTTTATGGGTCCTTGTATAGGGATGGGAAATGGGGTTATCGATGCTGTGGACAGACAGATCCCAAGAGTGCGTGTTCAGGTGAGATGGACCGTTTGAAGTGATGTATTCACAAAGCATTTGGCCGCGAAAAAGCCCGGTACACAAGAGCGGCTGACACTAAAATGGCAGATCACTGCAGGTGCTTCCTCCTCGTGTGACTCTTAACACGTGTATGTGCAAACTTGAATGTGATTGGTTTAAAACAGTATTTTTAGAGACGTGTAGCAAAGACAGGAGCAGAAATAAAGTTCTACGGCCCTGGATTCCCTGTACGGAAATCTCTGAACATTAACAACGGCGTTGGAATTGGTTGTTGTAGGGCTCTTGTTGTTCACATGTAGCAGGAACATTTTTTTGACATTGATTTTGACAATTTCAAGGACATGCCTGTAGGTTGGGGCAAATGAGTCTTCGCGATAGTTGGAATGTATAGTCGTCTAGACACTATGGTACCAGGCTTTGGAGGGTTGAACCAAAAACAGTGTAGAGAGGCCTCTCTCGTATGTGCGTTCTTTCTTAACCGTATATAGTCACAAGTCGTGTAGTTAACTGATCATGGCCACCGCCTACAGATAGAAAAGCAGCCGAGTCACAAATTTGGCCACAACTCTGTCCCATGCACCCTGCACGATAAAAAAAGGGAGTGCAACGTTCTGCAGCAATATGTTGCAGCCAAAAAACTCAATCAAGAAAAACTCGTACTTAAGAAATTGGAGATAGCCACCATATAATCTTACATCGACTGCACTCAACACAACGAACAACCCTTCGAGACCAATAGTGTAACTAGTCAGTACATGAAGTTCGGCTCGCAGCTCAAGTTCAACTCTGTACCGGAGTGGAGGAACTACAATATTGACTACAATGATATCAAGCGCAGAATTAAGCTCGTTACTTCAATCAAGAACCCTTCACAACATGACGAACTTCTGGAAGATTTGCATGACTCCCTCGTGGAACAGATTGATACAGTGAATCTCTTTATCCAATCCAAAGTTGGTGAGGTTCAGCGCCGTATTGTGCACCTCGAATCCTTGCTGGAACAAGACGAGGTGACACAACACTATGACATAGAACAACAGGTTTCTGCACTCTCATCCGATGCGCAGAAGTTGTCGCGGTTCCTAATGCTCCAAAAGACTGCGCTGCGGAAATTACTAAAGAAGTACACCAAATATTCCAAAGATGGTGGCGAATTGAACACAATAATCAACAAGTATGTCATGAATAGCCCCAACTCTTTTATCCACGTCGACCTTAGTGGACTGTACTTGGAGATTGCTTTGATTTACGACATTGTTCGTGAGAAAAGTGTACTTACAACGGGAAACACACCTATCCAGTCTCCAATGAAAAATTCTAGAAGACGTTCGTCTCTCATCAATCCAATTGAGTACCTGAACAAGGAGGAGATGTTTGATTTTGAGAATATCCAGAAATCTACACAAACGCTCAAGTTCTTTGTCCATTATGATAATCTGAATGAGCTGAAATTGTTTTTGCTTCAAAATTTCTACCTTATTGACCAAACTGTCAATCAACAGAAGAAGTACCTTCAAATGGCTCGGAAGACTTCATCACTGTCTATCCGCGAACTTATTGAACATCAGAAAAGTAAACTTACAACTGTACCGGAGGAGCCTGAGACGGAAAGCGAGACGCATACGGAAGATTCCGAGAATAATGATATTTACAAATCGAACTCAATCTATCTCAATAATTCTGATGGGCTGACTTTTGACGAGAGATGGACGCAATTGATTTTCGACGACCCCAAGAGTTTCAACTCAATTAAGAATAATACAGACCCAACTATCCTCCTCACTAAGAACTGCAAGCAAGAATTTAGATCGATGTTGATTAGTGCAATTGGTGGATTGAGAAAAAATTCTAACATTCTCTTCCATCAAAAAGAAATTCTTGACGAATTACTTGAATCTTGTCTACGGGGTGACAGTTATGAAGACTTCCAAGCTGTGAATGAGACGTTTTTTGAAACTCTTGACTCCCTGGAGAAAGTCTCTATTGAGTTCATCTTTAAGAAACATTTCAAGCCACTGATCAAGACCAACGTCACAAAGTCCAGGTTCTCTAATACTCAAAAGCCCATCAATAGTAACGACTTCAAGTGTTGGATCTCTCTCCAATCAAACATCAATATTTCCAAATCAGAGCTCAGCGACTCAGCATGGACAGCAGAAAATGACGCTGACGCTGAACTCTTTCCATATGCTTACCTCCAGATTCGCCACAACTCTCCGTCGACGGGTGACCTGGCTTCCTTCCCTCAACCACTGCAAGACCTCATCAACTCACACCTGGTGTATGAGATCAATGATGAGGATACATTCACCACTTTGACCTATTCCCTATACAAATCAGGGAAGTTGCCATTTACACCTACCTGGGCTGATTTGTTCGACGAGGACAAGGATATTCGCAAACTGCCTCCCAAAGTAAGACGTGAACGCAAGAAAAAATCAGTAGAGGAACACCAGGGTTCAACTTCTGGAGAATCAACGGACCAACAGCCGAAACAGCAGCTACGGTACTGGAACGAATTCGACAATGGTTCCGACTTCGAAGGTAATGATGACGGGTTCTTCATTCCGCTGGAGGACGATGACGACTCCAATATGAAGTTGCTCTTTTTCTCTAACGATACCATCGACAAATTCTATGAGATGTCGTATGAGCTCTCCAAGATATTGCATGAGAAATTGCCCTTGATTTTTGAACCACTGGGAAGTGAAGATTGCAATGATTTGGAGACTGGGCTGTTGAGGAATGACTATGACACTAACTACGGCGCGGTTGATGCTACTGATCAGTCAATTACCTCAAACTCTTCAAACTCTTCATTGTTAAACAACTGGCACAATTCGAGACAGGCCCATGACAAGTTTTTGATATTCTTGGCCCTGTTGACCTCATTGCTTTCATTGCTACTAACTGCAATGTCACTAGGGGTGTCACTGTCTTTGATGAGTATTGGTGATGTCATTATAAACGAGTATGTGATATTTGTATTGGTTTTGGCATTATTGACTTCGTTGTTCTTCACGGTTCTCAGTATGTGTCTCTACATGATGAGTGAGTCAGAAAATCGGACTTATTTTCAAAGCTTATTCATTTGGAGTAACTTTGTTTTAGTTAACCTCATGATCATTGGCGGCTTAGTTTCTGCGTTTGGAATTTAACTACATGATTAGAGATATGATCATTTAACTGTTTACTTGGTCCATCATGAAAATATGTGTATTTGGTAACTAATTAAAACTGATAGCCAAATCTTTTGTATGACCAATTAGCGCCATGCTCTTCAAATTCCTGTCTAGTGATCTTCACCTTGTCATGAAACTCCTTGTTCTGACTGAACTTCTGTGCACATTCCCAACCATACAACGTAGGATTCTCAGGTTTCGCAATTCTCACGTCCCACTCCACTGGCAACACAATTTTAAGTTCAGCAAGTAGTCGCTTTTCAAAATTTCCCAGGTTGAAATTTCCCCCAATTACAACAATGTTGGAAACAACCAACGGTCTGATTAGTTCTGGTAAACTGTTGATAGAATCCACTATTGTTTCCACAATCCCAGGTTTAGTCATAATATCTACAATCTCTGGATGGAATATTGTCTCTGGTGCACTGAACCTCTCATCATAAAGCTTTAAAATTTGCTGTTCCTGAGGCTTGTACCTTTGCTTCAACTCTGGGGTGAGGACATAGCCTTTCGTGGTAGTGTTAAAATCAGGAAGTACATACTCAATAAGTTCATCTTTCGCATTCTGCTTGATTTTCTTAAGTGAACTTGTGTAATCCATTGTAACGAAGCATGTCTGCTCCTTGATATTATTCACAAGAAGTGTTTCATCGGTGACGTTGTAGTGTCTGAAGGAAATCTGCTCTCTCAAAACACCAGTGATGAACCTTCCACCAATCTCAAGTTTTCTTACAGCTTTCCAGTAAACAACACCTTTGATAATGGGAATGATCCACGTACAGTTAAATCCTGAGTCAATCACCAGTTCGAAATCAGCGTAATTCTTCAAATGAGAAATATCATTGTTCAACTTAGGCTCCATTAGCTCCTCATCCTTCACAAAATTCCAGGGTATGAATGATGCGATTGGTGCCTTGTAGAGTGATTGGAAACCAAATTCTTCAAATACTATCTGGTCAGTATGCATTGAAAGATTAGGGAGAGTAAACGGAGTCTCACTGAGTATGAGTTCGTGATCAGTGGGGTCTAAATCCAACCCAATATCCGTAGAAGTAAATGCATAATCCCATATAAGCTTTTCTGCTTCCCAGCTTGTAAGATTTCCTTTCTCAATCGGCCGTTTGAACTGAACACCAGAGATGTCACTGACAGTCTTTAGCTGGTTTGAGACCAGAAGCCTTTTGTCCTTAGTCTTAACAATGGCATTGGAGATCGACTTGACATCTGAAACGTGATCAGTCGAGAAACCTGCCTTTATTTCGTATGATCCATTATCAATAATCAAGACTGGCATGTTTGAACATATCAGAAGCCTATTAGGGCATGGCACAATGTGTGGTGTTTTGTTTAGTCAACTGTTAATTCCGACCAAATGCTCAAAAATACCAAATGATATCACGTGCCATACTTACAACTTATCCCCTAGGTTTCAAAATCAAAACAAAACAAATAAACAATAACGCGTCTGTAAAGCACAAACCTTACCTCACAACCCTGTTCCATCTCTAGCATTGAAACGACTTAGGTTGATAACTAGAATTTGAAGTATGAGCTCCCCAGTGGCGAAACGGAGGCAAATCGCTAAAATCGCGCCGTCATCTGATGATGAGTATGAGAGTGCTAACGATGACGAGGCCTTCGTTCACCAAGATGACAATCAGCACAACACCTCTTTGAAACATACGCCAATGGAGGGTTCTCCACTTAATAAGACCTATCATACTTCCAAACTTCATTTGCTTTCTCAACCTCATCCTACTCTACCACCGGATGATTCGAATGTCAGTTTGCAATTCCCTAAGTTGGACCCATCTGAGCTGGAACCGCTACACCGACCACTAACGGCAGTGCAACGTCCAGAATCACCTTCAAGAACAAAGACACCATTTAGTGGTGCGAATTTGGTTCAACTCTCTCCAAGAAAAGCCAAGATTCAATCCCAACTTGAAGAAAAGCCCAAAGAAGCTGTTGTGAGACTGGTTATTGACAAGTTGGTCCTCAACAATTTCAAATCGTATGCCGGTGAACAGGTTATTGGCCCTTTTCACACGTCTTTCAGCGCTGTAGTTGGTCCAAATGGCTCAGGAAAATCCAATGTCATTGATTCAATGTTGTTTGTTTTTGGTTTCAGGGCCAACAAGATGCGTCAGAGCAAACTTTCAGAGTTGATCCACAACTCAGAGGCTGCTCCCAACCTGCAGTCTTGCTCTGTTGACATCCACTTTATGCATGTGTCGGATAACTTGGATGGCACTACTACTCCTGTCGAGAGTAGCCATTTGGTGATTTCCAGAACGGCCTACAAGAATAATGGGTCTGATTATTTTATCAATGGTAAGAAAAGCAACTATAAAGAAGTTACTACATTGTTGAAGGATAAAGGTATAGATTTGGACCACAAGAGGTTCTTGATCTTACAGGGTGAAGTTGAGAGTATCGCGCAAATGAAGGCTAAGGCTGAGGGTCCGAATGATGATGGTTTGTTGGAGTACTTGGAGGATATCATTGGAACTTCATCATATAAACAATCAATCGAGGACTCTTATCAGAAGATTGAAGAACTGAACGTTATTTGCCAAGAGAAAGAAAGCAGATTCGATCTAGTGGAAAAGGACAAAAGAGGCCTAGAGCAAAGGAAGGATGAAGCATTGCAATTACTTTCCAAAGAGAACCAGCTCACTGAGGCAAAGTCTGTGCTGTATCAATGTAAGATCTATCATGCCGAGAAAAAGCTTGACGCCACCAATATGATACTCTCTGAATTTGAGGAAAGTCTCGCAAAGGAGAAGGAACGAACAGCTGAAATCACGAAGGAAATCACCCTTCTAGAAACTCAACACAATGAGGCTTTAGAAGATTCTCAGAGAGTTGTGAGTGAAATTAAGAAACTTGAGGACTTCCAGAAGAAGGGTGATAGGGAAAAAGTTGCTCTTGAGGAGAAAAAGAAGAGCACTGAAGGCAAAATCAAGAAAAGTCAGAAGTTACTTGACATTGCCATCACAGCTATGAAGGAAGCGGAGTCCAAGCTCCTGACGGCCAGCCAAGAGAATACGACATACATGGAAGAGTTAGAATCACTCAAACTGTCTTTGATTCAAGAGAGGTCGATTTTGGATGAAATTCGTTCAGAGCTGACTGAGAAAACGAAAGGGTTGACTACAGAGATTGAAGTCCAACAGACCAAACTTGAACCTTGGAAGAAACGTCTTGACCAGAAAAAATCGGAGATTGCGATTGCGGAAAGTCAGGTACAAATGTTCGTTGAAGAGAGAGCTCAGCTTGAAAGCGACATCGCTGAGTTGGAGGAACGTATCAAGCAGATCAGCACTGAAACAGCCACTCATGAAAATGATATAAAGCTTCTAGAAGAAGAGTATGTTCATAATGAGAGCCAAATCAAAATGGGTAATGAAGAGTGTGAGAGTGCCTCTGTTAAGTTGGAGTCAATGGGCTCTGACCTTTCAAGCCACCGACAGAGGACAATAGAAGCTAGAAGTTCGTTATCCACCATGCAGAATAAGAATAAGGTATTGGCCGCCTTAATGAGACTTCAAGAGACTGGTCGTATTCAAGGTTTCTATGGAAGGTTGGGTGATTTAGGTTACATTGATGACAAATATGATGTGGCTATATCTACTGCGTGTGGTCAATTAGACGATATGGTCGTTGAAACAGTGGAGGTGGGTCAACAGTGCATTGAGTACTTAAGAAAAAACAGTCTTGGGTACTCTCGCTTCATCCTTTTAAATAAACTGAGGAACTTTAACCTATCACCAATCAGGACTCCAAACAATGTTCCAAGACTTTTTGACTTGGTGAGGCCAAAGGACTCCAAGTTTGCTAATGCTTTCTACAGTGTTCTTCAAGACACATTGGTCGCATCTAATATGAAAGAAGCGAACCAGGTAGCATATGGATCCAGAAGATACAGAGTTGTTACTCTTGATGGTAAGTTGATTGACAAATCCGGTACATTGAGTGGTGGTGGTCATACTGTCAGCAGGGGTGGTATGAAATCCACGTCTCAAGTTGGCGAGATCTCTGAAAGTGAAGTCTTCAAGCTCGAGAAAGAGCTTGCAGAAAAGGAATCTCGTTATAATTTGGCTCAGAATACCTTATTTGAGATGAGAAATGGCTTAAAGGGGTTAAAAGACAGACAGCCTGAGATTGATACCCTGATATCCCAGTATAAGTTTGATATCGAGTCTTTAAATAATGAACTGAAGAACTCCAAGTTCAGCCTGCAAGAGCTCAAAAAGGCTCAAGAAGCTATGCTAGCCAAACGCAAAGAGACTTCCGCTGCGGATTCAAAGGTTAAACAATTAAAGGCAGAACATGCTCAGTTAGTTGATGAGTCCAAAGAGATTCAAGCAAGAATTGATGACTTACAAGAGAAGATCATGGAAGTTGGCGGCGTGAGGCTTCGTATGCAAGACTCTAAAGTTGATAGTGTAAAGCAGAAGATAGAGATTGTTACAAAGAAGCTCAGTCAGAATAGACTTTTATTGAAAAAACTCGAAAATGAGTTGAAGAGATATACTAAATCTAAGAAAGAGGAACAAGAACAGGAAATTGAGGACTTAAGAAATGAATTGGGAAAAATGGAGAAAGCTTATCAGCAGAAGATTGAGGTTCTCGATAATTTTGAGGAAGAACTCAGTAAGCAGAAATTTAGGAAGGAAGAGTTTGACTCGAAGGCGGAGTCAATGAAGCAGAAGCTTGACGAGAGACAGGACGCGATCAACGAATTGAGGTCGACCCAAATTGAAATTGAAAATGATATCAATATTCACAAGACTGGTAAAGAGAAGGCGAAGAGGACTCTCCAAAATTGTAAAGATCTGATTGAATCCCTTCAAATTACCGATTACAGCGAGTTGTTGTCCTTTTTGGATAGCGAGGAAGAAATCAGCAGGTACACAAAACCTTCTGTTAGTGAACTATCACCAGATGAAATTGAAGCACAAAACGTAAAAAAGCTAGAGGCGAAGGTCGAAGAGTTAGAGTCCTATGTTAAAGAATCTAAGGCTGACATTGAAACTCTTAAGGAATACGCCGAAAAGGCTGCCGAATATTCTTCCAGAAAGAAGGAGTTAAACGATGCCGTCGCGGTGAGAGACGAAGAGAGGAAGTTCAGCGACTCTCTGAAAAAGAAGAGATTAGATGAGTTTATGGAAGGGTTCAACATAATTTCAGGAACGCTTAAGGAAATGTATCAGATGATCACAATGGGTGGTAATGCAGAGCTTGAATTGGTAGATAGTTTGGATCCGTTCTCTGAAGGTATTCTATTCAGTGTTATGCCACCAAAAAAGAGTTGGAAAAATATATCCAATTTGTCAGGTGGTGAGAAGACTCTAAGCTCACTGGCTTTAGTGTTTGCCCTTCACACATATAAGCCAACACCTTTGTATGTCATGGATGAAATTGATGCTGCATTGGATTTCAGAAACGTCTCCATTGTTGCAAACTATATCAAGGAGCGTACTAAAAATGCTCAGTTTGTTGTCATTTCACTTAGAAACAATATGTTTGAGCTAGCCCAACAGCTTGTCGGTATCTATAAAGTAAACAACATGACACGAAGTATCACACTTCAGAACCGTGATATGCTAGGAAGCACATGAAATAATGGGCAGTGTATATGATTAATATCTATGTTATATGTGTGGCCTCTGCCTATTCGAAAGGTGGACCTGTCCTAAGTCCTAGTTTGATGATGTAATATCAAGCAATACATTCTCAGATGCATCCGGACACCAAAATTAATGAGATGGGTTTTTGTTTATAAAGCAGTCCAGCCTAAGGGATTAAAAGTGCAAGGCTGTTATACCTAGCGCAACTATGGAATCGTCTTCCAAGTTTGCATCGGTTCCTATTTCGCCGTCCAAGGATTTCAGTTGGGTATTTATTGTCGACTGGGTATTAATTCTTGTTCTGGCGGTTGCGATCATCTTTTATTTCACCAGACTCACAGGTGCAACCCTATCACTACTACTGCGGTGGACCATATGGCCAACAAAGAATATTAGAGTTGATATTCAATCAGTAAAGTTCTCTATCCTTGGTGGACGTGTTTTTTTCCGAAACCTTACGGTTGTAGATAAGGACCAAACTCTGTGTGTGCTGCAGGGAAGTTTGACATGGAGATATTGGCTGCCAAACGTACGAAGGAGCTCTTTCATGGTCGGAGAGGGCGAAGACTTCAATGTCGATACAAATTCTAAGTTGCCTTGTCGGTATCTACTGGAGCTTGAAGGGTTAGAATACTTCGTATACAACAGGACAGTTTCGTATGATAATATCATGAAGGCACTTTCTGAGGAGAGAGGAAACCAAGATGACGAGGATAGTACCCAGGACCATCAAAAGGACGCATATGACATTTTCTCTCAAAGTGCTAGTGAAGGAAGTTTTGCTGAAGCCGATGCTCAGAAGCCGGTTGGCCCTTCTTTATTGTCTGGCCTCTTTCCACTTCAGATCCGTGTGAGCAAAGGGGCCATTGTTGCAGGCAACAAGACCACACACGGTGTTTTAATTGTGTCATTTAACAGTATGAATGGAGATCTTGATAACAGAAGAGCACCAAGCGCTTTTGATTATGCAACACAGTCTTTTCAGCTTGATATAGAGAAGCTCACAGTGCAATTGAAACCTAACATTTTCTATGAAATGAGCCAAGAAGATTCTTTAATGAAGCCTTCCATTAGCAAAAAGTATGGTAAAAAATGGAAATTATTTGACAAGTTTGTGAAGATGATTGGTCATTTGGACAGACGGATGAAGAAAGAAACGGAAGTTTGGCATGGGTTGGCTCAATACTTGGATGCCAATGCAGGTTCAATCGGAGAGTTTCTACTTGATGAAGACATCGAATACGCTAAATATACCACTATATTAGCTGCTGAAAAGAGTCATGTTCATTATTTTTACGACCTTCCAGGCGTGGTACCATCTGATGCTCCTGAAACAGATCCGCTGGACGGATTGGATGTTGGAAATGGTGGTGCTGCTCCACGTTATGGATTTGATATGCAACTGTACTCTGCCACTATACATGCTGGCCCATGGGTTGATCGTCAGAGACATAGTTTACAGCAGATGTTGATGCCGTCTATCTGCCGGGATGGTGCACCGCAGAAGAAACTAAGAACTAACCAGAGAAGGATTTATACTAATTTTAGTATCAATATTGAAGCTGTTGATACCTTGAATCTCAGAATCCCCATCCGTGAAATGAGCAAGGATGAAGAGTTCAAGAAGCAAAATATTTCAAATTCAGTTAGACCTTTTGGTTGGATTGAATTAAAAGTTTCCAAGGGATCTACTATCTCTTTGAATAGCTCATTTGTTGCCTCCAAGTCAGGCTACAAGAATATGTTAGACATTAGCCTGCTGGATTTGGAGGTTCGCTCGAGCGTTAATCATGATATCTTTTTGAAATGTCAAAAGCACTCTTTCTCCGCAGACATTGGGTTTCCCTTGAGCTGGAATGGGCACACTACATGGAATTTGAAGAATGAATCAATAGGAGTCCAAACTTTTCTTCTTCGTGAACATATCACCTTAGTTGCCGATCTCTTCAGTGACTTTGGATCAGGTGACCCTACTCCGTATGAGCTTTTCAGACCTTTCACCTATGTTTTTGATTGGAAGATTAACGACTACCAATTGTTCTTCAACATTAATGATGCGAACATTGTCAATAATCCTCTTGACTTCAATGACAATATTTATCTTTCGTTGCAAGGAGATTTGATTAATCTTAGTGTCACAGTCCCTATGGATAACATTATAAGAAAATCAACTACGGTTGATTATGCTATTGAAACACCGGGATTAAGCCTAATTCTTGATACACCCCCTTGGCATACGCTTCATAACTTTTTGAAGGTAAAAGAGGTAGGAAGAAGTGGAAATTTTGCAGTAACTGGGTCGTACACTTATTACGCAGAGGTTGGTTTGGATTCCGTGGATACAATCGTCATTGCTTGTAAGGGAGAGTCTGTATGCCTTCAATGTTACGGATTCGTTGCTAAGTACATCATGGGCATTAGAGAAAACTATTTTGGTGATTTCACCACGTTTAAGACGCTCGAAGAGTACACCAGGTATCGAGATGACCCTGCTGTACCAAAAGACATAGAAGGGGATCATACTGCTCCCAACTTCAAAAGAATTGAAAACGAGACTGATGTTCACTTTTCATTTTGCGTGACTGATAGTTGTGTTGTTTTACCAGGTCACATCTATGATTCTATTTCCAACTTCTCACTGCCGTTTGAAACTCTTGATATTGATATCAGGTTCACTAATTACTACATGGACATGCAGGTTGACTCTAGCCCAATTAAGGGATATTTCTTACCTCAATGCGACCCAAACGCTCTTTTGGACCTTCCAAATTTTAACTTCAATCCTGAAAGTCGGGACTTACTCCTTGATGGTCTTGTGATTCACGGTCATAGAGCTTTTGGATTACCTCCAGATGAACCGACGTACTTTTGTAAGTGGTCAATCCTTCCCGGAAATATTACGTTTGATGGTCCTATAGAGTCTTTGAGATCATTCGTTCAGTCCTTGGTAAAATTTGGCTTTGGTTACAAGAACATTGAAAACAAGCTTGAAATTGAAGAACCTGAGTTGTGGGACACTACCAATCTGTTTATCACTCTGCCAAGTATTGATATTAAATTGAATGAGCCTGATATGAAGGAACAGATCCAAATTAGTCTGCACACTCTGATCTTCAGATTCATCGACAATCCAAACTTCAGGTTTTCCAGCAAAATATCACTCGATTGCCGACTTTTTTCACTGAAAGTGTTGAATACTGAATCTTCTGCAATTCTACTTGATGTTAATACCGCAGTGAGAGTGACTAACTTCTGCCTAAAAAAGGATTACGAAGAAGTCAAAAAAAAGCAAGATGAGCATCTCCTAATGCATGATGGACCTTTCCATAGAGCATCGTTCCTTATTGAAGACGAATTGAGACTACAGTATGATCAGCTTCGTGGGTCAATTATACCTGGTTTTTCTCTACCAAATTTGAACATCCCATTGACGACGGAGACGGTCGATGAAGTTTTTGACGACTTGGGTGTTGAATTTCTGGGTGAAGATCAGACCTATGAATCTGAGACTCAATCTTCAAATGATGAGAATAAGCCTAATTTAAAGTGGAGCGGAAAATACTGGGAGTCAATTACTGGGGCAAATGTTGAATCCACTGTTGACTATGACATCGAAGATGCTACACCTCAATTGAAAGGGGACCCAAAGTACGAGACTGACAACCTTATCTTGAATTTTGGAAATATCGATGTTGATGTGTGTCTGGAGTCGGCAACTTCGATTTTGATGATGGTTGAGAAGTGCATCGAAGAAACGTTTGACTCTGTTTTGGATAACCTTCATATTGCTGTCTTGAAAAGACTAAACCAGAAATCTAAAACCAATGAAACGTGTCTACACCTCAGGTTTGTGACTCCCGTTATTAATTTGCGAATGTGCAACAAACCATGGCTGGATGCAAGTCATATTTCAGAGATGGAACATATGGATTTAGTACTAGAGAGTCCTTCTCTAGTCCTCTCCAAAGGTCTTTCTAGTAATGGTATTGTAGAAATATTACTTGCGTTGCATGTGGGCTCCGTTGGTCTTTCCTTCCATCAATCCTCTACTGAGGAAGCAGCTTTTGAACTTGTCCTAGATGACCTGGAGGCTTGGCTGCAGCAGTCATCAGAGTTGACTTTATCTCTGTTATTGAAAGGTATTCACACATCGATACAGACTACATATCTTGATTGGTTAATAACGTTTATTGAGATGTCTGTCATTACTATGCAGAGGTACCATGCTCAGATGAGTTCGATTCGTCAAAAGTGGAAGTCAGTTGAGGCATCCTTGGTTCATCAGATCGCATTAGCAAGTATGAGATACAATATTGAACATGATCCTCCAGTGATCACCCGTCCTGCATATATTATCAGATTATCCAAGAATCATATTAGAGCCAATGACAGCTGGAACATTGTGGTTAGACTGCGCCATATTTTTGATAATTTACCTCCAGAGTGGCGGGAGTTACAGAATAGGACCTCGCTTGATGTTCCACCAGATTTAGCCATGGCTGATGTTCTTAGAGTCTTTAGACTCTGGAGAAGTTGGGAGTTTGAGGACATTGGGAATAGTTTCATTTTCCAGTATGTGTTTTCCGCTAGAGAGCTTCAAGAATCTGTCACAGCCATAACTTGTGATTTTGGCATTGAAACTTGCATAGCACGGTTGGTTGGTGATAGCAGCAACGATAGTTTTATTCAAGTGTCAGATATAAATATTTCTTCAGATGAGGAGAAGGCCTCAACAGATGGCGAGATCTATACATCCAGAAGAGCGCTGATTAGTTTTGGAAATGTTCAAGGAATATTTCACCCACTCGAATTAAAATTGGAAGCCTTGGAAGCCTTATCCAAGTCAAGTTTGTTTTGCAGCTCAAAAGCTCCTGATATCTCATCTACAGCTACCGAAGAAGCGTCAGAAGCTCACCTTGTGTTTTCAGTTGAAGAAGTTGATTTGAAAGTAAACTTGAGCCACTCGCTGCTTCACCTGCAACTTAATAATGCGTTTTCATCTACTGTTTCTAAGAAGACTAGCCGGAATCCATTTGACTTAGTTATCAATGTAAGAACGGAAGAATTATTAGTTGCTGTTGTCTACCAAGATAAGGACATACTGACATATGGTGTTAGTGACATCAATGTTTGTTCAGCAGCGTTCAATGATGGTACCTCCATCGAGTGTTCTAGTGATTTGGTATCCCTCAATATTCCTGCTTCAGCAGCAACGGTTGAATGCTTTTCTCTGTCTTTAAGCGAGGATATCAAATTGATTGAGAAAATGATTACCCTAAGACAACAAAAGGGTATCTCCAAGCCGATCAACAACCGACCATTCACTGTTTTGGAGTTCCACCTTTTGAATCGGAAGTTCAACTGGGAGTTCCATAGTTTAGATTTATTGAAGATGAGTGGTGCCAATGATTCCTTTGAAACAACTTTTGTGGTTTCGGGCGATGATATTGCTGGTTCTTGCAGCTTATTGAATTCGAGTTTTATTGTCGATGCTAAAATGGAGGAGCGTTCTGTTGTGACAGTCATCTCCAAGAAGTCCTCATTGAATATGTCGTTTGCCCAATTATCAAACGAATTGCAATTGAGTATGTCTTCTGATGACTTTTCTTTACGCCTATCTGAAGTTATCTTTGCCACCGAAAATATTTGCAAATACATTAACACTGCTTTCACTAATACCTATGTCCTCATTGAAGCGATCAAACAAGTGACTGATCTCGGATCAGAGAATAAGGGTCAAGACAGTCATGTCTCACAAGATCTTATTATCAGGGAACTTATGGTAAGCAATCGCTTCAGCACTATTGGGATTAGTATGGGTGGTACAGTGTTTTCTTTGGATATGAACGATTTATCCTTGAGGTACTTCGATTTAGTGTTTGGGAAGAATAGTGCCAAGATCTGGCCATATGGTGAAATGAATGTCGATAGTACTCAGCTCAATCTGAAGGCTAATGATATCTCTTTGGGATGTTCCTCATTTGTTGATTTCAATTTTGGTATGAAGATAATCAATGATGTTTCTACAGGAAAAAGAACACTTGAAGTGGAGTCCGGTTATTCAAGAGTGATGCTTACTCCATTATCCCTTGTTCGGTTTAGGTCCTTTGTCAAGAACATCGACATTGCCATCTCGAAGTTCAAAACTGTGATACCCTCCAAATCACATCAAATCAAAGAGCAGCTTCCAAAGAGAACGACCACCGAGATCTGGGAGCAACTTGGTTTCTCATCTATTCATATCTTATCTAATAACTTTTGTGTTGGATTCATTTTTGATGAACCCTCGGAGTACTCACCTGGTGTGATTGCTGGATGCGATAAGGTCTTCGCTGTGACAGAAGGGTCGCTAGGAAAATTAACTATCATTGGTGCATTCTTTTCACTTGCGAATGGAAACAATACTAATACGTTCTATAGCATTGGTAATGAAGTTTCCAGGCCAAATAGAGCTTATTTACCAAATGTCCAAGTCACATACTCTATTGCTCATACAGAGACTAACAAAGATGTCCAAATCAACTTGACAGGAGAAGAACTTGATGTGAAGTTTATCACATCTTCTGTTTTGTTCGTTGAGCAGTTAATCAAGTCTGTTGCTATCATGGACTCTTTAACCAAACATGAGTTTGTACTGGAACGAGACTCATCATCACAACCCTCAGCATCTCAAGAAAACTACAGTTTGCCTTCAGATGTGACATCAATTAACTTCACTATGACATACGCTGGTGCCATAGTGAGAATGACAAGATGGGAAGATTTTACTTATGAAGACGATCCATATGCCCCGTCGTTTCAATTAAGAGCACCTGCCATCAAGATAGTTACAAATTACTCGAAATCTACTGGAGTGAAGAAACATTATCTAAGTTTCCAGGTTTTCACTTTCTCTTCAACTAATGTTTTGCATAGCACTTGCGTCCCAGTTATTTATGATGTTTGGGAAACAGTTAGGTACGTGGGCAAACAGGATGATTTATCATCCACTAGTGTTGAAAGGCAGGAAAAACAATCTGCTGCAATAAGAGCAGATTTGAATGACTTCTTAAAGTTATTTGAAAGGATCCAACTGCGATTCTCTTTGCACATTGACAAACAAGAGGTAACTTTAAGTTGTGAACCATCAGCCAAGATCCAGACTGTGGTGGGTATTGAGAATATTGATATCTACTTTGGAACCAACGAGGATGATGACAGTTATCCATTATCAGGTATTGCTCGTATTGGGAAGATTGGCGCTTCCCTGCAACATTCCTTTTCTAGAGAAGTCAGTGGATCTGTATCTATTGATGAAGTTCTTTTAACTGCCATGTTATGTGGCAAGGAATCATTCAAGCTGTACACAAATAGTGATTTTGACACAGTTAAGTCATACTTGTATTTGAAGCAACTCCAGGATATCGATTTGTTCATGGATCTTTGGAAATTTCCTAACGCTCCTTCCTCAAGGAATGTTCATTCATTACCAATGAATTTGGATAATGTAAGTGACGAACTTGTAATCAGAAAATTACAGCGGGTCGCCAGCACTACTCTGATCCCTTGGGAAGTTTATCTCTTGGTGAAGGATTTGGATTTTGAGATTGATCTGGGTTATTCACTTGGCGTTGTTGATCTAAATTTTGACAAGATCGCAGTGAGATCTAGAAGAGAATCAGATCGTCAACAAGATTTGATGGTTGTTTTGGACAATGTCGCGTTGAAGGCTGAAGGAAGATTGAGTGGACATTTGAACGTTGAAGATTTGCGCATTCAAACATCTATTCACTGGTCTGTTACTGGAGAAACATATGATGCTCCGTCTGTTCAATTAAGCTTTGGGTTTGGTGCAGTTCAAATCAAGGCTTCCTTTGACTACAATATGTTCCTGATAAGTAAGGTTGGGAAGACATTTATCAATGTTTTCAATCAAATTGACGAAGAGAAGGTACTTCAAGACAGACTTGTTGCAAGAGCACGTTGTGAATCTATTGAAGTGTTCTTGACCTCTTTTGCTGCTTCCAATGTTGTGGATGTTTACAATACTTTATCCCGCATTCGCCAAGATAACAAGAACTCCTACAAACAATATTTGGATGATGAAGCTGTTAATATATCTGACGCATCATCAGGTGATAATGGTATTCTTGATATTTTAACTGGCTTAAGAACCGAACTTGAGGTTAAACTTGGGAGCTGTTTAGTACATGTTTATCCTGGCTCTCTCCTGGATTCTCAGGTTCTAATTGTGAATATTGGAGGTATGAATGCAAACTTTGGACAACAGATGATTGAAAGAGTGGACAAACTAGAGACTAATCTGAAGTTGCATTTGGAAGATATCAATGTATCATTGTCCTCCTTCAAGTCCCAACCACCCGAGGACCGTATTAATTCTCTAACTATTGATGAATTCATTGCAAATAGCAGAAACGCTCATGGCGGCAATATTTTCATTTTTCCTTCTCTGAAGTGCTCGATGACTACATTCATCAAGGCCAATTCATCAGATGTTGAGTTTGTCTATCGAAGTTCATTTGGTGGTAAAGTTGATATCCGTTGGAATTTGGGATCAATCGGATTTATTCGCGAGATGTGGGCAATCCATGTGAATGCATTGGCAACAAGGCTCCCAAGAGATTCCAAAGCTGTAGAAGCAACTGGGGCTGACACCGAGAAAATACCCCTTTTCCTCGATGAGAAGATTGATCAGAAGATTAAGGATGTCACTCTCGGAGATAAGTACAAGTATGTTGCACTTGAGGCACCTATTATTGAAGCCCCCCAACTCAAGGAATTGGGTGATGCTACACCACCTTTGGAATGGTTTGGATTGAATAGACAAAATTTCCCTGGCTTGACACACCAGCTTGTTATTGTTGGGTTGCAGAAATTGGTGAAGGAGGTGGAAGCTCGGTATAGTCACGTGCTGGGTAAGGCAAGATAGTACATCAGAGGTGTAAGCCGACAATTTTAGCATTGTTTAATGGTCATAGAGGTAGATAAACTGTGAAATTATTGGTAAAGCCGATCTACCATGTAAGTGTATTATGGGTAAGCAAAATTAGAGTCCTGGAACAAGATCATCCTTTCTCTCTGGGATTTCGACAATCTGATATTTCCCCTCTAGTTTGTTCAGCACTGATTCCTGGACCCAAAAGTTCAACGCTTTTTCCGCAGTTTCACTAGCCATATCTAACTGTGAGGTAATATCGTCAATTGACAAAGGATTTGAGCACTCATCGAAGCAACTAATTACAGCTGCTTCCGATGGAGAAACCTCCAATGATAAGGCCCTGTCAACAAACTGAAGGTTAATGGAGACAACTCCAGCATCAATCCATCTCAGACTCCTTCCTTTCTGATTCACTTTATATGCATCAAAATAAAGATTGATCTGCTTCTCAACTGTCGTTGGTAGGCGAAATTCTGCAGGTTCAAACTCTGGCCAATACATGTAAGATAGCAGTGATAAGTGAAACGCAGGAGAGAGGTCAGTAATCTCATCGTGCAGTAACGAGTCAATTCGTTCGGAATCAACAATGTCCTTTAGCATCACATCCAGACTGTTTAGGTCGTTCTCTTCAAACTTCCACTTCAACTGCTGTAGCTTCACATGGATATCGTCAATATTATACCCTTGAGAGAGAGACAGTAACTTCTTTGAAAATGCTTTCACCAGCTCAGATATGAAGAGCTCTTTGGTGTCAAAAATTGAAATTAGGGACTCAATGATATCTTGCTTTCTGAAGTCAGGTAAGGCATCAATAGGATCTGGAAACCAATCCAAAGTCAAATTATTGATGGAGAACGAGGTCTTTTTGGAAAGCTCTACTGACAATGTGTGTAATGGATTGTCATCATAACTAATAAGACCATGCACGATGTTAACAATAGTATCCTCTCTTTCCTTTAGATATTTCCTTATCGGTCTGGATGCATTGTCTAATAATACTGATCTCGCGTCAATGATGAGAAATGATTTAATAGTGGATATGAAAAATAAAATTATCTCATTGGTGTTTGTTCCTGCGTGCAGTAAGTCTTGGGAACAATGTGTGATGAAAGTGCTGATGAGGAATGACCTCTGTGAAGGGTCAATTGAGTTTTTTAAATCTAATAGCGCTGGTATGGAGTCCGGATATGCTTTAACAATATCATAAATTTCAGAGATGCGTAATTTGGCAAGCTGTTTCTTTGCAAGGTCGCTTTGATCAAGTTTAGCTAGAACTGATCTAGTCCAGATCCGTTCATAGGATTTGATCTTCTGGTTTAATACTTCTTCGTACTTCAAATGGGAGATCTCTGTCATATCCCACTCAATAGAGTTCAAAAAGTCAATATCAGTCGGTGATAAGTCATTGAGCTCTGATACTTGGAATCTGAGTAGAGTGTTCAATGTGCGCTCGAAGGCGATGAATCCAAACTCTGACAATGACAAATAATACAGTGGGAAGATATAGTACTCTTTGACTTTTCTCAACTGTGCCAGGTCTGAGCTTGAAATATTGCGTAAGTCCGTACGCATTTGGTCCTGATATACGTTCATGAGAGTATGTACATTGGGTGTCTTTGTCAAAGACTTGATAGCCGCTCTAACACGCTGGCTGGGTTCCTTGTGGCCATGGTTCATGAGCCAGTTGGCCACCAATTCATAGTCTCCTTCAGCTGGTGGCTCAGGTGCAGGAAATACCTGTCTGAGCTGCTCAATGGTGATCATTAACAAAGAGTAACCAGAAAGTGGCGAACATCAAGCAGTACTTCTTTATTATCGTTTCACAAATGTACTTCGGATTTCGGCTTTCTTCTATGATGAGGTAAGCAGATATGAAAGATCAAAGTTGATCAGCAGACAAACCGCTCGCTGGTTTCAGAAGGAGAATTCTTCAATGTCGCGCCAAACACGAGTTCAACTCCAGCTGAGGGACCAGTTCATTGATTTCACACAGACAACTGCGACCATTGCTGATAATTTCCTACGTCACTCAAATTATGATCTGGAACTGGCGATAAATGATTACCTATCACACCAAGGCTCAGGGGCGCGCGGCGATAACAAGTCGCTTGGAGCTTTATTCGACAAGTACAAAGATGGCTCTGGGAATGACTTGTTTGGTATTGATGGAACGATGAACTATCTTTCTGATCTAGGTTATGAGCCAGAAGATAGAGTGACATTGGCATTGGCTGAATTCCTTGAGTCGCCATCTGTGGGTGTGTTTGAACGCAGAAGCTTCATTATGAAATGGCAAAGCGTGAACGCAAAAACCATAGCAGACATGCAAAAGTACATCAAACAGCTGGACAAGAAGCTCGACAATGATACTACATACCTGAAGCAAGTCTATCAGTTTGCCTTTTCATTTTTATTAGAAGATGGCCAAAGAACACTACCTCTTGACACTGCCATTGCTTACTGGGAGCTGCTACTTTCACCGATATACGGAGAGAAAATACAAAGGTGGGTCATATTTTTGAATGAAGAGTGGAAACAGGCCATTTCTAGGGACACTTGGAATATGTTCTTTGTCTTCCTACAAGACTACGAGAAAGACCCAGAACTAGAACATTATGACGAGAATGCGGCGTGGCCAAGTTTGATCGATGAGTTTGTTGAATTTCACCATGAACGCTATGGCACGAATAACTGAAGTTACATATACACGATGCGGAGTTTTTTTAGCGAATTGTACATATAGTGAGTCCTATTGATAGATAAGTTGAACCTATGTAACCGGGTAACCTCAAATCTCTCATCTCGATGAAAAACAAAAACAACAGAAAACCTCTCAATTGGATCAACAACACCTGTGTGCATCACTGCTTGCAAGAGAGTCATGAGCCAACAGAACAACCCAGGCTTATCACAGGGCCAGCAACCTCGTGTTCAAATCGGGCTCAACCAGATCCAACAGCTGGCTAGACAGTGTACCGCTGAAATTAATAAAGCAAAAGAAGTCGGTGTCGATACTCCTGAAGGTAAACAGCATCTGTTGAAGGCTCAAAGAATCAAGAGTATTCTTTTACAGTATCAAGAACAACAGCAACAAGCAGCTAATGCCAACGCGAATACTACCACGAACAATACTACTGCTGGTAACAACATGAGCGCCTTGAATGGTCAACAAGTGTCAAATAATGGATCTCCTCAAATTCAACAACAGCAATTTACGCAACAGACTGTGACCCCTATGCAACAACAGCAACAATCACCGATAAACCACACGCAACAAATCCAACAACCAAGGCCAATCAGTCAGAATAATAGTCCTGTGATTGGCAATAATGGTGCAAATAGAGGAGCCACAGCTTCGCCAAATACAATGACACAAACGGGCTCCCCATCCACGCAACAACCAAAGACCCCAATCCAACAGCTGCAACAATTGAAGATCATTTTGAATGAGTATAATAAGAAGCTGAAAATAATTGAGGAAGCAAAGAAGTCTAATACACTGCCACCTGATTCGTTGGCTAAGATGGAACAGCAAGAACAGACTTTGAGAGAACGTTTTCAAAGTTACAGGAATGCAGCATATAGCCTTACTCAACAGTTATCCAAACAAAACCCTAACTTTCAACCTCAAGCGGCAAACAGAATTGCCAATCCGGTTTCAGTTGGGGGAACGCCCCATGTGGCAGCTGCTCAGACAATGTCCCAAGTACCTCCGGGTAATAACTTTCAGTTACCGAATGGTCAGAATCAGACGAATCAGATTCAAAGTATGAACAACTCTCAAAACAAGAATTTCCAATTTCAACAAACTGGAATGATACCTCAATCAAACCCACCATTCAACCAATTATCAAACAGTGCCCCTAATCAACAGATTGGACAGCACCCACTCAGCAAGCCGCAATCACCAGCTGTTTCAGCTCCAAACTTTCAGCAATTACCTAATAACCAATCACAGCAGTCCCCACCACTACAGAGAAAGGCCATACCTTCACAGCAGCAGAACACTGGGTCTCGTATTGGTACCCCGCAACCTAATAGTGAGTTTTCTAACTCTAACTTGAATAGGGTTGGCACATCTGCTTCTCCGAATACTCCTGTAACCAATGTGAATGCTGCTGCAAGACCGAGTGATGCAACGGCTGGTGCTAGCAACGGTAGCGCAAATATTTACAAGTCTTCAGTTTCGTCTATCAATATTCCAGCACAGCTGAATGTGAAGCCACCTAGTGCCATCACTGCTACACAAAACCGACCAAGTCTAACTGGTGGTAATGGATTCGCTTCCCCTGCGCTTACAACACCTGCGTTGTTGAAGTTGCCACCTTTTGAAATGCAAAGTGATCGTGTGTTATCCAAGAGAAAACTTAGTGAGCTAGTTAAGACAGTTGGGGCAGACGAAGGTGATGGGCAGACTGTCATTGATGGTGATGTCGAAGAACTGCTCCTGGATTTGGCTGATGAGTTTGTCACCAATGTTACTGGATTTGCTTGTCGGTTGGCTAAGCATCGCAAGAGCGAGAACTTGGAGGCAAAGGACCTTCAACTCCACCTGGAGAAGAATTGGAATATCAGAGTGCCTGGTTTCTCATCTGATGAAATCAGAAGCGTAAGAAAATGGCCAGCCAACACAGCACACACACAAAGAGTCCAAGGTATAGGTATATCTAAGTCTGTTGATCAAAACAAGTGAAGAGCTTCTGTCGTTTCTCCTTTTTTTGAAGCATACATTTCTTTATGTTTAGAATGATCTGCGTGTTTGAGTAAACGTTCGTTCTGATAATTCATCTGTAAACTGTTGCCAGGGTTTTTTAGAAAATAGATATGGTTACGTAATGATAATAGAATCAATTACGTAAAGCTCATCACCAAAATTTTTTTGATGCAGATTTTTTGTTCCACACAAACGATGAGAAATTGGCAAACTGCTACATCGGATCTACCCAATCAATGGTTAAATCATACCAACGTTTCGAGCAAGCAAAATGCTTTGGTGTTATATCATCGAGGTCTAACATCGTCAGGCTTCCTTCCCCCAATAAGACATCTTCTGGTCAAGTCGTTACTGCGGCTCTCGAAGAGATCCTCATTTGGGACATCAAGACGGGTGAACTTGTCAAGCGATTGAGAGATGGCTTACCACCAGGTGCATCTGATGCAAAACTGGAGAAACCCTCCGAAATCACCGCTATTTTATACCATGAAGAAACCCATATTCTCGCCTGTGGTCATGATGATGGCTCCATTAAGGTTTGGGATCTGATCTCTGGCACTGTCTTGATTAATTTCCATGGTCACAAATCAAGCATAACACTTTTACGGTTCGATAATGAGGGAACAAGATTGATCTCAGGTTCGAGAGATTCGAATATTATCTTCTGGGATCTGGTTGGTGAGGTCGGTTTGTTCAAGTTGAGAGGCCACAAGGATCAAATTACGGGTATTTGGTTCGATGATGAGTATATGGTAAGTACATCAAAGGATGGTTTGATCAAACTGTGGGATATCAAGTCACATCAGTGTATCGAGACACATGTTGCTCATATTGGAGAGTGTTGGGGATTTGAAGTCATTGGTAACACTATTATTTCTAGCGGTGGCGAGAACCAACTAAAAGTTTGGAAGTTTGATTTGTCACAAGAAGTGAAAATTCAGGACTTTGGGACATTTGAAAAGCAGAGTAAGGCTAGAGGTGTTGATATCTCTCACATTACGGTCGGATCCAACACTTTCTTTTACATCCAGAACGCAGATAAGACTCTAGAGATCTTTAGAATCAGAACAGACGAAGAGATTGCTAAGGCATCTAAAAAGAGAGAAAAAAGATTGAAAGAAAAAGGATACAGTGCTGAAGAGATTGTCACAGCATTGGATGCCTCTGCTGTTAACATGCTAATCCAACCTTATCAAACCATTAGAAGCATGTACAAGATCAGCAGGGCTACCTGGGCGAACGCCTCAAGTTCTAAGCTCGATATTATTTTGTCGACATCCAGCAACACTTTGGAGTCTTACGCGATTGCGTACTCCAATAAGGAGGTTTCATCCCCAGTCAAATCATACACTGTGGACCTCCAGGGACATAGAACGGATATTAGATCATTGGATCTTAGTGACAATAACAAACTGATAGCTTCTGCCTCAAATGGCCTCCTCAAGATTTGGAACGTTGCAACAACAAATTGTCTTAGAACTTTTGAGTGTGGATATGCTTTGACATGTAAGTTTTTGCCAGGTGGTTCTTTGATTGTTGTGGGTACAAGAGGAGGTGAGCTTGAACTTTATGATCTTGCTACTTCGACTTTGCTTGAAACACTAGAGGCACACGAAGGAGCTATCTGGTCACTAGACTTGACCGCGGATGGTAAGACCTTAGTCACTGGTTCTGCTGATAAGAAGGTGAAGTTCTGGGAATTTAAGGTTGATAGTGAGGAACAGAGATTAAAGATTTCCCACCAGAAGACGCTTGAACTTACTGATGATATTCTGGCTATCAGAATTTCTCCAAACTCTAAGTACTTAGCTGTGTCATTGTTAGACAACACTGTGAAGGTTTTCTTCTTTGATACTTTGAAATTTTTCTTGAGCTTGTACGGTCACAAGCTTCCTGTCCTATCTGTTGATATCTCATTTGATTCAAAACTGATTATTACATCTTCTGCAGACAAGAATATCAAAATTTGGGGTCTAGACTTTGGTGATTGTCACAAATCGATTTTTGGCCACCAGGACTCCATTATGAATGTGAAGTTTGTCGGAGAGACACATAATTTTTTCAGTGCTGGTAAAGACGGCCTTTTGAAATATTGGGATGGTGATAAATTTGAATGTATTCAGAAGCTGAGTGCGCATCAATCGGAGGTTTGGAGTATAGCTGTCGCCAATGACGCGTCATTCGTTGTTTCAACAGCTCATGATCATAGTATCAGAATATGGGAAGAAACCGAAGACCAGGTCTTCATTGAAGAGGAGAGGGAAAAGGAAATGGATGAGCTGTATGAAACCACTTTGTTGGGTAACCTTGAAGGAGATGATATCACACAGAGACCACAAGAGGACGAGGATGGTGTTGAGAATGACTCTTCATCTGTGAAGCAGCAGACTATTGAAACCTTGAAAGCTGGTGAAAAACTCTTAGAGGCGTTGGAGTTGGGTTGCAAAGATATTGAAGAAGAAGCTGAATACCAGTCGCTTTTGACTAAGTGGATGAGAATCAAAGCTGGTGAGAAGCCAACTAAGCCGTCTAAAGATCCGCTACTACAAGCATTGAACAAGAATGGATCAGAATACATCCTTGATGTCCTTGTGAAGATCAAACCATCTCAGTTAGATGATGCTCTCCTTGTTTTGCCGTTCTCATTTGTCCTAAAGTTCTTTAAAGTCATCAATACTTGGTGTAAGAGTAATGCGATTTTGAAGGAACGGGTCAACTTGATTTGCAGAGTCCTGTACTTCCTAATTAGATCGAATTTGCATGAATTGAACAGTTTAAAGAATGAACAGATCAAGGTTCAATTGGATGATGTGAGGGGAAAACTGAGAAAACAATTGAAACAAACATCGAATGAGCTAGGGTTTAACACTCAAGGTTTGAAGTTCTTAAAGAACCAGTGGAACCTACATCACAGCACGGAGTTTATTGACGAGTATGAGAATAGGGAGAATGCTGAGAAAACAGCTAAAAAGAGAGTGTATGAGACATTGCACTGATTCAATGCCTTTGAATAGTTAAAGATTACTAATTATTTGAGTAGCTAAACAACATTAATATTTCAGTAGATTAATTGATTAGGCCCACTTACCAAGTAAGGCCATCAAACCGGCTCCCCAACACATAATAAAATAAGCAAGTAATGATCTCTTTAGCCCATCCTTGCCCTTAAACTGGTTAGAATACAGGAACTCATGTGCCATCAGCTCTACCAACCCAGTGTACAACAAAATACCAGCAGAAATGGCGTCGAAGCAACCATTAACAATCAATGCAGTTCGACTTTCAGGAACAAAGGTATGTCTAACTCCAATACCAATACCTATCGCAATAGGAGTTGCTAATGTAAATGCAAGTGCTAGTACCCATGGGGTATACTTTCTCGACTCATCCCATGGTGTATCAGCGATTCTTGTTCCCAAACCAAGACCCTCAAACATCTGGTGGAAAATCAAGACAATAAATAGGGTTTTGAACTCCTCCCCTGCAACAGCGAGCGAAAGACCAATAAAAATCGAATGAAAGATAATACCAAACTCAAGAATGAATACTGATAGGATTTGATTCAGGTAGGTTTCATGAGCATTTGATGCATCAGCATCTTGATCAAATGCTTCGAGATCAATATGATCAGCATCGTGACTAAAATGGTTGGCACCCACCATGTGTGAACTATTGGTATTTAGGGCATTGTGAATGGACGGTGTCTTTAGTAGTCCCTTTTGAAAGTCTCCTTCTTCAGCTGAATCATTTGGACTGATGGATGTGGATGCCGGTTCTGTGTGTTCCAACTCGAAATTCCCAAAATGTGAATGTGAATGAGAATTAGCATCAGCACCAGCTGCTCTCGCAACGTAATGATGTGCAATCATCTCAGTGAGAAACAAAACAAACAACGACATTAGGCATATCCCAAACGCCCATGGATACTCCGCAAATGTACCACCAAGACAGGCATTTCCAAGAGCTTCAGATGCAGGCTCTAGTAAATGAATAAAGCCTGTGGCAATGATCACCCCTGATCCAAAAAACTTTGCAATGAACCAGCACCAGTTGGGCAGCCGCACAAAGGAATATTTTGACGAGAGGATGGGAAAGAATGCTCCAAAGGCCGACGAGAGCATAATCATAAACACCGCAAGAATTCGAAGGTTGTCATTACCATCATATTCATTTGTGGTAGCACATTCTTCGATTATGCCATCAGTGTTTCTTCTTAAAAGTCGTAGAATCTGACTTGTTGTGGTGCTCATGAAGAATGTGTGAATGGATGGATGCAAATATATGATTGAACAATTGCAATTTTTATACAGAAGTGGTATGTTTGTCTGCGTTAAACGCTAGTGAGATTATGCTAGTGGTACGGAATGCAGATATAACGGTGATTGATGTAGAAGGTTTTCCTCTTGAAAGTTTTCGTTTTGCTTATCATCTTGTTACACCTTGATGGTTATAAGGTACAAAGAACCTTGGTGGTTTTCACTAGCGAAAAAGAAAAAAAAAATGCACACAGTTCTACAAAACAAATTCAATATCAGATGTTGACTTGGGTGTCCTGAGGGAGGAACATTACTGCCTGCCAACCAGGCTACACTGTTATGCTTGTTTCAACCTCTGATATTCCAGGTTTAAAATAATCTACACAAGTTAACAGAACATTTAGAATGATTATGCAATATCTTAGTAATCTATATAGCTTTTGACACAAACTTCTTCTCTTTGTTGCCGTACACCTTGCGGCATTCGATGAGTCGCAGTTCGCACTCCTTCATAGTAACTGCAGACCCCATCTTGCACTGCATCTCAGGGCCTAGTGCTCTTTTAGCAGACTCATTAGTGACCTGCAGAACAATTGACATAACACTTAAGACCTCATTAACTGCGTCATTGAGGAAATCCTTTGCCTCACCATTTTTCTCCTTACAGTATGTGTGCACTCGATCAATCAATAGGGCGGAAAACAAGTCACCAACACCTGTGAAGTACGATTCAATGTAAGGAACCTCAAACACATTGGTGAAAACCTCTCCATCCAAATATCTCGAACTCACAGTCAACAGCTTTTGAGAGTCAAAACCGTCCGCTTGTAATTTCATTGAGGATATAACAACATTGTGCACCTTATATTTTACGTGTAAATCGGACAGTGCCTTCTTTAGTGTTTCTAGTGAGTTGATTGCAAACCCAACCAACAACTCAGTTTCAAACTGATTTGGAGTAATGATATCAATTCCACCTTTGAGAAGAAGCTCTTGATAGGTCGGAATCACATCATGGCTGACATATAGTCTTCCTTCATCGCCCATCACTGGATCGAGCAACCAGACAGCGTTTGGATTCTTCTTCTTAACATCTAGCCCAATCTCCCCAACAACCTTTAACGCATCTGCTCCAGGGATATATCCAGTTAAAAACGCATCGTATGTGAACCCAATCTGCTGTAACCCGTCATATAGCGCTTTGATCTCATCTGGTGTAATCTTAGTACCCTTTACTGAACCATAACCGGTATGATTAGAAAAGTTAACCGTATTCAAGGAATCAACATTCCAGCCTTGACATTGGAGTGGGAACGTGGCAACACGATTGCCCACATATCCGTGTACAACATGTGACTGTACCGATAGGATGTTTCGAGAGTCCTCCAGTATCATTGAGGAGGTTTTCGTGGACGGTATATTTCTTATCAAAGGTTCTGGAATTTTTCAAGAGTCATAACCACAGTTCAGGCCGTACATATCGAAGACTTAATCTCAGTAATTTCGCGAATATTTCCTAAACCGTTTGCGATCTCATCTACAGGTATCGATCAGATACAAATCTAACAACGAGATGCGTTCTTTTGGCACTTGCACAGTTCTCAAGTGTCTGTAGGTTACAGTAAACAATTATCTGTTTTATTAAAGTTAGGGAAATACTCAGAACCAGATGTGTGTCTCCTGGTAGTCCCTTGAAATATCCTACTCAAATAGGTACCAATACGTGATGACGATTGACTCCGGAGGCAATACAGCATCGAAATATCGAGCAAGCTAAGCCATGGGATCATCTTGATATATAACATTCTCCATAAATTAGTGGTTCATACGAGCAAAGAGTTCCAACGGGTTTTTGTTGGTAACAGGCGCACTTGAAATGGAATATTAATGTTATGTAGGCGGTCTCACAAAATCGCCTTTAGAATGCATGTCTTAAATCTGCGTTTAATATGACCAAAGTATACAAAATGAGGAATAAAAGGTGTGATATATACCTATGAAAAAAAACCCCAATGTTAGCAACATGTGAAGACAGGGGGCTTTGAGGTGACAGCATGAATTTTCTCAATGATTACGCCTTTAGTTGCTGATGGATCCACAAATGCACTTTCTAGTGGATTCCCAGCATCAGCTGGGGAGTTAATAGATCTCTTTTGAGCTTTGGTGGACTGAAACTCATCCTCATTAATATCACCGTTCAGCAAGTCATTCCAGTGTCTCTGTAATTCTTCATCATCCTCTTCCCGCTGGTGCAAATACCCATCAGTTTCATCTTCATCAATGCTATCAAGATTAGCTGAAGAATGAGGAAATTGTGGTGGGCTCTTTCCACCCTTTGTAATCCTCTGATGTGGATTGTACAATGGTGTATTCATCGCATGTTTCATCATTGAGATAGGGATTCTCACTGAAACTTCCATCTCTTGATCGTAAACCAACATTCTAGTACATCTAGCCAGTTCAAGTGGTCCATGGCTCACATCCTTTAAACTCTCGACAACATTGAAAGCCTGACCTTTCACAACGCTCCACTGTTTTCTCCACATTCTCTCCTTGAAATCGGAATCCTTCTCAAACAAATCCCTGAAAAGCAATGAACTATTCTCCCACCATTTAGTTGATGTCAACAGTGGCAGGAAATGATTTCTAGTCTTTTGTGAGAATGGCTGACCAATAATGCTGACTGGGAGGAAAAGCCATCCAAATGGATAGGATCTCCATTCATCTGGGTGCTTCCAAGGAAATGACAACCCCGAGTCAATGACACCAATTTTGACTACTGGGTGCTTCTTTCCATTAGCGCGGACTTCCCATTCAACTTTAATCATCCAGTTATCTAATCCTCTATCCGTATTGCGCATAATGTAGTCCAGTATGACCAACTTTTCAAGCTCTTCTCTGAACTGTTGAATAACTGGAGGTGTCCAACGGAACTCTGGAGTGCCATCAAGATCAATATCTGTATCATCTTGTGTCATCACCAGACCTTCGGGTTCAGTGCCACAGGGCCCAGGTATTCCATTATAGGTATAATACATCCCAGGGAGAGCCCATCTGGAACCTGGGAGTGGATATTTGGCCAAAAACTTGTCTGCCTCCATGTACCCATTCAGGAATAACTGGAACGACCCAATCTTTGCAGGTAGCTGCTTCTTAGACCGACGATCCCAGTAAGAATAGTAAAAGGAATCACTCGAAAGTGATACGACTCCAGTGTATGGGATCATATATGTTTGCAGTTGACAATCTAAGAGACTGGCTGCACTCTCACAAATGTAGCCAAGGTTAGGAATAAGACAGCTTCGACCGAAGAAGCATGGAAACAGATTTCTATGCAACCACTTCGTCCATTTCGGGGAAAGTGGGCCGTATGGTTCCTCGTCCTTTGGCTTAAACACTCCCACAATAGAACCCTCAGAGCTGTAAATAAAATAGCTTCCTGAACTTCCAGCCTTGATTCTATGTGGTTTCCACTGATTAATTGCACCAATTGCATCTCTTACGATGCAATCAAACTGCTCACGGGTGATAGGACCAGCATCTATGAATCCTTCAGGTGGAACCCTGGCCAAGGGTCTGATGTTCTGTGGCGGTTTGAAGACACTGTATTGTATCTCATGGACTTTCTTGTTCGCCGCAGATGAAAAAAGAGACTGTGTCCATTTTGAGACCTTTTCATTGATGGTTCTCAAGTCAAGGGACATTAAAGAACGTGAGAAGCTTGGTTTTCTCTCTCTGGTAGTGAGGTGATGATCATTTTGTAATGAGAGCGGTGATGTATTCTGCAAAGATGATGATAACAACGGCTGGGTTTCATCTGGCTGGCTGTTGTATCTCCTCAAGGTAGTAAAGTATGGCTCAGAGAGGAAACTGTTTGATATTGGCTGCTGCGAGATAACCTTGAACGTTGGTGAGTGTGAACTGTTTGTGGTGTTGTTGCCGTGGTCATATGGACCAGGCGAGAGCCCCTCTTGCGAGACACTATTTTCGTGGTTCAGGTATTCGTAGCCGGTCTGGGACATTGATAGATACAGATGTGGCAAAAATTTCTAAGAGTGATTCTTAGTCATTGACGTGGACAGTTACTGTTGTCTCTGGCTCAACAATGGTTCAGGGCCTTATCGTGCAGGTTTTATAGCCTTACAGAATCGCCCCAGAAAAAGTTCAATAACAAACACTATCGCGACAATCCGCTCGCTTCCTATATAGCGAGCACCTACAAAACAATTTTAACAGATATCAGTTAAACAATACAAAAAAACAGTCAGAAAAAAACCATCATGTGGAAAAAAGACTGCTCACACCGAAGCGAATATCTCTATTGTAATCTCTCTTCGAATCTCAATTCATCTGTGATTGGAATACCAACCAAGATCTTCAAGAAGTTCTCCAAGCCCTGTCTTTGTTTGTTTAAACCATTGATAGTCTGGAAGCCATTTCTGGTCAATGGGGCCTTCAACCAGTAACTTAAGTACCCCATGATTGGATACAAGACGTCACTCTTTTGAGCGGCATGACCGTTACCATTGCCGTTACCATTGCCGTTCAGTTGGCCAGTTGGTAATTCTTTGTAGGAAACACGAGATAGGAATTCAGCAACAATGACCAAATCAATGATCAATGGGGTGGCCAATAAAGAATCCTCACAAATGTTGGTGACGGAAATTCTGTTAGAACCACCAAGCATCAACTCCGAGTAGTAGTCATCCATGGCAATTTTGGTATCACCAACTGCCTTCATGTACTTGATGACAACTGTGTGATCAACACCGGTACCCAACTCCTCGTTGTACAAGATTGGGTTGGATTCAATAATGTCGTCAATAACAGATGACTTGGAGATCTCCTTAGATTTGAATTGCTCATTGGATGATAAATTGTAACCATCATTGTTACCCAAGTGATTGTAAGAGGCAATAGACTTTGGCTTAATACCAGCATCAACCAAGAATTGGGCAATGACAGACTTGAACTTGGTTTGACCAGACTTGAAGTCATCACCTCCAATGAAGGAGTTGTTTTGTTCGGCAAGTTCAACGACCCCAGGAACAAACGTGTTCTGTGGTGAACCATTGATGAATGGAACACCTTCCAAGATGGAAGCCACAGCAAACACAGTCGATGGTGCAACCTCTGGGTGATCAGCCTTGATGGAGTTGATCACATTTTCTGCGGTGTCGTTGACACCAGATTCGACAAGAGCGTAACGTTCTGTGTTGGCAGTCCACAACACAATAACCTTGTCCAATTGGTTGTCAGCTTTGAAAGTTTGAATATCCTTTCTAATTTGCTCAACATGAGCCCACTTGTTGGTTTGGTCAACCTTACCGTTGGAATCAATGTTGAAGATATTATCAGCTCTTTCTTCTTGGTTAGCCGCAATGAAGTCTGGATAGTAAACAGACTTCATTGGGGTGAACTTGGACAATGTACGCTTCAATTGAGTTTGTAAATCCCATTCCAAGACATTGGCTCTCTTGGCAGCATCTGCTAAGTTAGCGCCGTTAATATCCCAACCAGAAACAACCAAATCGTTTGGGGAAACAAATGGTAGTACGGAGTTGAAAGGAACGTAGACGTCCTTACCAGTAGAGTCAATACCAATCTTAATAGTGGCAGCTTGGGTGACGGACCCAAAGTAATTAGCCTTAGTCTCACCATTGTTTCTTGAGTGGAAGGTAAGCTTTTGCTTGTTAGCCTCAACAGCTGCAACAAAAGTGGAACCATTATTACCACCTAGGCCAACCAACAATAGACCAGTCTTTGGGGTCTTCAAGTCAACGTCAAATTGGTATCTTTTAGTGTTTGGAGTAACCTCATAGACACCTTCAGATGTTGTAGTGACAACTGGAGAGTTGTAATCGTAGATGGAAGTCAACTTGGAGTTGTCTTCAGAGTAGGAAACGTTTGAATTGTTAACCTTAATTTGAACCATGATTTCGTTTTTATAATTTGAGGAGGGTATTCAACTAAAATTAATGGAATATGATATAATCACCGGATGAACCTGTACGCTTAAAGTTGTAACGGTGATGTGAACTCGGCAAGAGATTGGAGAACAGTTTGACGGGGTAGTCTGTGAATTGAGTTTGTTCGAAGGTATTCGTTCGGACAAACTAAGAGTTTACTGTTTTTGTTGTATTAGAAGATAAACAATACAAATCTGTTTTTAAAATACGGATTTGGAACTGGCTTTATAGCCAAATATTTTTGTGATTTGCCACCTGACGAAAGGGGTTTCTGTGGATAGGCGATATCCTGTTTTGGTGGGCCGAGCAGTGTTAATTTTCTGGCTGCAGGCAGAAGCGCTAGGCTGGGGTGGGGGAGGGGTACAATTGGCGCGTAAACTGCGAGTGAGCGGACGAGAGGAGAGGGATCCGAACCATTCCACATAGGAGAAGAAAGCTCAAGACTTTTCTCGTAGAGACTAGTAAGTGGCTTTGCTTCACTGTTCTGCTACAGCTCTGGATCCAATCAACTGTTCTCCTATACCAACTCCTATTAGTTTATTATAGACGGTTTATAGGGGTCCTGCAGAGATTGCATGTGCAAGCAAATAGCTCAATCGATCCACTACATCAAACTATTCTAATTATACCAACAATTTGCTCATATAACAGTAGTATAAGCCCTTTGAAACGTACAGAAATATCGTCCAAGCAAAGAGACACTCTCATAGTATGGTTTTAATGAAGTCTTGTGATCATTATGTTGATCCCTCAAGCAACAGGAATCTGCACAGTACGATTCCTGTCAGCACGTCCCGCTTAAATAATCACATGCAATTTTAAAATCCCCCCCCAAGAAAAAAAAATAAAAAAAAGGGGCTGTACATGTTTTGCCGTGGTTGTACGATCCGGTCAACCAACCAATCATACAAACCCTCATAACCCTCATAATTCCCCATGTACTTGCCCCTATTTCCTATCCTAGCTACTGGTAGCGCCACTCATATCTCTGCCTATAGTGTATCTCTCCATAGTTCACTTCGTAGGTCAGCACTGTATTGAGCCGAGGTTTTTGACGCTACCTGTTGTTTATCCTCACTTAAATGTTTAGGGCTCCGACTGATGATGATGATGATGATGATCAAAAAATCGCAAAGCGAGTAGCAACGTCTGTCTATTCAAGAATCTCGCACCCTTCTCAAGATGTTGGTAATCGTTAATACTACAACAAGTAGAAAACCGTAGTCGTCATTGTGATCTGTTCTTACATAAGCTAGTGGCGTTTTTTTCCCTTCACATTGATAACATAACATATAAAGATTCAGATTCACTAACTAGCATTGCGACAAAGCAATGGTTAGACAAAGAACTACTGTCCAGTTCAAATCATTGAACGCTATTGACACAGACAACCTACTTCTAGATGAGGAGAATGTGAAGATCCCAGCTCGGCTCTTCAAAAGTCGTCAAGATAAGCTAACATTTGCCAAAAATGAACTGCCCGTCAATCTGCAAGAACTACTGCAAGATATATACTTATTCCGCATTCAATGGGCATCCTTGGAAGCTATTTCAGAAGAGCTGTTCCAGAATTATGAAATAAGCGGAGCGTCTATCTATATTGTTCCAGGTCAAGCACACTATGAGCCGGTCTTTGACAGGTTTGGCGAGTTCACCAAGAGTGCCTTCAACATTGCGTTCAACAGTAACAATACAGTTTCAATGCCAACATCAGCGACATTTCATACTCAGCAACCACTGAAGGCTTCTATAATTGATCGATTTTTAAGAACCCTGGTCCCAGAAGGCCTCGACAGAATCTCCTTTATTACAAACTTTGAAATGAATTATGACAACGAAAAACTCAGCATACAATGGGTATCATCGCCATATGACCTTCTAATTACCAAATCTTCACATATCCGCAAAGAAATTGCACTCTTTCAAACCAGTGACCTTCAGAATGATCTCGAGCTGTCTGGGATAAGGATTGTCCTTGATGAACAAGACCCCCTACCTCCAACAACAACACTTCTCTTCGTAAAGAGCCGTCACCATTCACTGCAGGATCAAGTTAGATTCGAATTCTCGAAGCCAATTGGTCTACATCCAGCTCTCAAAATTACCAACTTGAGCAAATTGTCGGAAGCACCTGACCAGAGTTGTGAGTTGTTCCTTTACAACACTATCTCCAATGAACTCTTTTTTGACAAGTATCAGTATGACAAGAAATCACTGGCTTTGGTGAGCAGCTGGGGTGAGGATGATCTCGAAGCTCCAATTTGGAAAGTCTCTCAATTTGGATCCATCCAACTCTTTCAGGTCAATCTGGACTACATAGAAGATGACATTGAACTCAACTTCCATTCAAGATACTTGTCTCCATCACAGGACAATGAGTTTCTTTATCAGACACCAGAGATTTTTTGGGCGTGTGATGCGAAGCAGTTTGTGGATGATTTTGAGGAGATATCTAACAATCCATTTGACAGTTTTGGATTCGGGTACGAGTCTTTGTTTGAAGACAACACTGTCTTTTATCACTTAGAAAAGAGCAACAAGTCTCTGAACTTTTCTATTCCAAGAGGGAACATTGATGATTCTGATTTTTTTCAACAGTTTACACTAGGTGCACTTGCCCTGGGCGTTTCTTACATAGTCTTCAAGCTCATTAGAGCCTTCGCTAGGATCATAGTTGACGATAACGAGATTACAACCAAGAAAGAAAAATAATACACAATTCACCTTAAAATGACTTATATTTGCGACTGCCTATTTCTTGTGCTTCTTGGCAATACGTTTCAATGCTCTCTGTTCGTTCTTCATGACACCATCAACCATCTTATATTTACCTTTGACACCCTTTGGCCTACCGGCACCCTTGTTTGCACCCTTGGCAAACACATAGGTAACTTGTGGTTTTGTTTTGGCCTTCTTTGTCAATCTTCTCATCAACTTGGAGATCTCCTCAGCCTTGTCTTTCTCGGATTTATCACTGTCTTCATTAATCAAATCAGATTTCTTCTTCATCTTCTCCAATCTTCTCAAAGCTCTTAGCTTCTTACGACCCTTGGCTTCAGCAACCTTCTTGATAGGTCTAGCGTTCAACTGCTTCATCTTCTCCTTTAGTGCTAAAGCAGCCTCCTTTGTAATAGGTTTATTGATTTTGGAATGCTTTTTCTCGTCATCCAAGAACCAATCTGGTAAACCATCAATGTCTCTAAAAGAATATCTGTTGAAACCATCATTTACTAAATCATGCTTCGTTATCTGTCCAAGGGCTAACTTATGTGCCAATGTCATTGCCTGATCTGTTGCAATATCAACATCCTTTTGGTGATTTCTCAAATTGACATCCTCATCCGAATCATAGTCTTCAGGATCATCATCTTCTTGACGAGAGACATATTCAATATTTCCAGCCTCATCATCCGAAGAGTCTTCGAAGTCCACATCGGATAAGGAAGCTGTTCTAGATTCGCTTGACGAATGTGATTCAGAAGCAGCTGGAGCTTCAGTAGACTCAATCTTTGGTTGTGGAATATAATCCTTAACATCACTAAAGATTGAGTCGCTGAAAAGAAAACTGGCCTTCTCACTCAATCCACCGCTCTTCTCTTTCTTCAAAGTCGTAATCAACTTGTTGATACTTTCATCATCGTCACTATCTAACTCGCTGTCGGTCTCCTCTTCATAATCCTTCTCGTCATCTTGATCTTGTCCATCACTGTTCTTTTCCTCAATACCATCCCACTTCTCATCATCGGCATCGCCTCTGGCCATCTTGGCCCTATATTTGGCATCCCTCTCGGATCTTCTCTCTTGGTATGCATTGTACATACTATCTAACTGATTCTCAAGGTTGTCAACCTCAAAGTCAGAGTCGCCAGCCCTTCCTTCATCGTCAGAATCAATTCTGTAGTCATTATCTTTGGCAAGCTCTTCTTTGCTGAACACCATTCTCTTTTTACCCTTGATCAAATCATCCAACATACCAGTCTTTTCAGCCTGCTTTAAGGAGAAGAGAGACTCGGCACCAGACGAGGCAGCTTCAATACCTATATCCTTTGGCGTAAGCATATCCATTTGCATTCTTGTGATCTCCTTCTGTTTCATTTCATTTCTCTTTCTCTTTTCTCTTTTAAGCTTTGCCAGTTGCTTTTGTTTCAACCCGTCAAGTTCCTTGTCAATCTGGGCCTCCTCATCTAGCTCTTCAAGCTCAACAACAGATTCATCCTTTTCATCATCCTCTTCAATCTCGAGGAGTCTTCTGGCAACCTTTCTCCATTTTAAGATGGCCTTAAATTCTTTTCTACCCAAAACCTTCAAATCCTTGAAACAGTCCAAAAGTTCAGTGTTTGTCTTTTTCAATTTCTTAACTGACTGCCAGTCTGGGTCTTCAGGGTCTAGTTCGAACTCATTTGTAGTTGCCAAGATATCAATTGGATTCTCACTTCTGATAAATTCCGAGATCGGAGTCTTCTTGTGTTGTGTGTAATCACCATCTTCATAACCTTCTCTCTTTCTCTTCTTCTTCTCTGGATTATAGATCTTCTGCTCATTCTGCTTCTCCTGAGAACCTTCCTGCAACTCCTCGAAGACTTCCTTTGGATCAAGAATTCTCGGATCCAATTTCTTTGGGGCTTTGAAACCTCTGCAAACAACAAAAATCTCAGCAGAAACATTTCTGGAGGCTGGCGGCTTCGTGGCCTCAACCTTGTCAAATAACTGCTGGAAAACCCATAACAATTTATTGTAGTCCTTGGATCTGAAAATCTTTGTAACGAATGTACCACCAACGATTAAGTTCTCAACAGCAAGTTTCAAAGCCTGAAGAGTCAACTGTGACTGTGTAAAGGCATCCTGAACCCATCCTAAACCAACATTAGGAGCACCATCATGCAGCACAGTATCTGCCTTCCATGTCTTCATATGACCCCTTAGTCTGGATCTACAGTCCTCCGTAGTAATATCTGACTGGAAGGTGATACAGTTCGGCATAGGCTTGATTGGAACAATATCAACACCGATAATCAAAGAGTTAACAGGACATAAATTAGATGCAACTTGACACCAAGAACCTGGAGCAGCACAAAGATCGATGACGACCTTTGATTTCTCTAAGAAATGGCCAAACTTTTCATTTATCTGTATGATTTTGAAAGAGGAACGAGCTCTGTAACCCTGGTCCAGTAGTTAGTATCTGATTAGCGGATGCGATGAGATGAGATGAGATGCACACAAAACTATTGTACATTCTATCTCTCGTGAAATACAAAAACATACCTTCTCCTTTGCAAGGTAGTAGTAACGATCCAAACGACCTTTGGAATTTTTCTTCTGTGTCTTACCCATGGTTAGAAGAGATCAAAAGGGTGAGGAGCTTATTTGTTAGTTCTGGAGTAAAACCTCATCGCTTATAAAAAATTTTCTGATAGGAAACATTTTTCCCATCGCTTCAAACCATATATAAAAAGTATTTTAAGGGTTACCCTTCTTGGATCTTCTCAAAACGGAAATACACCTCTTTGAGCTACTTGTTTTACCAAATCTCAACGCGGTGTTTTCAAAACTATCAGAAAATCGACACGTTGAAAACTTGGTTCCCTTCTTTTTTCACCCAGCCAGGTTGCCAATTTGCCCCAATTGACATTTGCAATGAGTTTCCTTGGCCATGAGTTCACTCCAACGCCAGCTGCGAAGCCTCAGCCAAAGAGTTCCACCACTTGTGGTATTAGAACAACAGATTCACCAACTATCAACAATGCCCCGTTACCTGCGGATGGTCCTGGCTCTAAGCATTTTTCTAACGTTGCTGTTTTCGGTACTATTGTTGCAGTCCCATACTACTTAACTTACAAGCTAGGTGGTGGAATCAAAACTTGGATCTTCTTTACCATTTTGTTTTTTTTTCCAATTTTAATGGTTTACTGGACCCTCTTCTCCACATACTCTCCAAGATTGAATGAGAAAGTGAAATTTCCAGGCCAGCCAATTTCTGACTATTTGGAGTTCCACTCTGAAGAATTGAAACAGCAATATGCAGGTAAGAAAATCCCAATGGAAACCTTCCACGAATTGTACTTTGACAACAAGGTTTCTTTTAAGGGTGACTGTTTAGACATCATGGAGTATAGACACGACTGGGCACAATTTTCCTTCACTCTATCACTATTCAAGTTCTTCATATTTGGTATGATCCCAGAGGTGATTATGCACACAAGATCTCAGGATGAAGAGCAAGTCAGAGACCATTATGACCGTGGTGATGACTTTTACACTTGGTTCCTCGGCTCCCGTATGATTTACACCTCTGGTGTTATTGGTGATATTACTGTCGAGGAATCTTTGGAGCAGATTCAGGACAACAAATTGAAGGTTGTGTGTGATAAGATTGACTTGAAAGAGGGTGAAACTATGCTTGACTTAGGGTGTGGCTGGGGTACTCTAGCCACATATGCCTCTAAGAATTATGGAGCCAATGTTACTGGTATCACTTTGGGCAGAAACCAAACCAAATGGGGTAACGAGAAGTTGAAGTTGCAAGGAATTGCTCTTGACCAGTCTGAGATTTTATGTATGGATTACAGAGATACTCCTAATGCCAAGACTGCCAACGGCAAGTACAACAAAATTACTTGTCTGGAAATGGCTGAACATGTTGGTGTTAGAAAGTTTGGTGGTTTCTTGCGTCAAGTTTACGACATGCTTGATGATGATGGTATTTTCTTTTTACAGTACGCTGGCTTGAGAAAGTCATGGCAATACGAGGACCTAATCTGGGGTTTGTTCATGAACAAATACATCTTCCCAGGTGCAGATGCTTCCACTCCATTGGATTTTGTTGTGTCTAAGTTGGAAGCCAATGGATTTGAGACTGTTTCTATTGACAACATTGGTGTTCACTACTCTGCCACGTTGTGGAGATGGTACAGAAACTGGATGGGAAACAAGGACCTTGTTGTTAACAAATATGGTATTAGATGGTTCAGAATCTGGGAATACTTCTTAGCTTACTCTACAATTATCTCCAGACAAGGTTCTGCCACTTGTTATCAAATTGTTTTGAGAAAGAACTTGAACTCTTACCACAGAGTTGAGTACATTCCAAAACAAAAGGGGCTGTTGGCTCCAATTAAGGAAGGTGTGCAAAAGTGGTTCAAGTAAAGAACGACGGAGAATAAAGAACGCAGAAAATAGAAAGAATTTCGGAATACATTTAGAGGTTATGGTAAGTCATTTTAAATATATGCAGTTCATTTCTAAAGTGCCAATCCTAGGTTCGTTAGACATGGAAATCTAAGTGCGAAGTAAGTATGTAGTAATTTAATCATTCATTTTAAGCCAGCTGGTTTTCGGATTTAAAGAAGTAAAGTGATACAAAATATGTCATTAATGGTGGTGGTTGTTGCTGTTATTACTGTTGAATCTCCTTGGGGATTTCGGTCTCATTTTCTCAATCTCCTCATCATATTTCACATTAACACCAAATTTATTAATTTCAGATTGGTAGTCTTTCATATTGAAGTTGTTCAGCATGATATCTGGGGAAACAATACACCAGCCAGGTCTTGGCTTGACATAATTCTTGAAGCCTGATCTGGATGGTATGATATGGAGCCTTCTATTACCACTGCTAAAGTTCTCAGCAATTCGATAGATGAACTCTGGGGTAGAAGTTTTAGGCTCAGAAGATTCTGTGCTGCTTTCAATCTTCAGATCAGTATCAATGTTGCAATGAATCAGGTGATTGTCTATTGATCTTCTCACAGTTCCAGTAATGCACATCCAGCAGTGCCATTGGTTGCTCTCAAATAAACTCTCATTGGAGGACTCTCCCAAGGTATTGTCAACAGGGATGAATATAAGTTCTTCTGACTTCCTAAAGTTGTTCCAGTTCGTGAATTTTTGGTTGTTCAAGATATTTGAGAGTTCGTTGATCTGAGATGATGAGGCCCAGACAAAGAGGAACCCAGGCTTAGCGCAAAGCTTTGAAAGTGGCAAATTAACCAAAAATGGGAGAACGAATTGGTTTTCCGTAAGTGACCCAATGATAATAACATCAAACTTCATTTGAGCAGCAATCATCTTGTTGAGATATGGAATCATGTTGTAGAAATCTAGTCTTAAGCCGAACGGTTTAGATCTGAACTGGGAGACCTTCTTCGCCTTGAGGTCCACCAGTTTCTTAAGCTTTGGGTATCCTATGAGTGGGCTATCTACATTGCGTATGAATGCAGTTGGCTTTTCACAACGGTTATGGATAAAATGGTTGGTGTAATCGTTGTAGAGCCCCTGATATTGTAAGTTCGCTGGCGACGCGACAGGAGTGAAATGGAATCTCTGTCTGAACTGGGATAAACTGGACACAGATTTCGTGTTGGGGTCGTGAGTGACCCCAGAGGAGATGGATAGATTCATGTTGGTATCGATAAACGAAAGGAAATGCGATGTGTTCTTTTATTGACATTCATTGTGTTCTTTATAAGCCATCACAAAAAAAAAAACGTCTGTTTCATGTTTTGCCTTCCTGCTCGGTAATGCACGGCAATGGGGATCTGTGAAACTGATCTGTAACAGAAATTAAAGTCCAACCTAAAACTTCATATTCTTAAGGGCAGAGCTTCCAATAACAGATAATAAAGCAACGCTATAACCGTTTCAGTAGGCCGCTTATAAAACCTCATGAGTTCATTACAATCAGTATGTGCAAGAGCCATATATTGCCACAAATCGTAAAACTAAACTAAAACTAAACTCAAACATCAACAAACATAACAAACTCCATAAAATATTTCCCTTGTTTCCCGTCTAATAAGTAAACCAAACTAATGTACAACTCTAAACTTATTCGCAGAAGTACAATCTGCCCTTCTCAAGGTCCTCAATAGTGGACTCGATCACCTCATCATCATCATCATCCTCAACAAGCTCAATGGTGGCATACTTCACAAGGTCCCAGCGCTTCCAGAAGGCAACACACTCTTCCTCATCGAAAGTATCAAGAAAGTCCTGCAAGTAGTACTTTGCTTTCATCAGGCGATCCTTCAAATTCTGAAGCTTAAGACTGGATCTGCCAGTCTTTTCCATCTCGCTCTCGTACTCAGTAACATTTGTGGACGCTGACTTATAACCATCGTCAATATCGTCACTCTCGTTCTCATCTTCATCGTCATCATCACCCTCAGATAAGGCCATGGAAGCTGGGGTATTTGGCAAAGCAGAGTTTGAAGAGTAGGTATCGTTATGGTATACTTCATCCTCTGCATATGACTTAACATCACAGTACCTTGCCCAAACTTCATCAATCGCACCAATTAAATATTCAAAGCAACGGTTCCTAGCGACTTGATCACCACCAGCAGATGATCTGCGACTTGACTTGCATGGTTCCTGAAAGAAACCTCCAATTTCCTTTTTTTTAGCAACAGGAGAGTTCAAAGGTGTCTTCAAAGGAGACGACTGAGCAGCATTTTGAAGAGATTGAATTTTGCTATCTACATCCTCTGAATAAGACACATCATGATGCTCTTCTGCTTCCTCTGCGTCGTCATCACTGTACTTAGAGATGGCTTTGTTCAATTTTTCATCTGCAAAGCTCAACGAACGACTCTTAATTGAGAAAGCTCTTTTTCTTGCAAGCCTCTGGTTATTGGAATAAGATTTATCATTTTGGGAATCATTGTCAGTCTCGCTCTCGCTCGAGTTTGAGTACAACGCAGCAAGCGTAGCACTATTACGTCTCGTCAAAGATGGCGAAAGACAGACCTTTTTGTAAGGATTAAACGACACCGAGTTGGCGACACCGAACAACTTGCTTCTCTTCATGCAAGAGCTGCTTCTGTTGGTGGCATTCAAAGGTGGAGCCGTAGTTGTGGTGAGTTTTTCTGATTCAATAGACACAGGCATGATCGAATCGTTCAAGTCAAAAACAACCATGGGTGGAGACAAAGACACCTCTATTCAAAAAAAAAGTTTGACCTCTGAACTGCACAATAAAGGCGTCAGGAAGTTGGGAAGTTGGGAAGTTGGCACAAGAAATACAAACACACAAGTGCTGAAAGTAAAACCTCTTGATAGTTCTTTAGAAACTTCTAGTGGCTATTCCCCTAAAACAGCAAAATAGATGCGAAATAGAATGGCAAAAAACCCGAGTAGAAAATGAAAATTTTCCGATTTAGGTAACTGCTTTTCGCAAAATTCAATGAACGCTAAGAAACTTTCAAAAAACAAAAATCATGAAGTTTTGAATTTGAAATTTTTTTGAAAAATGAGAACGAAAAACTCGCGAATCCTGCATTTCGCGAAAGGCGGATCGTGCTCTGATTGGCCGAATCAACTTTCAGTGCCTTGGAAACAAGTCCGGGTAAGAATATTGACCCTTCTAGAAGCGGTTTGGACCACACAGATTTCATAGAGAACCAACACGGTGGCAAAAACGAAACAGCAAACCATCATAGGTTAGGGTGGCAAACGCGACTAACACGAATTTTTTGTATGGAAAGTCTACTTCAAATTTACATGGTATGTATATCACGTGAATGGCTATATTCTCATGCAGTTTTGAGCTCGCCAGCTAATCATTAAGTTGTGATTTCAAGCAGTTTAGCATGGTACCCCTTTGTCGACTTTCACAGTGTTGCTGTCTTCCGCGAATTTGCGCGACTGGTAACCTAAACAACGCCGAAAATGGACGGATTTTTGGCGAAAAACTTTGTGTACTTCTAATGACGAGATCTCCTTGAAGGCGAACATTCGAACTTTAATCTGAACTTGAGAGAGACACCAATGAGTTTCTTCCAATCCTTAAATTGATTTTATAGTGTGGAAAAACTAATATCCACCGACATCTCCTGTTTCAATCCGAACGATTCAATTTTTTTGTGCAGGCAAGTTCAATATGAAAGCCCTTAAATTAATTTTACCGCTTTGTGAATTTTTTTTTTCTGAAACCGTTTTTCCATGATGAATTACTTTTCGCACAGGACTCTGGAGGGTCAGATCTACTACTGATATACATATGGACAAACAAGCATGTATTAAGGTTCACAGGTGTTAAGTTTGATATATGTTTAGTCTATTGGAAATATTAGAAACAGTATCTATCTGGATGAATGAGGTACTGCACTGTTAGAACCCAGCCTATACTCGCATAACTTAAGTTGATCGATCATGCTATCCAATTGATGGCCAAACATCGTTTCAATGTGTCTATATGCGAAGAAGAAATATGGTTATCTTCTCTGTTGAACATGTGTCCCTCCCTGATCGTCTTAGTGGAATTATACACGAGTTGAAGCCACCTCCTATCTGGTGATGGGGGATGTCGTAAAGGTTTCATGATCGGGTTTATGGGATGCCACTTACTCATCTGATACAACTATGCGTTCTGCATGGGTGTAGCCGGATGTGGAGTGTTGTCTTCGATGCTTCTGAGCTGAGTCTTTGGGCAATGCTTTATTGTGTTGACTTCATGTGTTCATCTGAGATCAAGATAATGTTCTGAAGTGTGTTATGAGTTCATCTCATGAGGTCACATGTCTGAACTATTAAAGATTGACCTACATCGAATGTGTCGCAATAAAACTACTTTCCATAATTTAAACTTTACATAAAACTGAATACAAGGACAAACAAAACATAGATATAAAGCGAGAATTGTGGTCTCCATTGAACGGCATTAATGGGCTCAGCAAGCTGACTATTTGATGGACCCCTTGTCTGACAGAGAGAAAATAAGATAAGAACTGATCAGGTTGAACCATAAGTGGAATCACCAGAAACAATCTGGTAACCAGTTCTTTCATCGTAGGGATTTTGGCTGATGATGTACAAGGCATGCAATAGACCAGGAATGAACCCCAGTAGGAATAACAGTACATTAATCAAGACTGTTTTACATTGTCAGTATTGTCATCTGGTTATTATTATGTGTCAGTTTGTGACACATCTATCCTATCCTATCTCAACTTACAATCAGAGGACCAGAAGCCCTTCTTGATGAAAACTGGGATTGGTGGGATGAAAAAGGCAATGAGGACCAAGAACCAATCTTTAGCGTGCATTATATTGATTGATTTTGTATATGATCTGAGGTTGTAATTGGTAACGGAAGAAAGTTTGGCTGTCTTTTTTTTCTCTTTTGGATGGTTGCTATAATGAGAGAAAGTAACGGCAATATCCGTGAATAATCTTGCACCATATGACAACGTAGAAGACCACATTTTCGGTTCTGTCTATACACTTTGGACTATTTTCAATAGGATAAAGGGCTGATTTATTCAGGTCTTCTTAATACACTCTATAATTGTGGCTGTATATTTCAGTGAGGCAACGGGTTCTTTGGACTCAATCTGAACAATCAGGACAATTTGTTATCAGCAGTCAATAAGAGTGGCAACTGAAAGCTAGAACGTAGAGAGATTGATAGTGGAGTGTGTGCACTTTTTGACTATCTGAGACACCTGGTCTGTTATCATGATGTCTCTTATGACAGAGCCGTGAAATTGATAATTTGAGAGTACAGGTAAACTTTTTGCAGTATACTTCTAGATAACAATCATAAATTGATACATAGATATAGCCTCACACATCACCAACAGTAGCTTTTTAGTAAGCCCTGCAAGCCTGTAAGGCATATCCTATTCCACAACCATGTGGACAACTTCCCTTTTAAGAAAAACAGACGCGAGCATGCATCCACTTTTCCCCCATTAGGAAAGTGATAAAATTAGGTTTCCAATTTTCTAGGGACCCGTCAAAAAAAGGCACGCAAAAGGTTTCAGGTGATCTCTAGAATCTAGACTATTACCATAAGTTTTCATATGTTATAGGCATAACGATTCTTCTGATGTTGAAGTATGCAATTATAATACTTTAAAGACACTCAGCTTAGAGACCAGGTAAGGCTACGTCATAGAAAAATACGGCGATTGGTGGAGCATGTGGATGCAAGTGCGGGTCGCTACGATGGACTATACACCCATGTGTTGGTATTAGGCTTCAACTTTGATCCCCAAGAGTTAGCTAATTTCAGCTTTGTATGTGCTGTGACGGAGTAACAGTATGCAAGATACATATATCATCTGCATATATAGTACCTACCTGGATCATCACGAATAAAACAATGCTTGTTGTTTAATGTCGCTGAGGGGTATAGGGCCACATCCAAATGATGTGATAACTTATAAGTTATAGTTCTCCGGAAGCTTAGAGCTTGTCGTGTGCATACTAGTATACACGGTCAATATTTTACGCATCACAGGGTTGACCTTCCAAACTTGAAGTATGACGGCCCGCTCTCCGGTTTCCAGGTCCTTGCTCAGACAGCTGCGCCCCACTTCTGCCAAATTATGGCGAAAAATATTTAGAATCTTCCCTAATCAAGTTGGTGCATTATCTGCCCGATTGGGACGAAAAATAGAGGAGGCTGGAACATCCTCTTCAGAGCCTTTTGGCTTACCATTAGAGACCAATAACTGCTGAGTGGCTGATCATCTAATCAATTCACAAGATGACTTAGGTTTCGAAACAATTTTCCCTTGATATGTAGGATGAATGGAAATCACAATCGAATCATCATTCTATACACTAACAGTTTGGCTGCCACAGTTTCTAGAGAGTTCCACCACGAGGGCAACTAACGTGTTTTTTTCTTTTACACTCCTTCCCGATATGGACGTTTTTTTTCAATTTCGCAAAAATTCTTGAGATCTCGAATGTGATCATTGTAGTTCTAGGCCATTCCAAAAGACATCAAGCTCCCCAAAAATAGGACATCTGTGTTCATTTGAAAATAAACAATATGTTGGGTCTGTGTGTTCACACAATAACCGTTGAAGTTTGAGGATCACTACAAATGGGAAGAGTGCTGCAGTAACAGAGAATTTAGTGTGAGGGCCTGAGGGACCTGATATCGTTTTAAGATATCGTTGCCAGGGCTGCACAGGTTTCATGGACAAGTCTAGATTTTGTAGGCAGGGCCTATCCAATCCCAAATAGGAATCGTTCCTGTCCAGAAGAGGCAATTGGTTGACGCGTTTTTTTTTTTTTCCTTCTGCGCCGGAAAAAAAAACTTGCGAAATTCGAGAGCCGCAGCAGATATTGGTCGTTCCTTTTTTTCAGATACCGAAGAGAAAAATTTTCCCAGATATATAAAAGGCACTGGCCTCGCTTTCTCCGACTCTCTTCCTGGTGAATCTCTTTCATCATTAACCGAACACTTTACGAAATGCAATTCTCTACTGTCGTCGCTGCCTTCGTCTCTGTTGCCGCTGTCTCTGCCGCCAACGGTTCCAACAACTCTAACGACACCTCCGTCTCTGTCGGTGCCGCTGCCAACAACGCCATCAACGCTGGTATCCTTGGTGCTGCCGTCGCTGCCGGTGCTGCTTTCTTGTTGTAAGCACCTCCCTGAAAACTTGAAGACTTAAATGGAGATATTATCAGGAACGAAGTTAATTGGATTTTACTATAGATGGCTTTCCTCGAGGTATCTTCAACATTATAAACATTTCGTTTGTTTTTATTTCTAGTTGTTTTTTTATGTTCATGGTTTTTGGTGTTATTAATAAGATTAATTGTTTATTTATTGTTAAATGTAGCAGCCATGTTCTGTTGTCGTTTTGACCGTTGAGATCTTTTATACCCCTCCTCCCCCACTTTGTGCCTTATAAGCACTTGGGTACATGGCGTGGTGCTATTGGTTGCCACCGGGAATTACGGAAAGCACGTGATTGCACCTTTTTGTGTCGGAATTTAGAAGTCTTTGTTTACATTTGAATCTCCAAAGCTCATCCTGAGCCACTTGTAAAATATAATTTCATTATCATTATGATAAAATTCTGAAGCTTGCGAATTCATGATGATGACAGTGGCACATCTGTTATACAGTTAAGTACAGCATTTTGGGAAAAAACTGTAATAGGACCCATGTACTACCACTCTCTAAAGTATAAAAACTTGTGTGTACACTTCAATAATCGCTTGCGCTGAAGCTGTTCCAGCAGCAATGATACAACTTATGTTAAGACCCTTTGAAATGGACGAATCTATGACTCTCACTGATACCGCGACATCAACGGCCAATTCTAGCTAACCACAACTCTCATTAAGTTGGTGTGTCAGGATGGGGAATGTGTCGAGCTATCTAGACACGGGCAAGATCATCCTCCCCACATGCAAAGCCCAAATCAGTCCATATCAACAGTTTCTAAAATTGCAAGTAAGGATAATTTGAAATAACTCAAGGACGGTATACCTTGTCGCAGCCATCGAACAACTGAGTCCAAAGTCCAAATGCTATTTTGGGTGATCCATTTACGGTACGTGCCACACTATATGTTTAACTTTCTGCAGGGGAATAGTGATGAACAGGAACGGTTTTTTCATTGATTATCTATCCAAAAGGCCACTTCCTGCCTCATAAGTTTACTCATCTCATTAGCAAGCCTAATCTCAAGCCATACTCTACGAGTGGACCGCAGACTGTTTCAGGCTACTAGTCATTTGTCCACTAATCCCTTGAGGTTCCTTCTGCACTCATATCAACATGGGACAAGTTTCAAGCAGCCTCGCTACGGTCGGCCCCATCCAAATTTCGAAACAACTGGAGCTCAAGTCTATTGTGATCATGTCTGGAAATTCTTCCAGGAAGTTAATTCAAATCATGAACCAGTCTATTGTTCTCCCATCAGTGCCACTGTCGGTCTTCACTCAAAACGAAGATAAGGATGAGTTCCCTTTCCTTCTGAATGTTGAGAAATTTGACAAAATCACTCTAGGATTTAAACTTACATTATCTCTTTCATCTACTGACTTTGACAATAAAGAGATGACGCTACAATTGTTCAAGGATATCAAAGCGAGAGTATATTGTGGAACTGGTGAGGTGATAGAGGTTCCTCTTTTAAAAGCTATTGAGCACGTGAAAACAAGCAAAACAACGATGGATCCTAATGTTGTCCAGGTACAAGCGCAAAATAATGATGCTGTTGATATTAAACTGACTCTTGATCTCAGGAAGATCCAAGCTTCTGGGAAGGTGAAAGTTGATATTGTAGGGAACAACGATGTATTGGTTAGATTTTCCTGTATGGTTGTTAGTGAACTAATGAACATGAACGACGTAAGTCAAACAAGTGGCTCAAGTACAGATAGACTCCTGACAGCTGCGCACATGAAAGAATTGAACTCTGTGAAAATATACGAATATGAACCTGCCCAAACCAAGGTTAAACAACTTGAGGCCAACATTATTCGTCTAAAACCCATTGTGAAGAATATTATCAAGAAATCGCAAAACTTTGACGAAAGTTTGAGGGCGCTGGCTATCACAAAGTCTTCCCTTGCCAACTCCCTATCGGATCTATCACATTATGCGAGCACCATCGATAATGATATTGTACGCAACCTTCTTCGAGACATGAGCTCAGCATTTACTGAACAGTCGACGTTGGATGTGAAGCAGTCACACAACGTCAAAGAGCATATAATTGACCCCTTAGTGAAGCTATACAATTCAGACTTGAAGGTTTATAGCACGAAAAAGGCTCTATTTGAGCGCAGGATGGCTGAAATCAACGATTCAGGTAATGATTTGGAAACCCAAAAGGAGCAGTATCTAGAAATTCTATCTTATCAGAATTATCTAAATGGAGTCAAGAATGGTTGTGAAATAAGGGAGTTGGTTTACAACTTTGCACTATTCTACAAAACTTCATCACCAACTCCAAAATACTCTCTTGAGTCGTCGATCGTATTTCATGCGGGCTCTGAACTATACAGGCTTGAACAAGATCTTCTGGCGCTCTCACTGAGGAACTGTAAGAGCAAGGAAGAACTTGAGGGACTGTTAACGACGCACTTGCATTCATCTGAAAAGACCTCTTCTCGGTCAAAGTCAGGACACAAGTCAAAAATACCGCAACCAATTGACAAAGACGGCAAGGTGAAGAAGAGTGATATGCTTTACTGTTTGGGCGATGACGGTAAAGTTTGGGAAAGAAAGTATGTGATCGTAAAGGACAACTTGCTCCAGGAATTCAATTTGCCTGAGACCTTCACTAACACGCCTATCTCCAAGAGAAGAACATTGATATTGTCAGGGCAAATGAATCTGTCTGGAGGACGTGTGAGAAAATCTGACAATATGGAAGGATTTTGCATCCAAATTATTACCAAGACAGGAGTCATACGAAATTTCCAACTTTACAACCAGGCTGAGCAAAACTCTTGGATCCAGTTACTGATTGCTGCTACTCAACTTGATACATATGATCATCGTGAGCTTCGGTGCACATCACAAACAAGTGGCCTTTCACCTACTAATTCAACAATGGTGACTGAATCTGAGCAACACAACTGCACCTCTTCTCCACTTGAGATTGTTCGTCATGTGGATGCATCTAACCATATTTGCTGTGATTGCGGATCCTCTATTCGTGTGGATTGGATCTCCTTGAACTTGTTAGTCGTTGTTTGTATTGAATGTGCAGGTGCACATAGGTCACTGGGTATGCATATCAGTAAGGTTAGGTCCTTGACAATGGACACCAAGGTCTTGCAAAATAAGGATTTCAGAGAGCTGCTGTATCATGTTTCCAATAGGATTTCCAATTCCTTTTGGATGGGAAGTTTTAACGGCCAAGTTGGGTTGTCAGGTAATCCCTCGCTTCTGAAAAGAATAGAATTCCTTACCAAAAAGTACATCAATAGGCAATTCATACAGAAGGACCGATTTTTCAAACCAGAGGAATCTCTGGTGAAGGCTGTTAAATCCCAGAATGTGCCTATGATTCTCAAGTCATTTTGCCTTGGTGCAAATGCCAATATGAAGGTTATTAAAAACCGAGGTGGGGAGACGATTGAACTTTCCCTTTTTGAGTACAGTCTTGCTCAATGCTCATTGAGTTCACATAATGATTCGCCAACTTTCCACATCTCACAACTATTATTTCTCAACAGTGCTGAAGTCGGCAATGTAGTTGACAATGTTCTTCCGCTCAATGAGCTTCAGAGAAGATACTGGCATGAGAAGTTGAATGAGAAGTTCGATTATAATTCCGATCAGTCACTATTGCATCACAGAAATAATTTCCCACTGGAAAACAAACCCAAAGGTGTTTCAGTGCGCAGAGGTCATAGTCTAAGGCATGTGAATGATTCCACCCAGATGCCTGTTAAGAAAGGCGAGAAAAATGGAATTCGTCGCCATCTGACTCTATTCAGAAGAAAGTGAGTTTTTGATATTCGGACACAATCCCAACTGCAAACGCCAGGATCTTCCTATTCCCGAATATGGCAACGAACATGGAGAAAGAGATCAAGACCATGTTCCAACTGTTCGATGGGATCTGTTACCAGTGGCGGTTTCAACTTGATTCCATACGGCAATTAGCCGTGAAAACCACAAAATCATGAAAACTACCACAATTAATGACCAGAAGCATCAAAATGCGTCAAGCACACTTTGAAAATTAAATTATTGGTCTGTCCTTGGATCTACTTCTTCTTTTGGTTCTACACCAAAGATCTGACTTTGTTAACAAGCCTTTTTTGTTATACTTGCTGGCTTCATATATCTATTTTCCTCTTTGCATTCTTTGACGTGCAAGTCTAGCTATTCTTTATTCTATTTTTTTCAGGACCCGACTGTGTTTTGAAGGTCTTTTGCTCCATAGCCATTTTGTCTCTTTATTGTTGTCTACCAATGAGTTGCTCCCAATATTCGGATTCGAACTCCAATGAGGCAACTGTGGATCCGATTGAGTTGTACGATATTAAAGAATGCGTTGGTAAAGGAAACTTCGGGGATGTCTATAGAGCTGTTGAGAAGCTGACTTCTCAAGTTGTTGCTATCAAGGTTGTCAGTCTTGAAGACACAGATGATGAAATTGATGTGATGGTTCAGGAGATCTCATTTTTGTCTCAATTGAGATCCAACTACATTACTAACTACCATAAGACATATATAAGAGATGTTTCCATGTGGATCGTAATGGAATACTGTGGTGGTGGATCGTGTGCTGATCTATTGAAGGCACACAAAAGTCTAAATGAAGATGTGGTGAGCTTCATAATTCGAGAAACATTGAAAGGTCTTCAATACCTCCACAAGGAGAAGAAGGTTCACAGGGACATAAAGGCCGCAAATATTTTGCTTACTGAGGCTGGACATGTAAAATTGGCTGACTTCGGAGTCAGCGGCCAGATTACTGCTACACATGTCAAGAAAGATACATTTGTTGGAACACCATTCTGGATGGCGCCAGAGGTCATTTCTAGAAACTCTGGATACAATGAAAAAGTTGACATTTGGTCCCTTGGAATCACGACTATCGAGTTAGTCACAGGATCACCCCCATACTCGGATCGAGAGCCCATGAAGGTATTATTCCAGATTCCGAAGAACCCAGCTCCATTATTAATTGGTCCAACCTACTCTGAAGAAATCAAGGAATTTGTGAAGTTTTGTTTGATCAAGAACCCTAAAAGTAGACCACCTGCTACAGTGTTGTTGAAGACAAGGTTTATCAGGAATTTAAAGAAGCGTCATGTCTCTTTGGTCCCATATATTCAACTGAAGGATGGGTGGATGGCGATTAACAGACCCAATGCAAAGAGACCCCGTTATAACATTGATGATCAGCTTTACACTAAAAGCGATGCTTCCTTCAGGTGGAATTTTACGGAACACAGTCCGAACAAAACCTCAGATATGAGTGACCTTCAGATTTCTAGCATCTTTGACTCTTCCTCGCCTGATTCAAATGACAGCAGTCCAATTATCAGTGGAAATGGTTGTGTTGACTCTAGCGGAACTCAATTAACTTCTCCAAACTCTGATTTAAATGAGAAACAAGATAGAATTGAAATGGAGGATGTCGATGCCTCAACCACTGTTGTCAATCATGAGGTGCTGCACTGGTCCAAGAATCAACCTCTTAAGGAAGCACTTTCGGCTACTAGGCATAAATCGTTGCCCCCTTCTATAATCCATTCAACGGATGACATCGCTACATCTGTTGACCACGTCCATGGTGAGCAGCAACTCCAGGGACAAATTGACTATTTCAATCAAGTTATTTTGTATAGTTTGAAAAGGGTTCATCATCGTGCAAGAACGAACGACACTAAGCTAATGGTCTCCAACTTGAGCAAGCATATGCTACAGTTTGAAAGAGCTCAACCCGGCCTCGGCGAAGCCTTATCTGAGGAGATATGGTTGAGGATGACTCAGTTAAGAGGAAAGACTAATGTCAATTTTAAACCATGATGAAACGGGAGGACACTTAATAAACGTCAATAAACAAGTCTCACGTGAAAATGTAGAATGGATATCATAGGACAGTGTGCATATGATTATTGTGGTTTGCCACAAAACTGATCAAGAGGAAATCTATAAATCACAAGGCTATATCTGACCACAATTTTCTGAGCATCGTACACATTACAACGATCTTTTGCTATTAATCTTCAGAAAAAAGCCATCGATCATGAAGATTTCAGCTTTTGTGAAAGCGTCTCTACTAGCTTCAGCCACATTCGGGGCTTATATCGAGAGTTCTAGGTCCTTGACTACTCCAAAGGTTAAGCCCGTCCTACCAGCTGAAAATTATCCTGACACAATTTTGGAAGATACAGATGTTAGTACTGTCGAAAATGATACTGATGAGTCCGAAGAACCTATTGAGTCTACTGACTCTTCCAGTGATGATTTGTCAGAATACAAGATTCCAGTCCAATGCACTCAAGGAAATTACGAAATCTCCTCTGCAGCCGAATTAGCTCAATTACATACCTGCGAAGAGATTCTAGGCTCCATCTTTATCAAAAATTATGACGGAGCCACTCTTGAAACAGGTGACATCAAATCCATCAGTGGTGATTTCGTCGTTACCAATGCGAGCAACTTGGTGAGAATCAACACACCTAGATTGGCCGTTATTGGTGGTAATTTTGTGTTAAATGAGTTAACCTCGTTGACTTCAGTGTATGCTCCATACTTGAACACCATTGGTATAGTTGAGTGGAAAGTTTTGCCAATCTTGAGCACTGTGAATTTCGACAGTGGTATCAAGAGGGTCAAGAGCATCACCATTTCTGATACTTCCTTGACTGCTTTCAATGGTTTTGACAGTGAGGTCTTGGACACTTTAAATATCAACAACAACAGATTCTTGGAAACCATAAGTACTGGTTTAAAGGGTATCAATGAGAAATTGTCAATAAGTGCCAATGCTAGAAACATTGCCGTATCTTTTCCAAAATTGGAATATGCCAACAACATCACCATTAGAGATGTTAGCGCTTTAGATCTCAATAACATTGTGGCTGTTAACAAGTCATTGGAGTTAATAAACAACAGCTTCCAGGCGCTGAAGTTCCCAAAGTTGAAGAATGTCGGTGGTACCCTAAGTTTGATTGAAAACAATCGCGTGAGAGACGTTGAATTTCCACAAGTTGAGGAGATTTCGGGCGGGTTGATGGTTATTAACAACACCCACTTGAACAAGTTGAACTTTTTCCCAAAGTTAACATCTGTTGGTGGTGCCATCAAATTTATTGGTGACTTCAGAGATGCCACATTCTCAAAATTGAAAGTTATCAAAGGAAGCGCATTAATTGACACTGGTGCCGATGGATTTGACTGCTCCAAGTGGACGAAGCGTGAAGGTGATCAATACCTAGGTTCGATAATCAGAGGTGGTAGTATAGTTTGCAGAAGCAGTGGTAAGGAACAAACTGTCAAGTACAACAATGACGGTGAAATTGTTGACGAGTCCATTTCTATAATCGATGGCGCTAGTGATCTTCAGAAGTCTGAATCTGGTTACACAGGCTCGGCTCCGAAGAACAACCAAATGGGCACATTGATGGCATTCGCCATTGCATTGTGGTTCGCACTGATGGCCTGAATGCTGAATGCTGTGCACCAGACTTTTTTTTTACTTCTCCTTCTTTTTTTAAAAACTTATATTAACTTTCTTCTTTTTCTGATGAAACACATTTTCCAATAGATCGTAAGAACATCATTGAAGTTATACGCCTATATCCCCTAACCTCTTCCATAAAAACGGGATGCATCAGTTCTTAAAAAGAGAAAAAAGGTTATGAGCGTGAGTTCCGAATTTCCGGGGATACGCCTCGGAATATGTTATCTCCGGTTAACGCCTACGGAGGGTTGGATTTATGTTTTCATTGATTATCTCTCTTTCAGCAGCCTAACTGACAGGCTGATCGATGTCCAATCTCTCACAATACCAGCTCTCCAGCGAAAGAGACACTCCGCTACAATCCTGTGGACCCAAGGATATAGGATCTGTTATACCAAAGCGGCCACTTGATTTAGAACCATCAAACCAAAAAGAAGAAGTCAAACGCGATAGACTTGTTCACAAGCGACGCAGGAAGACAACAAGCTGTGAAGGTTGTCGAAAGCTCAAGACTCGTTGTGATTTTGAGCCTCTTGAGGCCAAGTGTCATCGCTGCAATGTGCTCAAGATTGACTGCTCATTAACAATGGAGAGGAAGGATGAAATTCTGGCTAGTATCAGTAAGGCTGAACGGAGACTATCCTCTGGTGATATTATTTCAGATGAGGCAAATGCGAACAACGAAGCGGACAGACTAAGGCACGTGGAGAGGAAATTGGATTATGTTCTCAACAAGTTGGACAAAATTGTGGGTGATGGGAATCTCATGAGAGCAAATGCTGATGATGAGTTTGACAGCTTGAACACCAATCAGGATTGGAAGGTCTTGTCCCAGTTCGGATCTGTCAAGAGTAACTTCTTGGATAATTCAGTACGAAATTCATCGTTTGGTGTCATTTCAGCGATGGATTCGAGGTTGTTTAAGCGTACGGATCCCTATCAGTTGTTTGAACGTCGTTGTCGTGATGCATTCTTGGAGAACTTCTACCATAAACATAAGGACCTGGTGTTGCGATTGGGGACTGATTTCTTAAGGACTGCTCATTTTTGGATTATACCCGGCGGCATCAGCCGCATCACTAATGAATATGTGTGGAAGCATCCATTCATTACGGCTGTGTTTGTCCTCATAGCCATGTCGTTTGATGATAACTATCAATACGTCCAAGAGCAAGAAGAATTACATTGGATAGTGAAAAACATGCTTGGTCTAGCACTGATCACTACACCTTTGACTGACCATGATATTGAGGCTATTCTATACTGTTGCATCTACAATATTTGCAGAAAACCATTACAATCACTTGTTGATACTTGGAGCTTATCCGGAGATGGTATCAGAGCAATCATGGTTACCGTGAAGTTTCATGAAGTTAGGAAGAGAGTATTGAAAGAGAAAAAGTTTGATTATGTGGACCTATTTCACTTGAGAATATGGATTCTCTTGAGCATCAGTCACTTAACCAGTGCCATTGGTAATGGGCGTCCTCATTTGATACCTCCAGATTATTATCAGGAGGGTCTTTCTGAACTGGTTCTTGATTTCCCCATGATGACTCTTGGAGATAATATTAACCATGCACATCTTCAACTTGTGAATATAGTCTACAAGATGTTTCACTCTAAGAATCTATTTGAAAGGGTATTGAGGCTAAATGAATTTGAGCAAATTGAGAAAGGGGAAGACGCAGATGGATGCACTACAGTATTCAAGTTCAAAGAACTCCAAGAGTGGCGCGAGAGGTGGAAAGAGCTAATTGCTTTAGATTTATCTGGGACATTACTCTTCAATATTGATTTCTTCTACGTCACTCTGTCAAAGAGATTTGTTTCCTATTATAAGAAGGTAAATGCACTGAGGAAGGATCCAGTTGTTGACAAATACCTGACAATTGGGTACAACACTGCTATTTCCTATTCAATTAAGATTTTACAGAGAGTGGTCAATCTACCAACATCACTAATTAGAGGCTCTCCAATGGTTTTATGGAATCAAGTAGTCTATAGTTGTCTAACTCTTTATGAGTTCAATGATAAACTTGTTCCTGGAAACTTCAACATTGAAGGCTGTTTAAACTTGATATCGAGAGTTTACTGGCAGCTGAACAAAATTGGAGAAACTAAAAACGATGCCACAGATACCGTAGGTAAGATCATTAAGAGTCTTGTGGATGTGACAAACCAGAACCAATCAGATCAGGAGCAACAAATACAGTCAGATTTTGAACTGAATGACGACTTCTTTATACCGTTACATGATGAAATCAGTAACGACTTCAGCAATGACCTCAACGTCGCCGATATAGTTTCCAAATTCTCCACTTTTGAGGAATTCTTCAATGATATCAACAAAGTGGGATGATGTGATATTTCAACTGCTAATCCAGTCTAAATGAATATTAAGTACACAGTATACAAATGCTTTTCGGTACAACATTGTGGTTCGTACGTAGCTCCACTTATAATTTTTCAAAGGTAGTTGTGGTTCCGATTTACAGCGGTATACGCCGATCCCAAACACTACAGCCGAGTGAAGCACATGGGCAACTCCTATTGTGGCACCTTTCTACTTTGGGCGCCATTGATCTGCAGGATTTGCACAACAAGTGCGGGACGTGGGTAAACCGGTTCAATAGCGTAGACCCTGGCCAACAACTTAGGAGCAACTCCCGTCGTCACTCTACAATGAGTGAATTATCATGCCCAAGATACTATCCACACTAAAGTCTCAAAAATATTTCACTGCTGATAGTTACCCCTTGATTTAAATCAAAAGTTGTTTGTTTCTCCTAACTTCACACGTGCAAAGTGCCAAGTCAATTACAATCAAATCTCTCGGCTAAACTGTCTTGGAAATAAACAAGAACAACAAGAAAAAACAACGGTTGATTGTACAGAAGCTACTTGCCGACACGATCCAAGTAGAAGAGGCTATAGTGAACAGCATACGTGCTGCAACAGGCTTAGTTGTCTGTATCACCTGGTTAGTGAAGACCATGGCCCCCGAGTTGGTCCCTCGCCTGCAGTATGACAATAATATGTCACTTTTTCCTCAGATCTGCACACCCCCAACACAACTCCGAATAATTCGAGTCGGTCCAATGAAAAACGTTTTTGTGTCACCATGTACCATGTGGCCAAATATTATGAGTTTATCAGTTAAACGGTCGATCTCAGGTTGTTCAGGTCCTGCATAAGCTTTGAGTTCTTCCTGCATCTTGTTGAAAACAGTTACCACGTTTCTCGAGGGTGCCACACTGCAAATTCTTGGACTCAAGGTAATATAAATACCACTATGTTCCCTCAGTATATTACCAGTACGAGTACTACATCATCAAACAGACTTGACACTAATTCCAATGAGACTTCCAACCGCTGTTCTACTCCTCGTTTTTACTGCCTTGGTCCAGGCTTTGCCAATCAAGTACTCTGACAAGAAGAATATCATCTTCCTCGTCTCAGATGGTATGGGTGTTGGTTACTTGACCCAGGCTAGACAATTCTACCAAACCCAAAACAATTTGACCGACTCTGAGGCAGTCTTTGACATTGAGAACTACTTAGTTGGTTCTGTTAGAACCAAGTCCTCCTCTCAGTTGGTCACTGACTCTGCTGCTGCTGGCTCTGCTTTCGCTGCTGGTAAGAAGACCTACAACGGTGCCATCTCTGTTGATCCAAATGGTGTCCCAGCAGGTACTTTTTACGAGGGTGCCAAACTTTTGGACTACAAGACTGGTATTGTTTCCACTACATTCGTTCAAGATGCCACTATCTGTACCCCAAACACCCACGCTGTTAGCAGAAGATCTTACGATTTGATTGCCACTCAGCAATTGGGCTATGATCACCCATTGGGTCAAGTCATTGATGTTGTCATTGGTGGTGGTCGTCAATATTTACATGGTAACGATACTGTTTACGACGGTACCAAGGGTAAGAGAGCTGACCAAGTTGATTACATCTCCAAGGCTGTCAGTGATGGTTGGACTTACATTGGTAACAGAACCACTTTTGACTCCACCTATGAGAGTATTGTCGAGAGCGGCGAATACTCTTTGCCATTGTTGGGCCTTTTCGGGAAGGACAACCTTCCATATGAGGTTGACAGAAATGCCACTGAGACACCATCTTTGAAGGAACAATCTTTGTTGGCTCTAGAAACTTTAATCAAGGCCACTGAAGATTCTGAGCAGGGTTTCGTCTTGCTTCTTGAAGGTGCCAGAATTGACCACGCTGGTCATGCTAACGACCCAGTCGCTTTGGCTGGCGATGTCAAAGCTTACGATGAGACCTGGAAAGCCGTTATTGACAGAGTTGCTGAGTTAGACACTGAGACTTTGGTTGTTGCTACTTCTGACCATGAAACTGGTGGTTTGGGATTGGCTATTGACGGTGTCTACGATTACTATCCACAAGTTTTGGTTGACACTCCACACTCTGTTGAGTACGCCATTAACTTGTTCGCCGAGTACGAGGGTGATAACAAGGTGGATTTCCTGAAGACTGAAGTTCTTGGTAACACTTTGAACATTTCCTCATCAAACTACACTGATGAGTTCGTTGCTGCTTTAGCAGAGTCCGATGACTTCTCTTTGAACTTGACCACCTTGATCTCAGATTTGTCTGGTATTGGCTGGACCACCACTGGACACACAGCCCAAGATGTTCCATTGTTTGCTTACTCGAACACCAAGGAAGGTTACAACAGAATCTTGGCCGCCCTGGGCTCTTCTATTGACAACACTGAGATTCCACACTTCTTCGCTAAGGAGTTGAATGTCAATTTGACTGAGGTTACTGAGTTGATCAAGGACATCCCAACCAAATAGATTGATACCAAAAAAGTTCCAATAGCTAGCTCTATTTTATGCTATTCTCTTCACGTCGAACCTTTGAGCATCTCCTGTTCTAGATGCTTGTTTATTTCTTTGAAAAATGATGTTATACTCGAACTGTCCGTCTATCCTCCGTAGGATTAACCTTATATCCGCTGGATTTATTCGACCGTTTTCGCGGTGATAGGCAAAAAGAATTTTTCTTTTTTTCGCTTTAGCCCAGATCAAGAGAAAAACAGATAGATAAATTTCTTTTGATTGTCGCCAACTTCGATAGTCTCCTTATTGCTGCATCTCTATAACTCAATAGTTTTCTTTTGTTTTCTTTCATATACAATATAAGAATGTCATTCGATGATAAGAAAGGATTGAACTTGGCAATTGAGCAGGCTATCAAGAGTAAGTTTTCATCAATCGCTCAGAGTATCTTAACATGTTCTAACAAAAACAAGGTTACAACGAAGGTGGTGTTCCTATTGGTGGTGCTCTTGTTCACGAGGACGGTACCGTTTTGGGCTGTGGCCACAACGAGAGAATCCAAAAGAGCTCGGCAACGCTGCATGGTGAGATCTCTACCTTGGAGAACGCTGGTAGATTGAAAGGTAACGTCTACAAGAACTGTACCATGTACACCACTTTATCTCCATGTGACATGTGTACTGGTGCCATTGTAATGTATGGTATCAAGCGTGTTGTTATGGGTGAGAACGACACTTTTGTTGGTGGTGAGGACTATCTGAGAAGCAGAGGTGTTGAAGTCGTCAACATGAATAATGATGCATGTAAGAAGCTAATGGCAGATTTCATCAAGGAGAAGCCAGAGGAGTGGAATGAAGATATTGGTACAGAATAAGGAAGGTACTAAAATAGTCGATCACTCTAACCTAGAAATAGCGAAGATGGTACGTGCGCCTATACGCTCCCTCCATACGATCAATATCACTAGTAAATAAACTTAACACAATAAATATGCTATAAAAGCTGAATTGAATTGAACTTACTTCCTCCACTTTGTCTATAAAGTTAAAGCAATTTCACCGTCCTTCCTCTCAAACCCTTCAAGCAAACCATCCTTCCGCATAGTCATTCAAGTAATCGGCAGTAACGCTAGCTGGTAGTAGAAGCAGCAGCGGTCTCAACAACAGTCTCGGCAACCTTCTTTGGAATACCAGCAACAGAGGCCGGCACAAACAACTCCATGTAACAAACAACCAAGCCAATAATTCCCAAACCGATACGCAAGTAAGCAGATTGTCCACCCTCTGCTACTGGCTCTCCATTGATCTCACCTAACAATGCTTGAACAGAAGAAATTAATGAGAACCAGGATAGAAGCTTGTTCTTCATGAACATGGCCGCCATCGGCATACTCTGGGACACAACACCACTTGTAGCGGAACCAGCCTTCAGTGGAGTGTGGATATATGGAACAATGAGATCTTCTCTCTTAACAGATGGAGCCATACTTGCGATGAATAGAGATAATTCACCCGATGTATCGTGTAAAGATGTGGAGGAGTTGACGATACGATCGTCGGGTTTTTTTTTCTGTGGCGGTCTGTGTTTCCAGATGCCTTGTCAGCACTTAGTAATCAGTGTGGGGTATGATGAACTGGGGAAGATGTAGACAAATAACGGAGTTCTCGGTCTTGAAGGCATTATTATCTAATGACTCATATATGGAATCTAGCATGGTAGTTGAAAAAGGCACAAATACATACCGACAAAGTCATAGAGAAGGTATTATACACAGTTGAAAAGAAGCTCGTGAAAATCATAACCGCATGAATATTTCACAGTATCTAAATACCCTTTCATATGTTTGGAAGGGCTCAAAGGAATAATTAGCCTATTCATTTGTCACAAGAGTGGAAAGGTAGACTTATTGCGGTCTCAACCTGTATTTGATCAATATGAAACCAATTTTAGTAGGTCGTCTCTTCACGGACAGGATCACAGATCGCTCAAGACCACTTTAGGTCACATATGATTGGTGTCAAGAAGGATCCAATTGGCTCATAAATAAATAACCAGAATTGGCTATGACCAGGATAATAGAAATAAGAAGTAGAAAATGAAATATGAAATCAAACAACTCACGTGTGATTACCGAATAATGTGGGATGGTCGAAGGTGACTTACCAATGACATTATCAGACTAGCATGCAAGTTCAAAAAATTTCGTCATTAGGGGACTACTGGTTACTGCATGGATCTAAAAAGCGGCAGGACCCACTATCAAAATTTTCATTAAAATATTGCTAAATCGGGGTATAAGTCAGAGACCAAAAAGGTTGAATAAACATGTGTCTACTTTCTTTTATTGATATGTAAACTTAAAGATCAGATTGGCCGGCTCATGTTTTTATATCAGGATCTTGAATAGGCTCACTGGAATTTTGATTCATTAAGAAAGCTAAACAGCCATCTTGATCACAGGTCATGGGGAAACTACTAAAGCAAACGTAATCTAGAGTCTCTAATGATTCCAGCTCGGGTCGCTCATGTTGAAAAGCTGAAATAACAATGAACCACACAGTAGACAGTTATTGGGGAACCTCAATAGTCAATCGTAGGGTAGGTTTGGTTGATCTGAAATTTTATAAGACATCTTGGGGTAAGGCTATCTTTACAGCATATGTAGAATAACATAACGTTTAGTTCACCTATTGTGGCATCAAAAACCATTCAAGTTATACGTGATTTTTTGCTTCAAACCAAATAATTACCTATTAATTAAACCATTATACCCAATCCTAATCAGAGAGTAATCTCATCTGTAGTTAACATAAACTCCTTAGCACTAGCCTTCTCAATCTCAAGGATTCGCCCTATAAACCATTGTTTACCAACTGACAATTTAACTTTGTTTGTGTTCTTCATCAAAAACTTGCAATCTCCCATATCATTGAATGCCGCCCATTGGTTTTGGTTCTCATCCTTCTCTGTATTTTGTAACGGCATCTTTGTTGGTAAAAATAATACCAAATCACCGACTTTGAAATCCTTTACAGATAGTTTGGGTCTCAAATTTTCAGCACGTAGCCTCCTATTCTCCTTCAATTCTTTCTTAGCTAAGTTCTCTACTTCGCCAAATCTCTTAGCCACACTAGCTAGGTAGATTTTATTCAGATTTGTCACACCTTGAACAAAGTCCAAATACTTGTCCTCAAATGAAATCAAATTGTACTTATTGACTATCAGCTCATTCAGACTAGAAAGAAAGTCTTCATTTGATGAATCTTCACAAGCATCTAACATTTTCTGGAAGTTTGAGTCATCATTCCAAATCAAACTTTTCTTGAGAACATCGTCTTTCAGGACAGGTCTAAACCCTGGACTCAGGTCCGCAACCGAAGAAACTGTCATTGGATCGCTGTTAGTCTTTCTCAATCCCTTGACTCTAATTATATCAGCACCCTCATTGTTCATCACAGCGAGTAACCCTAAAGACTTCAACGTTCCAAGAAATAAGTCATAGAAACCAACAATAATCTCAGTTAAATCTCTCGACTTTATGACCAAAGAGTTGACAATAATAATCAGCTGGAAGTTCAATTGTCTGTATCTAGAAATTAATTGCAAGTTCTCTTCATTCAAGCCTTCGTCTGTCTCTAGATCTTCAATACGAGTCTTTAGCAGTTCCAATTCTTCCTGATACGCAATCTTCTCCTTAGTGAACTCATCCTCACGATTAGCCATATTCTCAAGCAAGTCATTTTTCATAGACTTCAAGCGATCGAAGTCTTCACTCCAATCCTCCAACTGTGCCTCATACTTCTTGTTCGAATCCAAAAGATCTGTAATCTTGGATTCGAGAGATAAAACCTTCGTCTTAGAAGAAGAGTCCAACTCAGAAAGAGCTTCTGAAAGTTCATTGATCGTTGAACCATATGATGCAATTTCAGCAACGTTGGATGTCAACTGCTCGCTGGTGGTATGCTTTGTTTCCAATAAAGCTTGAACCCTTGCTTCAAGATCATTAATCTTAATGTTTGAGGCCGATTGGAGGTCATGAAAATCTTTTGAAACTTCCCGCCACTCTTCTGTCTTATCAGTAAGTTCTTTCTCCTTGGCAGCAAGCTTCATCTTCAGGAAATGAATTTCATTCTGGAACTCTGTCAAATCACTCTCAAACTTACTCATTTGTTCCTCATTGTAAGGAGACTCAGACTGACGTTTAATATTCTGATCATGTGCAAGTTTTAAACAATCAAACTTTTCAGACTCTAATTTCAATTTCTCAGAAAAATTCTTTTCAAGTAATGCCTGTTCCTCGTTGTGTGCAGTATGTAGCACATCAACTTCTTCAGTTTTTGCATCCAGCTGAGCTGTAAGAATGTCAATTTCCTCACAGAGTTTAGTCCTCAACGCCTCAAGCTCACATGCCTTCAAGTTCAAGTCATCAGCAGCCTTGGCCGTGATCTCATGATGAGCTTTATTCTTCTCAGTTAATTCTTTTCGAATAGCATCCATAGCCTCACTTTGGGAACCAAGTTTCTTCAGATCTTCATCCTGTCGCTTGATTCTTGCTTCTAATTCTTGGATTGTTTTATCCTTTTGATCCAAGAGAGACTCGACTTTAATTCGTTTAACCTCCTCATCAGCCAGCTTTCTTGAAATCTCATTTATTTTAACCTGCTGTAGCTCCATTTCTCTTTGAGCCTCGATTAGAGAGTTATCTTGCATGAACTCTCTAGAGGCAGAATCTTGTTTGAAAGCTTTGAATAAATCAGCCAATTGCTCCACCTCTGATTCTTTTGTACCAAGTTTAATTTTCAGTTCGTTATTGTCCAATTCCAGCCTTTTTATAGCCTCGGATTGGTGGACTGGTGAGGGAGATCTCGAAGGATGTAGTAGGGACGTCGCCTGCGTATCGTGAGACCCACGTCTTGAATCTGAGAGTGAGTGATGACGACTAAGAAAAGTTGATGTTAGCTTTGATGATCCAATGTGTGAGGGCCATAACGATGAGTGAAACTGTTGCTGGTGAAGTAAGTTCTCCAGCTTTTTGATTCGCGATTTGTACCCCTTAAGAACATCAATACCCGGTTTCTGGTCAGTGGGAGTCATGGAAGATGACATGTTAGACAGGATTGGACCAGGTTTTGAGGTCACATCATGAAGTGTCTTGATCAAAATTCCAATAGTATCTTTCCCTATGATATTGGCCTCAAGTTGATGAATGAACGCAACACAGTCATCATGCGTGAAAACCTTATCACTTTGCTTGCAGATATCTTCTGTTCTGATGACTTCGAATGTAGTGAGGTTATTGTTATTGAATACTGACTGGTCCAGCCCTAGCAGCTGAAGCACAATGCCGTAATTCTTAACCCATTGATTGCGTGTCTTGATTTCACGTTCTCTAAGACTCGCAAGCTTTTCGTTAGTTTTCGAAGTAACACTGACCACCTGGTTTAACCATACCTCCCTCCTCATATTCTCAATGATATACAGTCCATATAGTAGGGGCAAATCAACGGTATGTGCCAGTGTGGATTCGAGTGACTGTACCTTCTCAATCTGTAAAGCGATTGATGGAAGAATTTCCTTAACTCCAATCATCCCGATCTGTGCTTTTGAAAGCTTCTGTAAAATCCCTGTTAGATTATACTGAAGTTGGATGAATAGCTCCTTGAAATTTTGGAAAGTGGTATATATCGTCTGTGAGTGGGTGTAGATTTGAGCAACATGCTGTGTTTTGTGAAGTTGGAATGTTTCAAGAATAATATCAACATCTAGGTCGTCCATCGTTGATGCCTTGTCAAGAAGACTTTTGGTATCACTTCGGACCTTGGAACACATTGTGGATAATTCCTTGAAAGGAGATTCAAAATTATGGGTTTCTGAATACTGCGTGATACTAGCCCTAGACACCTTAAGATCATTATCAATCGCAGAAATCTGTGAAGCACATTCGATCACCAAAGGTTTAGACTGAAGAAGTTGCGTATTGAGAGACTCATAAATATCGTGGCTTTCCTCACTTACAGACTTAAGCTCATCGGAATTTAGCAATAGCGACAAAGGCTTCCTATCAACCATTTGCAGCTTCCCCAGTGCCTCATAATGTTCCCTCCACTTAAGGTTCAAGCTTGCTTGCTGCAGGATTCCCACAAAATCTATTGACTCATCCAAGGTTTTCTTGATATTGTTACAGTAGGACTCGATGTATTTGGTAGCAACATTTACTGAGGTGAATAAGGCGTTCATTTGAGCATGAATCTCTTTAATCTTTGTAACAGCAAGTGCACAATCTGACTCAATTGCTGCAACCCAGCCTAAGTTAGTAGTCAATAAGCTAATTAATTGTTTGGAATTTCTGCTCTGTGCCACTGACTCTAGTGAAACATCCAACAAAGGTGACACAACTGGTTGAATTAGGTCAAGTGAGTGTTGCCTCTGCACGTCGATATATCGCTTCAAGAGCTGTTCATTACCTTGCACAGAAAACAATTCTTTATCAAACACATAGATATCATCCAATTCGTCGATAGAGGTGCTGCGTACCAAAAGACCAAAAGATGAAAGCATAAAGATCCTCTGAAGTGGAATGGCAAGCTGTTTTGAACAGAACTTCCTCAATTCATCTGCTGAAAGAAAAACGTGCCGCTTAACAGATATCCGCTGGCCACTATGTGCATGGTAGATAGAGATGTCAGCATTCATGGCACGAAGCGTCGTTAGCCGTAGTCTTGAAGCCCTGTGACAATTTGTTAACCTATTGTGATGGCAAATCCTCTTAAGTCGCTCATTTCGCGAACAAATACAAGCAAAGTTATGTCTATTCCCTTATCGCGCACGAGTGAATAAGGCATACAAAGTGATGCAGTTTCAGAAATTAATTTTGTAATAGCAGTCACACAGGACTTAGCAGTAGTCGGAATTGATCAATCATCAGAGTGTCTACTTTTTTCTTGAGCCGACTTCGCAGTTTCTTGATTCCCATTATTCTTTTCAAATGTCCTAGTTCCTAAATTCATACTCATTTCGCGAAATGACCCATGAACCCAACTCCAGTAAACAAACACTTTCACCAGAGCCACTTTCACCAGAGCCACTCTCGCCAGATCAACTAAGACAGATCATCCCATGAAGATTACATATCACCAACTGTCTCTTGACTCTGAAGATGACTTTGAATCATGTCGCCAGCTTATTGGAGAGGACTTGTCAGAACCTTACTCGATCTACGTTTACCGTTTCTTCCTGAACCAATGGCCCTCTCTCTGCTTCCTAGCCCGCGATGAGTCAACTAGTGAATCAATTGGTGTCATCATCTCGAAGCTTGAGCCACACAGAGGCGTGCGAATGAGAGGATATATTGGTATGTTGGCGGTAAAGGAAGCCTACAGAGGGCGTGGTATTGCCAAACAACTGGTGAAAAAAGGAATCGATATGATGATTAAGATGGGTGCTGATGAGATAATGTTAGAAACTGAGGTTGTGAATAAGCCTGCGTTGGGTCTTTATGAGAATATGGGATTCTTGAGAGTCAAGAGACTTTACAGATACTATTTGAATAAGCACGATGCGTACAGACTGATACTTCCAGTGACAAAAGTGTCCTCAGTACGATTGGCATTCTTACCTCAATTAGAAGGAGAAAGCCTGGAAAGCGTGGTCTAGTCGATGATTGTGGCGTATTAGACCTATTGTTGTGAACTACATAAGCAGCAGATTTCAATTAAGTCATTAATGTACAGTTGGTATCAAACCGCTTTTGATTTACTCCTCTTCATCAAACTTTGGAGCGAGGTAGAAGCGCAAGTATCCACTTGGCAACTTAAACTCAAACAAGGCAGGGGCCTTATCAGCTAGCTTCACAGAAATTTGTGTAGATAAAGACGAACCCTTGATGATATCCAGAACGTACTTCAAACCAAAGGTTAGATCCACAGCTTTGTTCAATTCAACCTTCACAGAGGATTCTGGGTGGTCCAAATCGGTGAATGGCTTGACCACGACGGAGCCAGAGGCGATATCACCTTTTGTGTTGAATTTCACAGCGTCCTTAGTGACCATGATGTTCAAGGAGTCAGACAATTGAGCCAAGTCTCTGGTGGTCTTCTGGAACTCTGCAGATGGCATTGTGACAATGGAGTCGAAATCCATGTCATCAATGTTCAAGAATTCAGAATCAATCTCCATAAGCTTCAAGTTGTATTCTGAGATTCTGTCCTTCTCACTGTCTTCAAACAGCACCAGCACAGAGTCTGGGGAGTCCTCGGCGATCAAAGTCAAAGAATCGGTATTGTTACCACACCTCAACACCTTAGCCAAAGAGGAGAGGTCAACACCCAATGTGATATTTCTGTCACATCTATAACTGCTGAAACCATCTTCACCGATTAGTAAAGAGACTAAAAGGACACGAGAGTCATCAACGGCCTGGACAGTGATACCGTGTTCGGTACAGTTGAAGTTACAAAGTTGGACAGTGTCCTTGAAGGCATCAATGATTTTCTTCAGCAAACTAGCTTGGTCAAATTTAGCTTCCAACATAATGAGTGTGAGAGTTACTGTTCTTGTTTGAGAGAGAAAGAAAGAAGATTCACTTTTTTTTTTTGCAATTGACGCGTCAAGTAACAAATTTCGTGTTCCACAACGCGAGCTTCACGTTTGCTCGTGATTGAGATTCACGTGAATCACATGATTTTTTCGCCCTCGTAACCATACAGGGAATTTATATGAAAACAAACAAGTTGCACATCCAGCTTTGAATTAATTTAACGCTAGTGCTACACACTTCCACTTCCAGTATGACCACTGACAATCCAGCACCTGACTACTCTGAGGAGAAGATTTTTTCATCCCTCAAGTTACTTTCAGAAAAAATACACAGCGCGCGCTCCCAAGCTCCACTGCCAGATGGAGAAATAGATGGGCAATTCTCCAATAGAGGCCAGAAGTTGAAACTTGGTGCTACTAAAGTGCATAGAGACAGATTAGATGGGTTCAATAATGATATCGATGATGTGGAAGAAGTAGAATATGCAAATGTCAAGAGAGAGGTAGTTAAGAGACGCAGAATTGATACTTACAATATCCTTAAAACGCAGGATGATGATGATGATGAAGTCCTTGAGAATAGAATTTACGAAGAACTGGATCTGCTCAAGATCTTAGCACCAATACAACAGCCCTCAGATATTGTAACCAGAGACTCCCTCAAAAGAACATACCAAAGTGATGTCTTAAAGAAGTTGGCACAGCAAGCTATCGAGATAGTGGAGAAAGAACAAGACACAGTTATTCAACTTGGCGCTCTGCTAGACATTTTCCTTTGTGAAGATACAAGCCAATTACTTGAATCCAAATTACAACTTCCTGTTTATGAACCAGACAAGCAAGACAGAGAAGTGACTACTACCCCACAACTAGAAGAGGTGGATCTTGACAAACGTATAACAAGAAGACAATCAACACAGGATGCGTCAGACCCCTTCTTTGCCCTTCCTTCACTCACCATGGATCCAGACTATGGATTGAACGCCGAAGATGCTGAAGAAGCTCGTCAGCTCACACAAATTGCCCTCCAACGTAATGAAGAGTTCATCCGAAACTTGAGTAATCTGCGGATGGGTCTCAGCAGGGCTCAGACCATCAAAGAAAAACTATTCAAGTGGGCAAAGGAGATGAATGGCGACCCAGACCTGAGTGATGAGTACCAGAAGGAGAAGGTAGAGGCCGCCGCAACAGCAGCAGCAGCTGGTGGATCCAATCCTTCGACTGCAACAGCAACAGCAAATGATAATGAAAAAGCTAACCGTGATAGTTTCAACATTTCTGGGGTTAGTGGCAGTAACGATGATGAAGCAGTAGAGTCTAGCTCTACAAATGTGACTCCTGTGCCAGAACCTACAAGACGAAGCGGGAGAAGAGGTGGCAAGAACTGATGAAAGAAAGCAAAGACTAATTTTGTTCAAAGATTGATTATACAGCTGACCTGTTCTCGTGACTATTTACATGTATTAATGACTTTCTCATCCGAACAAACGACTTACTTGAACCGGCTAAAGGCAACAAGTTGTTCGGGACTCATGCCCTGTGTTTGCACTAATTCACCAATCTTTAAGTTAGCAGCGTAAAATTTGGAGACACAACGGTCTACGCAAACCATTTCTCCCTTGTTGAGATCCGCCTCACCATATTCATCGGGTATGCACTTCTTTGCACACGTTTGAAGAATGCTATTTGTCCAGTTAGTATGCTTTTATGGACCCAATAGATGACAATACATACTTATTGAATGTTGAGTTCATGGCATCAAATTGGATGGATGCGAGCTTGATTTTTTCCTCATCCGCATCCTGAGATAGCATCGCTTGTTTGAGGAGATAAGACATTGTAGAACAGGTCCTTTGAATTCTGTCAGTCTGCGCTAACTGGGGCTCTTGGTTCTGTTAAGGTGCAGCTTGTCCAAATTTTCCTTTAATCACGTGAAGCATCTCTCTTTTTCTTTTTTATGAAAGAGTTGGCACGCCACAGAGAAAACATACATTATCCCAAAGCCGCAAAGCTCCCTCTGTATCCTCACAACATGGTTCACATCCTGCTTACTAATGATGATGGCCCCCCATCTGTTGAAGCGTCTCCTTACGTTGCATCTCTTGTGTATCATCTGAAACACGATCCAACAATTGTTGTCCCACACACTCAGCGTTCTTGGATAGGTAAAGCTCATTTCGCAGGAAAGACCCTTACTACCTCATACGTTTATCATGACAGAACAACTGCTTCTACATACCGTGGTCCATTCACACATCCTCAGCAAGACTTGCTCGATGAAGGTTTAAAAGAATGGAAGTTGGTCGACGGTACACCAGCATCATGCACTGATATTGGTATCAACCATTTGAATGACGGCAACGAGGTTGATCTGGTTATATCTGGTCCAAATTTCGGAAGAAATACATCGGCAGTGTATATTACGTCGTCAGGTACTGTTGGTGCAGCAATGGAGGCTGCCAATCTTGGTAAAAAGGCTATTGCTTTGTCCTACGGTTTTGAGACAAGACAGACCGAACAACATATAGTTGATGAAGCCAGTCGCATTGCAGTGAAGATTATAGAATATCTTTGGGAGAACTGGGATGACGCTGTTGACCTTTATGCTGTGAATATTCCACTATTTGATGGTTTGAAGCTGGGAGAAACCAAGATCCATTATGCCCCAATTTTGCAGAATCAATGGAAGACTTTGTTTCATAGAGTTGACCAATGTGCTGCTCAAGACGAGAAAGAACATGAAGAAGATATTGTGGACTCTTCTGCTGAGCAGCATGTGCAATTCCAGTGGAGACCGGATTTCCATACAGTGCATGGCACTGTACAGCAGTCCAAGGCTAGAGGGGAGCATAACGATGCCGTTGTGTTAGATAACCATGGAATTAGGTACGTATTCACGCTTTTGCTCATTATGGAATCAATACTAACAAGAGTAGTGTCACTCCGCTTAAGTCGGTTTTCAAAGACGTGCCTATCAATGGCGAGATTCAACTGGTGTGAGTATAGCTATTATCAAGATGTACGCCCTTTCCCGTGTTCATGATTGTTGTAAGCATCCACTGAAGACCTCGATACTAACTTTCTAAAAGAGACTTCGGAGCTCTTGCTAAAGAGACCAGCTCACTATCAATCAATAAAGGAGACATTTACCTGTCTATTAACCCAGAGGCCTATATATATCCAGCTCTGAAGCAATCACTAGCCACTCATCTCCCAAAATTGACCATTCAAAACGCGAGACCATCCCTTGAAACTATCATTAAAGGCCACAAGGTTTTCCAATTCGGTGACTATGAAGATCTTCAGTTTGATCAGATCCATTCTACAAATTACCTCATTAATTCATACGTCTACCGTAAGGCATTAATAAGAAAGCACCATCTTTCTCATACCATACATTCATACGTTGTTAAATCTCCTGATTCTATACTTCACACAGCGTGGCCAGAGACATTCCCACTTGAAGTCGACTACGCGGAATTTCTTGATGATTCTCTTTATGAATCTTATGAGCTGCGCCAAGAACTGGAACGTGGTGAAGAGCAGGGTAATGAAACTGATGCTAAATGGTGGGTCTTGAAGCCAGGAATGTCTGATAAAGGCCAAGGAATTCGTGTTTTCCGTACCATTGAGCAGCTTCAAGCCATTTTTGACTCTTTTGAAGAAGATGAGACAGATTATGAAGATGAAGATGAAGACTCCAATAAGATTGTCACATCTCAGTTGCGTCATTTTATTGTTCAGGAATACATCACAAACCCACTCATTTTGCCATCATATCATGGAAAGAAGTTCCATATCAGAGTCTATGTTCTAGCGAATGGTGCAATTGAAGTGTCTGTCTTTAACCGCATGTTGGCTCTATTCTCCTCTAACCCATATCTTGCCCCATCGGGTGATGGGGACATTGAGATGACTGGTCATTTGACCAATACTTGTCTACAAGGAGAAACACCTCTTGTTGTGGAATTTGCTGCCCTTGAAGGTCTCACTGAAGAAGAGAAAAATCACATCCGTCTTCAGATCTATGACATTACAAGCGAGACGTTTAAGGCGGGTGTTTCTATTGACAAGATGAACTTTCAACCAATAGGCAATGCTTTTGAACTGTATGGCCTAGATTTTCTTGTTAATGAAGACATGGGGGTGAGAATCTTAGAAGTGAATGCATTCCCAGACTTTAAACAAACTGGTGATAAGTTGAAGGGTCTGATCTATGAATTATTTGATGCAGTGGTCGAAGAGGCAGTTGTTCCGTTCTTCGGTGAAGAGAATTCAAATGATGATCGGAACAGACATGACGATGAAGACGTGGAGAAAGCGGTTGCAATTGGGAAATTGATCAAAGTCTTGAGTGAGCGGACAGACGGATGGTAATTCTGTGTCATACATTTACAGAAGATATTTAAACATGTATGTTGGATATCTACAATGAAAAGTCCATACTATAATAGTACTTTAAAGCAAAACGGCGATTAATGCAATATTCATCTCTTTCTTTTGTCTGGTGACAATGCCCGATTAAATCCCTTCTCTCTATTCATGTATTGCCTGAATTTAGCTTTCTTGTTCTTTTTCACTGATCCTGATCCCACACCCTCGACATGCTTGTTTTTTGTTGTATCAAATGATGCGAATCCCATCAATGCCATCATATCTGTTTCTTGGGCACTTGAATTGATGTTGCCCATCCGCCCTTCTGAATCAGCTTTTTTTATATCGCTATCAACATCATTACGTTTCACAGGCGTGCTATGCTTATCTGCTTCTCTTGTAAAGGTTCTTCCTCTTTCATTAGACTCCTCAGATACATTGTCTCTATCCCTTGATCTCTCCCTATAAATGTTGTGAGTCCCTGTAGTGCTCCTTGGACTTCGTTCACGTTGTTGGTTAGTGGAGCTTCTGGTTGGCTTATTCTGTGTGCTTGGGGTCATGATTCTGAAAGAGGCAACGCGAATTGGGAATATGAAGGGATGGGTTGTGTTTTAGAAAGATTGACGATAGGCATCAGACATTTTCCACACGATGGCACAAAATTTTCAGATGAGCCAAAAAAAAAAATATCATGTTCTACTCAAATCATTAAAGAACCAAGCAAAGTAACTAAACAGATATGGCTGAAACTGCTGAGAAACTCACCAAGAAGCAGAAGAAGGCTCTTGAATTCAGAAACAAGAAGAAAGATGTTGAGGTGCCTGAAGCTACAGATGGTAGCAAAAAGAGAAGTAGAGAACAAGAATCGAAAGAGCATCAAGATGTGACAGGTACTGATGGCGAAGCTCCAAAGAAGAAGCGGAAGACCAGAAGAGGCAAGAAAGGTAAAGGCCAAAATGGAGCTGCTGGTGGTCCTCGTTTCTTGCTCTTTGTTGGAAACTTGCCATATGACATCAGTGAAACTGAGCTTCACGGTCACTTCTCTGCTGCACAGCCAGACAGGATCAGAATCAGAACAGATAAAGGTATCGCTTTCCTGGAGTTCGACTCGACACACACTGATATTCAACATAAGATGGAGGTAGCCCTCCGTATGCACCATTCTACCCTAAGGAACAGAAAAATCAACGTTGAATTGACTGTTGGTGGTGGTGGTAACTCCAAGGAGAGATTAGAGAAGATCAAAGATAAAAATACCAAAATGGACGTTGAGCGTAAACAGAAAATTGAGAAGAAGAAGAAAGAAGTGAAAGCTAAGAAGGACCAGAAGAAGGAGATTGACCTGACCGGGGTACATCCAGACAGAGCCAAGCTACTGATGCGTTGAGTAAGCTAACAGGAAAAATTATACATTATTCAACTATGCATTATACAGAAAGATCGAATAATCTTATAGGATAATACACTTAGACCTCTTTCTGACTTTTCTGACAGCAGCTTGTGCCTTTGATGAGGACGACGTTGATGTCTTCTGCGTAGTTGGCGTAATCGCTGGGGCTGGGGCACTAGCAAGGAGTTCCCTCTCAGAATCAAGTACTGATTTGATCGCAGTTTCAAATACATCCTCGACACCGTGTTGAGTGGCTGCAGAACACTCCACATAGCCGTTCAACCCAAGCTCTTTAACTAATCGATTTACCTCATTGGCTGAAACCGGCTCATTCCCACTCTCTTCCAGCCTGTCAAGAGTGTGTGGATCATCTCTTAAGTCGCTCTTTGTACCGACCAAAATGATTTTGACGTCACTGCTGGAATGATGTCTAATCTCAGGAATCCACTTATTCTTCACATTAGTGAAGGAACTTGGCTCCACAATGGAAAAGCAAACCAAAAAAATGTCCGTCTGAGGATAAGAAAGGGGTCTCAGTCTGTCATAGTCCTCTTGACCTGCCGTATCCCATAGCTCCAGCTTGAAGTGCTGTTGTTCGAACAATGTATTCTTGGTGTAGTTATCGAACACAGTTGGAATGTAGTCTGTAGGGAATGTGTTGGATGTGTAAGATATGAGCAAACACGTCTTACCAACGGCACCATCACCAACAACAACGACTTTAAACGATCTCATATCAATATCTAAATCGCTTGATGAGCTTGATTTCGGTGAAAATGTAAGAAAGAAATGTTTTGTAGCTTATTGTTTCTCTTTGATTTAAACTAATGGTTACCATGGAGCGGTCCCACGCGAAAATTCCTTTTTCAGGCAAGGTATCTACAGCTTCAACGCAGGGATGTTGAGACCTAGATTGGTTGGGAGAGAAACGTTTGAAATGTGATACATCGTTCATGTCGCTTGCACAATTAAAGATACAAAGGAACTACTAGTTGGTGTACAAGAATAAGGTTGGGGCTCAAAAGTTTCCCTATTAGGCCCAAAATGTCGATAACATTCCCTCTTGCAGCCAATCATGCACGAATCTGGCCATGAAAACTGGCCGGAGGAAACTAATCGAGGCCAGTGGGGTGAACCCCGATGATCCTTCAGCACAAGCTTCTGACACGTGAGTTCCGAATCTCTAACAGAAACTATTGCTAAACTCAATCATTTTCGCCACATTACCTCTGGTTGATCTTCTTCTATTATATGCTACTATTCGCAGTGTAAACAAACAAATTACGAGTTGGAGGTTTGAACCTCATGGTTAAAACTATCATTGTTATTCCATTGTAAATTCCGCTAGTGCTGGACTTATCTCAATCTACACAATAGTAAGCAAAGCATCCATCTCTTCCTTATATGAACAACTTCACCTCGATACCTAAAAATTACCTGAAACCAAAAGAAATATCCTCGAATATGAGCATGACAATGAACTAAAACAAAGCGCAGTTCATCCGATTGAACTGTGCTATATAGTAAAGGTTACTAGCGAACCCACCAGCCACAACTTATGCATAGTATGTGATTATTCATGTTCTTACAACAACAAGGCGACACCGGCGACAACAGCCAGACCAGCTTTAGCGTAAACACCGTTAGCAGCACCCTCATAAGTGGTGACTGTTGGAGAAGTAGTACCGTTGGTTTGGTTATCTTGTGGAACAATAGTAGTAGTACGGCCTGGGCAGTTAGTGACAGTGGCAGCGCAGTCAATGACAGAAGAAGTAACTGTGACAGCTGGCTCATTCACAACAGTGACAGAGGTTTCGGCAGAAATCAAAGCAATAGCAGAAAAGAGGGCGACAGTGGAGAATTGCATTGTTGAAAGTTGGATTGGTTGTTAATGGAATAAATGGTAAACTATCACTCTATTAAGAGTGGAAACTCCTTTGAATTTATACGTCAAACGGTCCATCAAGCCAAATTCCAGCTTGAATCATAAATCAGATTCAAGAGCATCATTCTCAAACCCAGCGTTTTGTTGTACTGCTTCCATATGTACAAATGCGTCATAATGCAAGATCTGTGTCGGGTCATACCAATTGGGGTTTCACCCCTCGAAAACTTCCCCTTTGGGCCTAGAATCATCTGGATCGGGACGCGAAAGCTCACATTTTGATCTGAAATCGAACAAGTCTAGGAGATGTGACTCGTGATAGTCAACTACATTCCCAGATGCAGAACTTCAATCTATGGAGCTTCAAGTCGTAGTGACATACGAGTGGTGTTCAAAAGAGTTCATAACAGTTTCGAAAAGCAATGGTTTTATGTACACTAGGGACAGCTGATTCAAGAATTTGCAACTTAGAGTAGGTAATAACCATACATACCATATTATGAAGAAGTTTCATGAGCCTTGGCAGTAAAAGTGTTAAGATGTCATTTCCAGCTGTCAACAAATTCTCATATGAGCAGCTTGTTTCCAAATTGTGCTAAATTGAACCCACCCACCTTTCAGCTACAAGTTCGTCAGTAGCCGTACCATACCATTGACAAACCAGTTTGCTCTTTAGGTGAGGTTCGATTGCCGAAAACGTTGTGTTTGAGCTGGTTTCTAAACACGACATTGTAACTTGTGACACAATCCTTATTATGCTGGGCAAAAAAGCTGTGACCTCGGTTTAATCAATAGGATTAGATGTGTCTTTATGATACAAGGTAGATAAATGAAGGCCCACAATACAGAAACTGGCAAGTCTCCCAAGTCCACTTGTAGCCTAATTTCAGTCTTGTCGGTACGATCTTAAGATATCTGTAATTATACATCACCTGAAGTACCATCGCTCAGTCTAGAGTGGTCTCTATTGAGTATGCTGAGAATTACACACCGGTTCGCGTCTTAAATGTTTGTTTACAAAACAATTAGTCAAGTCGATCTGAGGACACAATCTTTTCCGGGGTAACCATTCTAGTGTTTTAAACTGGTGTCCAGGTTATTGGTATGCACCACATAGAAAGGAAGTAACCGTCACAAAAGACAAGGGAGCCGGGTAATATCGCGAAAGTCGTGAAAAACTTTCATTCTCTCACGCAAAAGTGAAAAATTTTGAAATTTGAGTGGGTTTCATACTTGAACATTATCAACAACAAAAGACAAAATGGTTGCCATTATTTCCAAGAAGAGAAAGTTAGTTGCTGACGGTGTTTTCTACGCCGAATTGAACGAATTCTTTACCAGAGAGTTGGCTGAGCAGGGATACGCTGGTGTTGAGGTCAGAGTTACCCCAAACAAGACTGAAATTATCATCAGAGCCACCCAAACCAATGCTGTTCTTGGTGAGAACGGTAGAAGAATCCACGAGTTGACCTCCCTTGTTCAAAAGAGATTCAAGTTTGCTCCAGGTGCCGTTGTCTTGTACGCTGAGCGTGTCCAAGACCGTGGTTTGTCTGCTGTTGCCCAAGCTGAGTCCTTGAAGTTCAAGCTATTGAACGGTTTGGCCATCAGAAGAGCCGCCTACGGTGTCGTCAGATACGTTATGGAGTCTGGTGCCAAGGGTGTTGAGGTTGTTATCTCCGGTAAGTTGAGAGCTGCCCGTGCCAAGTCCATGAAGTTCCAAGATGGTTTCCTAATCCACTCTGGTCAACCAGTCAATGATTTCATTGACACTGCTACTCGTCACGTTTTGTTGAGACAAGGTGTTTTGGGTGTTAAGGTTAAGATCATGAGAGACCCAGCTACCAACAGAAACGGCCCAACCTCCTTGCCAGACTATGTCAAGATCCAAGAGCCAAAGGACGAAGAGGCCCCAGAGACCCCATCTGTCAAGTCTTACATCCAAAAGGCTGAGCCAGTTGAGGCCCAAGCTTAAACTGTTTTGAATTAATTACACTTGATCTAATCCGTTTAATTGTTTAATTGTTGTAGCATAGCGCGTATCAGTACCAATCGGAATATGTTGATGCCGTAAGATTCTTCGCGAATTAGATAAAAGCAAGACATCTCTCGAAGAACATCTACTAAAATTTTCGACATCCTCTCCAAAACCAACTACCAGTACTAATCACAATGGCTATCAAGTATAAAGATCTTTTGCCAGTGGCTAATGGGCTCATTATTGCCGGTACTTTCTTCTCCTTAGGTCTGCTCTTTGGTAACTTACCATATGATGCTCGTACGCTATTCACCAATAACGCCACCGACGAGGCCTTTAAGAACTCCCTTAGACATTATCAGACATGGGCTGATATTCCAAAGTTCGCTCTATGGTTTATCCACTTCTTCATAGGTCTTGGTTTCATTGGTTGCTTCATTAGAATGTACAAGCCATCTGAAGACAGTAAGTACTTTGACTACGGCGCCTTGTTCTTGTATGTGGTTGCTTCATGTATCTACCTAACAAATCTCCACACCGGCGCTCAGAGTGCCCGTGCTGGTGAATGGGGTGAGGTAGATCAGAATACTGGTATCAATGTCATTGCTGCCTCTAGTGCCATGACTGCTTTTGTTCTTGGTGGTGTTGTTATGCTACAGATTGGTTTATACTACGGTGAGTGGGAGTATCAGCAAAGGTTGGAGGAATTCCACGAAGAAGAAGAGAAAGCTGCTGCTGCTACTGCTGCTGCTGTTGGTTCTTCAGCTCAAGAGGAAAAGTCCGGTAAGAAGACTGTAAAGAAGGCTGAGGCTGAAATTGAGGAGGTTCCAAAAGCCACTCAAAAAAAGCAAACCATCAAAAAGAGACGTTCCTAAGACATGGAGTTATTGTCCATATTAATTGTGTCTTTATTTACGGTTATAATTTGTAGGAAAATGGGTATGGTCTTAGAATCAGTCATACTCACAATGAAAAATGTCATGGTGAAAACAAGGCTGACTGCTTGTAGTATGTGTCACAAAAGCAAAATTTCACATTGGTAGCTTATAAATACTGCTTAATTCAGCTCATGGTTATGGTGGATCTTCCAGACCCCTCCGCTTCTCCATTGTCCATCATCCCATGGACCGGCGATCTGAAAAAATCGCGTCCGAAAATATTCATCGATGAGCTTGTAACCAGAGCCTGTGTTGAGACTACTTCGAACAGGGTACGTAGTGTTCCCCATCGCAAGTACACACACTTTACACAGTCATTCATTTGGATTAGATCACCGTCATCCAGCTCAAGCTGACACCAATATATCACATTCCCTAGTTTAATGAGCTCTCTGGTGAAGTCTCACACTCCAGCCATCACAGGAGAGATTGATCTCGAAAATGCCATAAACGTCCTCCCCAACTCTCTCAAACCATGGAGACCTTCAATCATGTCCTACTCTGCTTCACTATTCTCTACAGTTGTTGGCTTTCCTCTTGACTCTGTAAAGACCAGAATGCAAACACATCATTTCAAAGGAATCCTCGATTGTGTGAGGCAGACAATCGCTACCGAGGGAATCAAAGGCCTCTTCAGAGGTTTGACTGCCCCTTTGCTCTCATCTTCCATCACCAAAGCTCTTGGTGTTGGAGCATATACAGAGGCCAAGCCGTATGCATCAAGGCTTCAGCATTTCACGTCCGGGCCGCTCCATATTGATCCGGCATGGAGTCAACGGCAACAAGCCATCTACAAGGCTTTAAATAATGCACCAGTCTGTTTCGCTGCAGGTTTGTTCAGTGGTGCGATATGCTCCGTCTTTGCGTGTCCATTTGAGTTCACAAAACTATTCCAACAGATTTATCTCTTGCAACAATCAGACCTTGGACTCAACCCAAAAAGGATCCCTAAAACTACTTACCAAGTTGCTAAAACAATCAGACGATCTGAAGGGCTCACTGGCCTATTTTCTGGATTTAGATACCACATGATGAGGGATTCGCTTGGAACAGCTCTTTACTTCTCCATTTACGAGACAGCCAAGATCCTGATCAACGGGTTTGCGACACCCGAAGGGTACATTGGTGGAACGTCAATCCCAATGGGAACTGTAAGCATCACTGTTGCAGGTGCATGCTCTGGTGTTTTTAGTTGGATTTTGGTGTTCCCAATTGACACTGTCAAGTCTCTGACCCAACGAGACATTATTTCAAATATCATTAGAGGGCTTGCACTAAAACCAAGGCAGCCCATCTTGATGAGAAGTCTGTCTTTCCCAACTAAAGAAATGTACAGAGGCTTGAACATCAGTATCGTGCGGAGTTTACTCACGAGTGTCGCCTTCTTTAGTGGCTTCGAATATCTCATGAAGAATGTGGCATAAAGCAATTACAATTATTTTAATGAATAGATGATAGAGATTGATATACTGTACATAATAGTCTTTGCTCATTTCGTAGGCTTACGCCCCCTAATTTGTTTTTTATCTGCTTTGGAGACTCTAAGTTGCGTGGTTCTCCGCTTTTTGGTGTTCTTTTCCTTAGAGGCCTGTGGTCCGATACCAGGAGCTAAATTCTCCTCATCTCTAGCTGTCACGGTAGATTCTGTCGATTTCACATCTGACGTGACACGGCGACTGTTTGTATGCGCTTTCTTTTTAGATGATTTCTCCACGTTACTCAAAATTCCCAACCGATGTTCAGATAGGTCTTTGTCCAAATTTATAATTTTTACATGTTCGGACTTGCGATTCTGTAGGCTAGCGACAACATTGGGATTCTCATTCGTTCTCTCCTCCTGATCATCAATAGCGTCTTCAGGTGGGATTAATTCTGTGAATAGTTCACGAGCGGTGGCCGCAGCAGCCTCTTCAGCAGCTCTAGTCTTGGATCTTGTTCTCTTTGTTGGTGAATCCACCACTGGATCATTAGCCATATGGAGCTCTCTATTGATCTCCAACCCGATTGGAGCTCGACGTTTGTTCAAGCTTTTGATTGTTGATGAGTTTGTAGAAAACTCGACAGCAGAGGCAAGTTGTTGTGTTCTCGAAGTCAACTCAAATCTCTTCTCCCCATCACTGGCTTCCTCAGCTGCGTTGAAATGGCCTTTTTTATGTTCCAGTCCTTCAATTAATTCATACTCGTTGACAAGATCCCTCAATTGTGGGCTCACACCTTCGTCATGGGCGGCCAGTTCAAGCATTTCATCTTCCTGGTGTCTAGCAGTTTCAGCCGCCTTGATTTCCTCTTCAGTCTGAGCGCCAAGAATACGTCCGCTTCTCGTCTTCATTGTAATATGTTCCAGGAAAGGCTTCTCCAAAGCATCATGATCACCATCGTCCTCATGCTGAGTTTTGAAATACGCAAATGCAGAAATTGGGCGAGCAGTCTTCTTCCTCGTTTTCTTGAGTGAGGAGGATGTTTTGGCACGCTTAGATGGAGATTTTCCTCTCTTGACTCGCGAGTCTGTTTTCTCTGGTTCGGGAGTATCTTCAGTGGCAGAAAAAGGTCTCTTCAATGATGGAATCTGCTCTTGAACGGACTCCAGTGAAGACCTCACCTCACTAACTGCTTCAGTTTCCGCAAGTGAATTACTAGTGGTCTCGGCAGCCTCAACATCATCAGCCGCTAGTTCTTCAATATTGCGTTTTTCTTCCAGTGACCCCTTGAGACTAGTTCTCTCTAGATCATCGTCTTGGCCCACAATAGCAGTAACAGAATACTTATTAATTACCTCAGTTGAGCCGGGATATGCGTTAGTGCCAACGCGGTTATCGTCATCACTGACATCCTCTGCAACCGTAGGTTCGTCAGTGGTTGCTGGCTTAAATAGATGCATTTCATCATGGGCCAAATCAGCAGCATCTTCAATTTCCTTCGCACCTTCAACAACACTCTCTAAAGTTGATTCATGAGCAGCAGACTCATCATCACCCATCTCCTCTCCAGATTCCTCTGGCCCATTCTGGCTTGGCTCAACTGATGTCTCACCAATCATCGAAGTTGGACAATCAACCACCAACCACGTGTCATCCATCTGAATATCAGTTTCTGGAACAATATCATCATTTTCGGAAAATGAGGACTCATATAGTTGCTTTGATCCTGATTCTATGGTTGGTTCATCAATGATAACAGATGAGTTTAAACCGCATACAGTATCATCCCCATGAGGAACATTGGCAGTCTCTTCAACAAAGGTAGAAATGGCATCTGGAAGATCTCTAAGCAATGACTTGCCATTATGGGAGGAATGTTGCTCTTCCATTATAGTTTCAGGAGTATCACTATAAGAATCGGATATTCCCAGGACAGTATCATCACCGTGAATGACATTTGCCGTCTCTTCAACAAATTCATTTAGTGCCTCAAGTACACTAGTAGTTGACTCGGCCTTATCCTGCTTCGAAGGCACCTCCTCTTTCTGCTCCACAACAAACGAATTGTTGATACTCATAACTGTGTCATCAGCGTGAGCCAAATTAGCAGTCACTTCAACAAACTCATTAACCGCATCAGTCAAGGATCCGACTATTGTTACAGGAATTTCCTCTTCTGACTGCACTTGTGAGTTCAGACCATTTAGAACAGAAGATTCATTACCAGTTGAATTGTCAACATTTAGCACTGTGTCATTTGTATGTCTGAAGTTGACAGTCTCTTCCAAAACCTCACTAATGCTATCACTTGGCGAGGATCTCTCAATTTCCGAAATCCCAGAGTCTTGAACCGCTGGAGTAGCTGGAGGAGTTGATTCTGGTGATGAGTCAAAAGCATCCAACGTGGTTGCATTTACAAAGGCAGAAATTCCGCCTAGCAACCTGGAAAACATTCCAAGCCTCTCAGCCTGTAGCGCAATTGATTCAAGTTCTTCAGTTTTCCTGGAACAGCTGGCATTCGATTCAATAGTATCCACGTTTGCATTATCGTGAAATTTGACATGCTTATTGATGACAAGATCATCCTCACCATAATCAAGGTCAATATTCTGACCTGTTGATCGTGAGTTTCCTAGTGTGGGTACATCTGCATTAAAATGCTGATATTCGAAAGGCTCAGTAAAAGATCGATAATCGTTTACTGAAGACCCTTCGTAATTACTACTGTAGCCTTGCTTTTGTCCGTGGTAGTCCTGATCCTCCCCTTCGTATCCATCATCCACGTTGTAATGGAAATCTTCATCGTTCACCCAATCACTTGCCTCAACGTGTTCAATGATCAAGTTATTAAGAACTGACTGATCCGGCACTTTAGGGCTAGTAGTAACTTCTAGGTTGCTCTGAAGTTCATCGACAACATCAGATACAAACTGATCTGCAGTCTCGCCCAATGACTCTTTCAGTGTATCTTCTGCGACTGTGCTGGCTTCTTGAACGAAATCTTCCAGGGTTTGCTTAGCATCTGACGCACCTTCAACAAGTTCCATAGCAAGGTTCTCTGGGTCACCACCCGTGGAGGCGTCAAAAACTTGCTTAGCAATAGAGGTCACACTGTCCTTGATCTCAGGAATTGCTTCCTTTGCATCTTCGACGATGTTCTCAACAATCTGCTCAAGATCAGTACCAACAGCAGCTTGAAAGACACTCTCTGTAATACCAGCAATGCCCTTCTTGATCTCAGGAATCCCATCATTCACATTCTCGATGATATTTTCAGCAACTTGCTCTGGATCAACACCGACGGCTGCCTCAAAAATCTCATCGGTAACATCATCCCTCTTTATTTCATCAGCACTCAATCCCACAGAATTCTCAATATCTTCAACAGAACCATCAGTTTTCTCGCTCAGGCCTCGGGTACTGACATCATCAACTAACAACCTTGTAGCATTAATAGCCGGCTTTGGTACGTCGGGAACAGGCGCAAGTGACTGTAAAAATTCACTGGAAATGTCCGCAAATGATAATTTGTCAGGAGTCGATTTCAACGCACCTCCATCAAAAAACGATGTAAAAGACTGTCCTGCCTCGTCATTACCTGAAACTTCAGGCTCTGCTTCGGTTTCGATAACTTCACCGACTGCCTGTTCCACATGGATAGCTGGCTCCTCCACAGTAGGTTCAGTCGATATAATCTCAATCGTCTCATCCATTTCGGAATCAAGATGATTTTCGTTTTCCATCGTTCTATCAGTCGTGACGTCCACCTGACTGTCAGTTTCCGCGTCACTCGCAACTGCAAGTGATTCAAGCAATCTATTTGGAGACAATTGTCCAAAGATGCTGGTAGCTGGGTCTTCAAAAGGTTCATTCTCAGAGTCGAAGTACTGTTCTTCGACGTATGTTTCTTCTGCTTCTGCTCCTGATTCTGTTCCTGATTCTGCTTCTGATTCTGCTTCTGCTTCTGCTTCTGCTTCTGCTTCTGCTTCTGCTTCTGCTTCTGCTTCTGCTTCTGCTTCTGCTTCTGCT
>JAMAIE010000008.1:92343-175478 GCA_023627795.1 Barnettozyma californica | reverse complement strand
TTCTGCTTCTGCTTCTGCTTCTGCTTCTGCTTCTGCTTCTGCTTCTGCTTCTGCTTCTGCTTCTGCTTCTGCTTCTGTTCCTGTTCCTGTTCCTGTTCGTATAGTAATACCATCAACTTTCTCTGATTCTTCTGGTTCCTGGTGAGCTTCCTCAAAAATTGTGAGCTCTTCTTCGTTGTCTAGATAGTCTGTGGTTAATGCATTTTCAGAAGCGACACTCACCGCATCCAATACTCCATTGAGATCATCATCCTCGTGATCAAATTCACGTTCAATTTCTTCGTCATTAACAATATTCATATCTTCTTCATTCGCTTCATAAGAATCCACAAGTTGATCTCCGCTCTCCTGACTAGATTCTCCTTGTTGATAATCTTCTAAGGCTTCTCTGCTCTGCGCAGTCTGAAAGGCAGCATTTGCTAGACTCATCATGGCCTCATAACTTTCTTCTTCGTGTGGTTCCGAACTCAACTCAATTATACCTTCATCTTGAATTCCATCTTCTTCGTCAAGTTCACGCTCACTATCATTATCTGGCACAATTTCCTCATCCTCATAAACATCTGTGCCGTACTCATCTGTGGAATATAGTGCGCGGTCAATAACATCTTCATCAACATCATCATACTCTTGCTCGAGCTGTTGTTCTCCTTCTTCTTTATCGTCGTATGGACCCCGGTGGTCGTACATACTTCTAACCTGATCACGCACTTGGTATTGAACTTGGTCATTGACAAACTCATCCGGGTCATAGTGGGCATCATCCTCTTCCTCTTCCCCCTCACTGTCCTCATCATCAGAAATATCAATAACTTTGATATCTTCTGGAAAAACAGAACAAGGTTCACTATTGTGGTAATCAGCCTCTTCGCTTGGCTCTTTTTCACCCTGACTGTCATAATCTTCCACGTCTGATTGAGAGTCTATACTTTCGACAATATTCTCTGACTCATGTCTACTACTGCAAAAATCATCATAGTCCTCACCGCTTGCAGATTCATGAACATCCTGTTCATCCTGATCATCCTGGTCAAGGAACGATTTGAGCCTGTCAAAAGCTTCAGTATGAATCTTTTCGCCTTGATCCAATCGAGATTTCTCTCTTTGAATCTCCTTATTGAATTTATCTTCTTCCAATTGCTCTGTTTCAAGAAGTTCTTGGGCCTTAAACTTCAAAGAGTTCATCCATCCCATTAAATCATCATCTCCAGCTTCATGGCGTTTGAGATTTGTATTATAGCTTAGCGTGATATCAACAGGAGGAGGAGTAGTGTTGGAGTTCAAATCAGTAGTAGAAGGAGCCCGTGAAAGTGCGGACTTCCGTAAGGAAGTGGAGCTATTAATGATCCGTCTGAATGGGGACGAAAACTTTCTAGCAGATGGAACATCCCAAGTTCGCCTCGTCGTAAATGGGGACTGGTATCTTTTAGTTTGGGTAGTAAAGTACTTCTTGTTGGGTGTCTCTCGGCGGCCTGTCGCCATCTTTTTAGTTAATTGGCTGTTAGCTCGGCTCTTCTATCAGCTAGCTTGCCAATTGATTCGAACCACAACAAAACTTTTTGATATTGGGTTGGGATTTGTAAGGTGATTATGTAATAAACCCGGAAACCGAAATGTAAACAAAAGCATTTTCAGATAGTTTTTTGAGTTGAGGTGTTTCACGATGAAATATCTGACACCCACTCGACATGAGCCACGGAAACTCTTCAGTTGCCGTTGGGATTTATGATCCATTTGAGGTCTATCCAAAGATTCAAGATGCCTTAAATGAGAAAGTTCAATTAACAAACCTCCATTGGCGAAAGAACAGCACAGATGCCCTTAGATCCATTCCCCAGCTACGATTCACCATTAAAGAGGAAACGCCCAAGTTCTTTGATGACCGATCTCAAGGTGCGCTCACAGAAATTAAGGACGCTGAAACAGCGATAGATGATGTCAACAAGATACTCAACACGCCGTATGCGAGGTTGATGTTTGTCCAATGTGACAACCTTGATATATACCGCGCCCAGGTTCGTCCTCTAGTGAACTCTTGGAAAGAGGGCACAATTGAGAAATCAAACTGCCCTATTGACTGGCATATCGTTTATTTACAAACAGATCCCTCTTCGAAGTCACAACCCAAGGTGTTAGAGAAGCTCAAGATAGATAACAATATGGTCGATGGAGCGGACCATTGTATTCTCTTGAAACTGAAGTACACCAATGCATTGGAAGAAAATGAATCTTGGGGCCTTCTGAGCTCTAAGATTAAATCAAGTATGCTTTTTTCTTTCTCCCAAAGGCTGAAGATTCTACAAGGGGCATTGACCCTTTCCAAGGATGATCTTTTATTATCTCTAGCAGTTCACAATGGTATTATTAAACTGTTCTTCCATTTTTCTCTTCTTGAAGATGCCTTGAGGGAATCTAATTATTTTTTTTCATTTGTTCAGAGATATCAAAAGCAGCTACCCCAGGATGTGGAACCATTGAAAAGTCTCTCTGATCTTGTTCAATCCGGCCCTCTATTCATGGACTCCCCAAGCCCTCCATCTTATTCAGCCATCAACTCGCATTCCTTTTCTACAACCTTTCTGATATTGGAAGCACTTGCCCTCTCAGGCTCCTCCCTGTCCATTTCATCTTTGTACGTGTCCGAATTCTTGAGTAGAGTTGACGCTTTCATCTCTGATACCACCAAAATCCATCAAGATTCCATTGACGTGTGCATATGGGTCTATAAATTCATTCAAGATATATTAGATCTTGAAATTTGTACGAAAATAACGAAATCAATTGATCAGATTCCAAAAGATTCACAAATCAAAATTGCAGCAAAGCTCGGAGAGCTTTTCATCTTACAGAGGGCCAAGCTACTTACGATAGGGACACAATTAAAAGGCTATCACATAGAAGGATTATTGACAGATGTACCTATGCAATCCTATTCTGGATCGTTCTCAGATGCCTCTGTTGAACAGCTGCTGTTATCAAAGGTCACCTTTGAAAATCACTTTTTGGAATTAACAGAGTCAGCAATCACATACTTTGGAGTCGCTGATAGAGCACGCTGCGTTGATGCACTTTCTATCGACATTGCGCTATTGGATTATCAAAACTGTCAGTATGGAAAAGCTGCCCTTATCCTGTCAAGCTGCCCGGACTACTATGGTGGCCAGGGCTGGAAGCTTATCAGCACCAATTTGCTCCAGATACTCATTGACTGTTTCGAGCACATGGATGAGAATGATGAATTCTTCACTAAGCCAAAAGAAGAGCTATTGGCTGAAAGCTACATTTCACTGCTATCCGCGGTCAAGGAGACCACCAACATCAATTATAAAACATTGCAGTCAACTTTGAACAAACTTTGTTTACTGAGTACCAAAACAGAATTCCCGCAAAGCATCAAGTATGATCTTGATGAGATTTTCGCTGTTGAAATTCAGCCATCTGTTGAACCACTAGGTTCAGACTCCTTCACCATTGAAGTTTCCGTGAACGCCAATCACGAACTGACATTCCCACTTAAAGAGTTTCAATTATCACTAAGCGATGAGAATGCACACGTGATTACCTTCAGTAATCCCCAGACTGAACTAAGAAAGGGAAGCAACTCAGTGATTCTTCGGACTGATCATATAATTTCAGGAATATTTAAGTGTGATGTGGTTTCTGCAAAGTTGGGGCCGGTAACTCTCGTTCATGAGCTGGCTCATAAACCCGAAATCAACATATTCACATCTCAGAGAGATTTGGACCTGAATATTAAAAACTCAACAAGGTTGAATCTTACCCAGAAGACATTCTCAATTTTCATTAAGCCTGTTGAGGATATCTGTAATGTTGGAATTGAATTTAGTCAATTGGGTGGTATCTTGGAGTTAGATGGAAGTATCAGCTTGTATTGCAAGGATTCAATATTGTCAACATTTGAAGATAGCTCCAGTTTAAGAAATTTATCCCTAGAGGCATCGAAACTATATGAGGTTGTTATTCCCGTCAAAATGGAATCCATCGCTTCTAAGCTGTTAAATGTCTTTGTGAAAGTCAGCTTCACCTCCGGTATAGGTTTAGCTAAGTCGCAGGCAATCACAGGTCAGCTTGATACCGCTTTGAAGGTTGAAGTCTCAGTTCAAGATATCTTCCGTTTCAATAGTCTTTATTCAAAGTTCAACATTGGCACTTCTGACCCATCTACACCAATTAGAATTATTGATGTGGATCTGAATGGAGGTGATTCTTATAAGGTTGGTACAGCGTTGAAGGCAAAGGAACTAGTAGCATTCCCGGAGCAGCCTGGAAACTACTTTTTCAAACTCGAAAAGATCGCAGAACTAGAGGATAACAATTATCTGGCTTTGACTATTGAATATCGTGATTTTGCTGATGAAACTTCAAGTTTATGGCAATCACTTTTTTACAAAAAATTGGAAGAAGCTGGCCAGCAAATTTACTTCAAACTGTTACTGACAGGCATCATTCTGCAGGTTGATTATGAAGCGTATGAGATCAAATCAGAAATCAGCTTCCTTAGCAGATCCTTTGAGCCAAGAACTTTGTTATCTGTACCGCTTGAGTTCCGAACACAACTGCACCAACTGGTCACTTCATTTATAAATACAACTCATCCCAAATTGTCCTCTAGTTTTATTTTCCAAAATCAACTCCTTAAAATTAGGGTTCCTATTCCAACAGTTGAAATTCAGCAACAGTATGAGCTAAAATTGGCACATTCCAAAATGTACACCTCTCTTGGGGAAGAAATCGATGCACAGCTGACCATTAAATCACTTGTGAACAAACATACCACCAGTGGTGCTAAGAAAGTCTCTTTCCAGGACCGGACCTCCAACAGGTATGAAGTAGAAATATCCCCAAACAATGATTCATGGCTGATCAATGGCCAGACGAAGTTCACCTTTGAGATTCATAAGAACAGTGACGAAAACGATGAGGAACAGTTTGAAGAGAAAACCTACAAATTGAGCCTGATCCCATTGAAGATTGGGAAACTATCATTACCGAGAATCAAGATCGTTAAGGAGGATATTTCTTTCAAGCTGGATGAGTATGCGCTTGAGATTGATTACCAGAATGAGAACGAGACCATTTTTGTTGTCTCAGAAAAGACCTAGGGTATGAACAGAATACATGCAATGGCGCCTTTGTTATGTATTTTTCATGCCGTCAAAAAGATTTTGAGCATCTGGTTTTCTCGAAACCAGATCCACTCGTATGCCGTTTGCAATCAAGTATTTTTCAGTAGTTGGACCAATAGACCCAATCTTAACCTTCGATAAATCAATGCTCTTCAAATGTTCAACAATCTCTCCTGTCCCTTGTGGACTGAAAAATACAATCCATCTGAAGTCACTTGTTGAACCATGAAACTTCTGAGTAAAGTCTTCAATGATGCCTTCTCTGTCTTCAGTTTTGTAAATAATCACCTCTTCGAGATCAATCCCATTGTTGATGAGCTTCTTGGGTATAATATCTCTTCTAATCTCTCCTGTGAAAAACACCACCTTATCTGCAGGTGATATATCATTGAGGATAATATCAGAAAGTATATCGCCATTTCCAGCCTTCTCGCCACCCTTAACATTCTTAAATCCCAATTCTGACAAGATCTTGAATGTTGCAGGTCCAACAGTGTAGGCGGCCTTCTCAAGGACAATCCTCTTGCAGTCCTCAGGCAACTTAGCTAGTGTTGCGGCAAGTGATTCCACTGCTCTCTGTGACGTGATGATAATGACACTTGTTCGTGACAAGAACTCATCACATGTGAGCAGTGCTATTGTGTCTGACTCATTAACTTGGGTATGATTGAGAAGAGGAACAAAGGTTGGATTGTACATGGAATCCTTCAGGATCTCAAAGTACGGATCCCTTGGGAAAGTTTTATTCTTCAGCAGAAACACATCGGCCATCTGAGACTTTGATAAGGCCTATTAAAGCTGGTCACTCTCGATGAGTTGATGATAAGCGCTTACCAACAATTCGGTTTTGATTCGATGGATTTTAAATTATATAAGCTATTAGTAATGAGTAATGGGTAATGAGTAATAGAGCCCTATTAGGGTTTCACTTGCAATCTTTAGCGATGATATGGAGCCCGTACTTCAAATTAATTAGGTATGGAAGTGATATCAGCGCCATTTAAGTTTGATTTGATTGTGTATTCAGTTGTATCATCAATTTAAAGCAGTTGAACTAAATTCATATTCAATTAGCTTCGAATATAGATTGAGATTCCCTTTTTCAATTACAAGTTTATGTCCGACGGCATAACCGATACCGGTTTGGATATTTTGTGTTGAATAAGCGATTTGTCAACAGTTAACAGTCAACATTCAACTAAATACCTGCAACTTGTTTATGTTTAACGTATCACAATTCGTGTGCTAACTTAACCACTAGATATATACTTATCCTCGATCTGTAAAAAGACATAGATCTGTTTCATCAAAATTGTATTAGTTTATTCAACCCGATCCAAGTTCAGTGACCTAGAGACAATGAATGTTACTGATCTCGAGCAATAATCAATTGAAGGTATTTTTCATCTCTAACTAGTTCACTCATCCATTTGTCTTATTTTTTGTACCTGTGTTCTTTTGTTTATTAAATCATTACTAGCTCGTCGAATGAATAATGCGCACTTGTTGCGTTTTTCCTGGAATATTGCGAAATTCAGTCATGTGTGGTGATTCGAGATTGATTTACGTGCACACGTGGATAGCCAAAGGATCCGGTAATTATATCTGGGAGAGACGGGATATTTACTGCGCTCCCAAAACGAATGCATTCTCAGTTGTAACCTCTCACCTGCCAAATTGAACATGCGGGCGAGCTTTGATGCAGTTGGAACACATGGGCAGAGGGAGGCATACTGTGGTGTCAATCGAAGAAGGATCAGAGGACCAGAATGAAGGATCCGTACTATCTGTCGCTTCACACTGTAATCCTGTCTATAGGTACCAACTGACATACATTGAACATCAATTCTCTTCACTTCAAAAAGACTTGGTGTGGTGTGGCCATCTCTCTAAAAACGTTGCCGAGAATGCATAATAATTTAATGCAGCTTTGGAAACAGACATGTGGGCAAGCGATGATCTTTCTAAACAAAGTTGAAAATTTATAAAACGACCATTAAAACCACTAGAGAGAGAAGCGAGTCGATTATTGTTCATATCTTCGTCATATGCAACTATCACTACTCCTTCTAGCTTCAGCTGTTTCCGCTGAATTCAGCCAGTTTGGTTCCAAGCCATGGGACCAACAGGCACTAGACCGGTACAATATCCTGAGATTCCTTGGAACAGCTTCTCCATACGTGAGCAATCCTGGTTTCGGTATATCTCCTGAGGTACCTTACAACTGTAATGTCACTCAGGTGAATGTTGTCGCGAGACACGGTGAGAGATATCCAACCACAAACTCTGGAAAGAAAATCACCAAAGCCTTGGACAGAATCAGAAACAATTTGACTCAAGATGAGCTTACTGGTGCCTTGAATTTTCTACCTGAGTATCCTTTTGATGCCCTAGACCCATCTAACTATGACAACGAGACTTCCAAGGGTCCTTATTCAGGGTTATCTGACATGTATTCATTTGGTACCCGTTTCAGAAATATTTATAACAATCTGGTTGAAGATGACTCTGAAGTCAAGATCTTTGCTGCTAGTCAAAAGAGAGTTGTGGACAGTGCGGTGAAGTTCTCTGAAGGGTTTTTTGGGGCAGTGTATCGTAATGTCACCGTTCTTGACGAAGATTCAGATATCCTGGGGGCCAACTCTTTAACCCCTCGTGAATCATGCTTGAATTACAACGCCAGCATCAATGACCCGTTGGCCAGTGAATTCAGTGCGAAGTATATCTCTCAAATTGCTGAAAGATTGAACACTATCACTCCTGAGTTGAACATCACTAAGGCCGAAGTCACTGCTTTGCTAGATTATTGTGGTTTTGACCTCCAAGTGAACTTTGCTGGCAAGCCAAGGATCTGTGACATCTTCACCACCACCGAGTTGCATCATCGCTCTTACGAGAATGACCTCTCAGACTACTACGCACATGGACCAGGTCACAACTTGACGAAATTCATCGGTGCTGCCTACATCGATGGTTTGATTGAACTGTTTGATGAACATTCAGACATCAAAGTCTCCGCAGGGTTCACACATGACACAGATTTATTCTTGATATATTCAGCCCTGGGTCTATTTGAAAATTATAATCCAAAGAACGAGACAGCTTCACTTCCTGTTGATCACATCGACTTCAACCGTGTCTGGAAGGTGTCTGATATTGCTCCGATGGGAGCACACTTGATCTTTGAGAAATTAGCCTGTGAAGTTGATGGTAAAACAGATGACTTTATAAGACTACTGGTTAACGATGCTGTTATACCTGTGCCTGGTGTTGCAACTGGACCTGGATACTCTGCCTCTTGGAATGGGTTCGTGGATTATATCAATGAGAGATTGGATAATAAGACTTATTCTGATGAGTGTGTCTTAAAGAATGACGAAGTTCCAACACAGTTGAATTTCTGGTGGGACTCTAATTTGTAAGTTACATCGATACCTTTGAATACGGAATTTAACATCAAGATTATTTTCATTTCTCATTAAACGATTCGAAACAATAGAAACCAAATAGAACTTTTCTTTTGAGGGTCTTTAGATTTATTTCTTCAAGTATTGCAGCAACTCGATTACGTTACCAAAGTCCAAAGAGCAACGATAAGTGAAGTCAGTGCTTAAACTGGTGGCAAACAAACTCTTGGCGTAGTTCTCTGGTACTCTCTCTAAAAACTTCTGAACAGAACCTGTTTGTTTAATCAATAGTGGTGGAATGGTCTGGCTCAAAATTCTCAATCTCAGTTTTTCGTCATTCCAAAGTTCGTCAGAGTTGGCAATTAAATCACTCAATTTGTTGATCTCATTAGACAATAGATCAGAAGATTCAGCCAAAGTCAGACCAGTCTTCTTTTGCAACCTCAACAAAGCATCGGCTTCCTTATTAGCATTGGAAACAATCTTCGCTTGAACTTCCTTGACATACTCTTGGTAGAACTTAGAGTCTTTATTGAACTCAGACAAGAATTCCTCGTCATTCAAGACCAAAGATGCCAAAACCTCTAGGGATGAGGAAGTGACACCACCCTTGTTGGCAGAGGAATCTTTGAAAGTAATGATTCCAGCATGCTCCAGCTTGAACTTAGCCTGTTGAGTGATGAATAAGTTGGCACCCTCAACAATGTACTTGACAACAGGAACACCGTTAACTGGGAGTAAGGCAGAAACGTTGTCTATGTCAACGGCAGCTGGTCTACCACCACACGGAACAAAGAGGTCAATTGACCCCAAATACTTTGCGATCTTCAGGTGGAATTGGTTTCTGAAGAAAATACCGTTTGGAATGACCTCACCGGTTTCTGGGATGGTAAAGTTCACATCATCAACAGAAATCATGAAACCTTTGGCAGACAATTTGGATGTGTCATAATTGTTAACCATCTGTCTCGCTTTGGCCAAACTTCTCAATTCATCTTTGTCCAAACCTTCAGTGTCAACCAACACACCAGAACCATCCACGAGACCAACATATATTTCATTATCAGTTGACAACAAAATTTCATTGGAACCCAAGTCACCATCAGGACCACCAGTTTGGAATTTTCTAATTGGGGTGGATTGCAACTTCAAAGTCTCGTAAATTTTGTTGACATAGGCACGCACGGACAATGAAGTCATACCATACTCGTCGTGAGGAATACCACCCAGATGGGCAGACTTACCAGTCAAGAAAGACTTCCACCAAGTGGCTCCTCTAGCCTTGGCATGCAATGTAGCCCAATCAGTGTAATGAGCCGTACCTTCGTCAGGACCTAAGAACAAAATTTCCTCTTTACCGTACAAGTCAACAATCTTCTCATACTTAGAGTTTGGCAACAACAAGTCAATGACAGAATCAATGTACTTTTCAAAGCCAGTCTTTGGAGAATCTTGAGCATCCAAGTCTAGCAAAATGACTCCCTTCGAGCCACCTTCTGGAATATCCTTGTTCTTCTTCTGTTGGGTAGAGGCCAAGTTGTAGTTCTCATCAAATAAATTACGAACATTGACATCATATGCGTCTTGCGATCTAGATTTAACAATTCTGATTCCACCTCTAGCAATATCTCTGAATCTGATGTGAAATCCTCTGAATTCAGCACCAACAACTAGGAACAAACCATATGGAATTTCTGGATATTCTGTCGTAGACAAGAAGAATCCTGGGTCCAATCTGAACGAGATGGCGGTTTTTGTGGAGACGAAGAAATTAGTCTTCAAAATGGACTTGTTGAAGTTGAATAAAGCTCTCAAAACTAACGCATGGTTCTCGTTGAATATTTGAGACTGTAAAAGATCATCAAAGTCTCTGTCAGATTTGATTGGTGGAATTTGAGACAATCTTTGGTAAGAAAGCGTCTTTTCCAAGTTAGATTGGATGTAGTGAGTATCAGCAAAGGCTCTAAACAGTTGTTTCAAGATCGGTTGGTATTTTCTAAACACCTCCACAATGTAGTTTTGCGTAAAAGTCTCAGATCTCAATCTCTTCTTCAAGGAACTTAACAATTCCAAGTTGGTAGAGTCGTCTGAATTGCCGAGCAACTTCACCAATTGAGAGTACTCAGGACCCAGTCTGTTCAAGAAGTGAGTGACAAAGATAGCTCCAATATGTGCATATATAGATTCCTGTAGGGACAAGTTTCCAATAGAGAATAAATCTTGGAAGAAACCCTTTGGAATGGTGTACAACAAAGAAACTTCTCTAATAAGCTGGTAAATAGACAGTGGGTTAGTCTCAGCATTTGGCTTCAAGTAGAGGGAGATAATTGTGACACCGTTGCTGAAGTTTTCCACATACTTTCTTGTTTGGTCTAGCTTGTAGTAGTTGATCAAAGAAGACAAAGCGCTGTAGTATTTCTTGGTGGTATTAGCCTTGAAACCAATGATGACTCTGTGTTCATCAGAACCCTCAATTGGGGTGTGCTTAATAATAGCACCGGTAGAGTTCAAGACTTCCTCAATTACCTGTTCATACAACTGCTTTGTATTGGGAGTGACGATTTTTAGGAACGTCTCATCGTAGATAGAGTCAGATGCAAACTGATTCTTGTAGACAAAATGAGCTCTAATTACTGTGTTGGAAGCTGGGCCTTCAGGGGACTGATCAATGGCTGCATTCAGTTGCAATGGGGCACTAAAAGACTCAACTCTATACGATTTATCCAATTGATCCAAGTAATTTTCGTCAATTCTTTGCTCAAAGTTGGTAACCCTGGATTCCATAGAGCCTGGCTTAGATGTGTCAAAGTATACCGCATTGTCGGCGGACTCTCTCTTGTGATGAATAAATGGAGATTGCTCATCCTTGTTGGAGGCAGTTCTAGAAGCAAATGCGTCAATCTTTGCACTGTACAAAGCGTGAATATGAGAAGCAATGTCTTCGGCGGTCTGTCTCTCAAAAAAGGTGTCATCAATTCCAAGAGAGTTGTAGAACCAGTTGGTTTCGTTCTCAATCAAAGCCTCAGGAATTAAAGCATACTTGTCCAACAGATCTAAAACAGTATCAAATTGGCGCTCTCTTCCAATGAACTTGAGATTGTTGTATCCAGACTTCTGGGAGGTGATAGACAACGTGGCGATGTCGGGTGTGGCCAACGCTTCCGTTGTGAGGTTGTTAAGGGTCATTCTGTGAGTTTCAAAGATAGTTTTGTATTGTAATTAAGTAATACGATAGGAAGGGACAAGGATGGGTTTGCGGAATATATTTATACCTTTCTGGACTCTTAGCCGCTGATGACATATTTTTGGGTATTCTTGGGGTTTCCCATCGCTTCCAGTTTCCGTTACCGCGGCCACCTGCGCACCAGCTCATTTTTATCTCCTAACTATACGGGTACGTGTATCCGGTGTCCAGATTCGCGGGGCGCCATCATACACTTTCGATCCGTGCAGCGAGATGAAGGGCCGTTGACAGACAAAATCCTCTCAAAAACGTCACTAACAAGGAATTTTGTGTCACTTGCTGTGACCTAGAGGCACGAGCGATCCACCTAACTGGTTTTCTGGGGGTAGATGTGGTGTTCGTAGTGCTCTTTCCCACATTTACTAAGATATTTGTACAGCCATTTTCATCCCGTTTGGGAAGAGATAAATCTCAATATCGTTTAGAAAACCCTAATCGGTGCCTCACCAGATATCGTCGAACCGAGGCCCTAACTGTTCTTTTTCCTTATGCACAACACTTGGAAACTAGAACATGGCGGGTGGCTTCACTAGCGGTGTGGTCCCTACCGTAAAATTTGCGCCCGTGATTGGCCGCGCGCCACAGAGCAATTTCCCCACATTTTGCCAAAGCCGCCTCTTGCGAGCTTTGTAGAGTTGGGAGAGTATTGTGGAATGGCAGAATGGCATCTTTGCAAATGTGTATATGACCGCAATTTCTAACTATAGATATCAACGAGCCCCTAATATACTACATATGGATCTTGCACAGCTTTTCCAGTACACAATTAGTTCAATTTAAAATTTTGTTTTCCTTAGGTTCTTTCATACTAAAAACAGCCACCTCACTCTGATTATTAAATCCCTACAGTGGAAACACTCACAACTTAGCCTTGTCTGGTCTGACCTTCTTTAAAACACTCTCAATGTTTGAAGCTTTCATCACATCCCCCTTTACCTTTAACTTACCATTTAGGAACAACTGCTGAGAGTTGCGCTGGCCCAACACCAATTTCTTGAAATCAAGGTCTGACACACTGATTGTCAAGTCAGCAGCACTCAAGTCATCCTTGGAGGCCTCTCTCACTTCACCCTTGTCCTTCAAATCTAGGATCCACGCCTTGGAGGCACCTTGTTTATTCTTTAAGTTGAACACAATCTTGGAGTTAGTCTTCTTCACGAGCTCCTTCTTCAGCGAATCGTTGCTAGCGAGGGTTTCTTTAATCTGATTGAGGACGGCTTCTGATTTAAATGACATTGTTATAAGCTCTTGCAAAAAATGGAAGAATCAGGAATCAGGAAGTGAAACAGGAAAGTCCTAGAGGCTTTATACTTTTTCTCTTGGTTTGGCCAATGACTACACGAACATTTGCTGTCTGAGCCAATTCTTTTTTTCAACCGCGGCTGCGCATTGCGTCAGAATGTCAAAATTTAGCGGTGCAAGCAATAAGTGGGGCAGTGATTTTGATGTTCCAGGGGCTCGCAATAGTTTCTACATTAGATGTGCAATGTTCACACAAAGTAGGATTCAAAATGAAGCCTTGAGATAAATCAGCCGAATGGTCGAATGCAAGCGAATTTTATTATACTGGCAGGTGATATCAGCAGACGACATAATGATCTTTCGTAGTTGCATCAAATCACATTGATCTGTAATTGTTATCCACTCTTTATGTACAAAGATGCTTTGAAAACAGATATTGTGCATGAAAGCTAAGAAATGTTACCTTACATTGTATGGTAGCTCCCCGACTAAGCTCCAGCTCTCTTCACAATTTTAAACCAAAGGAATGACCCTTGTAGAAACTCCAAAGCGTCACAGTCATCTTTGGAGTCAAACACTTTATATCAGTTGTAAAACCCATTACAATGAAGATTCGGTGTTGTTCAGTGGCCTGTAGCAGTGGTTTATCCCTCCCTGTTGCTTCCGGTAGGAAACCACCTTCTACAATCCACGCTCAAAGTAGCTTGAAATCAAAAGAGGCACAACGCTAAGAGTTTATACTCCAATGGTGACAAGCAGCAAAATGGTGTGTGTAAGTTGATGGGTACGTTGTTGCCATAGTAGGATCAAATTGTCAAAAACAAATAAGGGGTTAGGTGATCCTTATCAGTCGGTAGGGACCACAAAATGACTTTTGAATTCTATGGTGCAAGTTTACGACTTGCCACTTCATTAAACTGCCATAAAACAATCAATAATACCAAAAAAGCAAACCGAAAGCGCAAGATACTACGGCTTTCAAAAAACTTACAGAATAAACTACACATTCTGCGAAGAGCCATTCACTGGCTTTCTAAGCGGCATCTTATTGTGAGTGGCTGGCGACCTGATTTCATCACATCTGAGAAATAGATTTCCCTTACTTTTATCACAATGGCTCCCCAGTGGATGCCTCAGAATATACAGAAGCGACTATTGCTCTATGTGCTTCAGCAACTGTCACTATTCTCGGGCATTGATTTGGAGAACTTGGATGATGTTTCACTAGGATCCAGTAGTCAGATAACATTGAATGATGTTGAGTTAGATACTGAAGCCTTCAAGATCCCTGGAGTACACCTAAGAAATGGGAGAATTAAAAATTTGCAACTCAAATTGAATGTTAGCGGCGGCGTAAATTTTGATGTTGATGGCTTGTTCATCACGATGGCATTGTCCAATACTGCTAACGCCCATTCAACATCCAACACTCTGTCCAAATCAACAGCTTCAATGCTTCAGTCAATTCTCAGTGATCGATCAAAAGAGACCCTTGCCCAAAGCACCATTGATTTAGCACAGACGTTGATGCAAGATGAAGAGTTCCATACACCAGAGCAAAGCTACCATCAGAGCTTTGATGCAAGTTCAAGAAATGAGGGAGGCCCCCAATCGACGCTGAATTCAATGATGTCAAAAGCAGTTGAAATAGCTCTAGCGAGACTTAATGTGTCAATCCAGAACATCTCAGTGAGAGTAATCATGGAGCATGCAACTGTTGATGTCGAGATCAAAAGTGCTTCATTGGTGACAGAAAATGGTATACGATCAATCAAGTTTAGTGAAGTTATGTTCATGAGTACCCAACCTTCAGTTAATCCAGGTGAGTTTGAAAAGAGTAATACAGAGCAGGCACTGTATAATGCGGCGGTTGAGGAGCCTGAAGTGCATGATGATCTTGTGGAAAGCAGCAGCTCAGATGAAGAAGATCATGACAATTCTGCAATGACGTCATCTTCTGTTTTAGAAAGGACCAAAGATCTGGAATCCAGTCTTCTGTACTCGAAAGAGGAGGCTAGCTCAATCTACATGAGTGCGGCTTCTGACACATTTGAAGCAAGAAGAAAGGAGGTCCTTGACGGAACGCGTCTTTTGTCTATAAACGAGGTTATAGTGACATTTGAAGAGTCTTTGAAAGTGGAGAAATTGAAAATTGAAGTTGATCATATTAGAGTGGCTGCTGTACCCCTTCCATTGACAATCTTACATATAATAGAGTCCTTAGGGGTTCTGAACCCACAGGAGAGTTATCACAGATCTTCCAACGTCGGGCACAAACTTAGGAAGGAGAATGAAGGAAATCAGACTCAAAGTGAGAGAGAAAACAACATCTTTGAGTCGCTTGATATTCAGAAAGTTGAAATAGGCTTAGTTTCAGCCCTGCTTCTTAATGGTCAGTTCTCTAAGCCATATGAACTTAGATTGGTGGCTGAGGGTATTAACCTGAAGAGCAATGGTTCAAATTTGTTTTATGGGGGTATTCCAAGAGTATATTTAGCAGATGGACTTGGTGATATTATTGGCCAGTTTCAAGGAGACAGCACGAAACATGATGTCAGATTTGAAAAGAAGTTAGATGTGGGTTGTTCCACACTTCTATTTTACAAAGACCTAGCGATTGAACTTGAACAGAAACATCTCCAGAGGTTTATTGATTTGACTGGCTTTGTACAACAAATTGTGGAGTCCTTAGGGAAATTAGGCCACGGTAAACAAGTTATCCAAAGACATTCCAACTCTTCAAATACGATCCAGACATCTAATATCACCGTGGTTCTGAAGTTGAATGAAAACCTGAAGCTTAGTATCAAGATAACTCCATTGTCACTTGATTCAAAGGACAGCTCAGTAATGTTGAGTAAGATATCAATTGTGAAGATCGAAAATGATGCAATTTTTCCAATGGTGGTGATATCAAACTTGTGCTACCAGGTTTTTGGATCAGAGAAGCAATTGCGAACGCATGACAATAAAGGCCATGAGTTAACTTTGATTACAAAGTCATTACTGAATGCCACTAATATTACTGTTGGGCATTCCTTTGCAGATCTACTAACATTGAAGAGCCTTCTCACTGAGTACGTTGAGGGCTTATTATTTCCTCATGAACCAATTATTTTCAAGACTAGAAATAAGGCCAGAATATCCTCTAATTTGGCATACAACTCCAGACCAGCAGTCCCATTTTTTGCTACAGTCGACACAGCCTCAATTACAATCACTGATATTAACGAGGAGTTTGGCGACGTCACTGCATCTTTCAAAAAGATGATATTGTTTGCACATAATGATAGGACTATTCAATTTCACTTAACTAAGGGAGAAATTTCAAGATCTGCTGAGGGGAAGTTGGAGACTTTCTTCAGAATTGTGAATCCCGATGACAAAAGTGCCCCAATACTATCCCTAAGAGCTAAGTCCTTTAAGAATGTCAATGTGTTCTTGAGGAATGTTATGGTTGATTATTACACGGAATGGTTGAATTTGTTCGGGGATTCTACCAGTGATCATACTGAGGGCAATAGTCAAGCGGGACTTGAACATGTGACCGATCAGAAAAAGTCCATATCCACATCAAGAACCCTTATCCAATTGAGTCTTGTTGATGTTGCAATTGGCTTAAATCCTGGACGGTTGAAAGCTAAGGCTATCTTAGTGATATCAAATGGTACTCTTGAGGTGGTTATTGACCATCAGACAACGATAAAATCTGAATTAAGGAGTTCCAGCCTCCAACTGATCGATGACAAAACCAATGTGTTGAGCCATGAATCGGCCAAGAAACACAGAGATTACAACAAGGCATGGTCACAAGCTTCTTATTTTCATTCAAAGGGGTTCATTACAGCTGCAAAGTCAAATAACATTGGCTTTCAAATGGAGATCAAACCATCTGTTGACACACATGGGCAGAACATGAAACTAGTGAAAATGATGATCTTTACTGAAGCTTTGGAGCTTGAGCTCTGTGCCGATTCTTCTCAATGTTTGATACAGCTGGTGAATGATTTGAAACAACCATTAGTGATCAGGCCGGAATCAAAGTACAAAATTAATGGTAAGGAGATTGATGTATTTAATGATGTTGAGCTGAATGCATTTAATGGCGGATCTATATTGGAAGACCAGAATCTAGCGAACGAGTTGTTCAAAAATGGACACCTAGATGTTGTTGACGACTATTACGAGTCTGATCGGTTGCATAGAACAACATTTCCAATGGAGTTGGACAGGTCTTCGGCCAGTTTGGATCTCCAAGGGAATGGTCCAACTGACCATTCTTTCTATGACCAAAATAGATCAACCAATACCCTTAGTGAAAGCAAATCAGTCAACTCTGATTCTACGCTATTATTTGATGAGGGCCACTTTGAACAGAACTTGACATCTCCCGGCGTTGATACTGGTGAAACTCAGTTTCCAATGGTACTTGACCTTAAAATCGGAAAACTTTCAATCAAGATATTCGATGGTTATGACTGGAAGTACACTAGGAGCACCATTACAAGTACTGTGAAACAGCTAGAGAAAAGAGTTAGAGAACAACAAAACTTGAAAAACGAAATGCTAAGACAAGGGACAGTACCAGGTCCAGTTTTGAGTACATCCACAGAGAATCGTATTATCGGAGAGACGTTGTTTGACTCCATTCATGTTTCAGTTCCATTAAACTCTGAAGACCCATCTCAACTAACTCAGAATATCAATATGAGTCTACAGAGCGTAGATGGAAATACAATTGAGTTTGGGAAGAATGGCGTGCGCAAATTGAAGCTCCACAGAACGAGATTTCATAAGGTTTTAATCGAGCTCTTTGATATAAGTCTTATCTTCACCGTCTTTTCCAACCAAGACCCAATGATACCATCCGAGTTGTCTTCTTCTTTGGCTGATGAATATGAAGTCGCGAACGAAATCATCATATATGTCAGTGATTTTGAAATTACAGACAATGTTCCATCTTCAACGTGGAATAAGTTTGTAACATTGTTGAAGGATGTTGAAAGAGAAAAACTTTCTTCAATGTTGCAGTTCAAGATCAAGACTATCCGCCCAATTTTGTCATCTGCTGCCACAGAGTTGATAATTGATGCTGAAGTGTTGCCCTTGAGACTTCATGTTGATCAAGATACCTTAGAAGTGTTGATTCGTTTCGGTGAATTCAAGGACTCTAGATTCCAACTGATTGACGAGTATGAGGACATAATCTACGTTCAAAAGTTTACCATTAATGCCATTAAAGTGAAACTCGACTACAAGCCAAAGAAGATTGATTATGCGGGTCTAAGATCTGGTCATACTACCGAACTCATGAATTTATTCATTCTCGACGAAGCCTCTATGATTTTGAAAAGTGTTACTCTCTATGGTGTGTCCGGTCTACCAAGATTGGGCCAACTCTTAAACGATTTGTGGATGCCAGATATCAAGCAAACACAGCTCACTGGAGTTTTGTCCGGTTTGGCTCCTGTCAGATCGATCTATCAGATTGGCTCTAATTTCAAAGATTTAGTGGTTGTCCCAATGGACGAGTACAGGAAGGATGGGAGAATCTACAGAAGTCTCGCGAAGGGAGTGGCCCAGTTCAGCAAGAACACGACCAATGAGTTGTTGAAGTTTGGAATTAAATTAGCTAATGGAACACAAACCCTTTTGGAGAATGCTGAGTATGCACTCGGTGGAGTTGGGTCTGCTGCCAGATTACCGCATGATGTAAACAACAACTCAATTCTCGAAGTTCCTGAGGATGAATACAGCGATGATGACAATGATTTAGCGATCACCGATGGTGATGATACGAGATTTGGATTGCAGTCTCAGCTGATTGGGAAAAGTTCTCTACAGCAACCATTGCATCGCTCGAGTTATGAACCACCTTTGGAAGCCTTTACTGATTTGAATATCCCAAATAAGTCTCAAAATCAAGGGAACTGGTTCTCAAACGCTCATTCTAGAAACAGAGTGGTTCAATACCAAGTACTTGATGATATGCAGGATCTCATCGAGGATGAAGCTGAAGATGAGTCCCAAAAGACATTGAGTCTATATGCCAATCAGCCATCGAACTTAAGAGAAGGACTGGTTTTAGCATATGACAGTCTAGGGAGAAATTTCTTGGTGGCAAAGGATGCCATAACCAATGCTGGTTATGAGATCAGCGAAGGAGGATCTGCTCAGAGTTTGACAATAGCCATAGCTAAGGCTACACCAGTTGCTTTATTGCGACCAATCATTGGTGCTACTGAAGCAGCATCTCGTGCATTATATGGGCTTAACAATGAACTTGATCCAAGTTCCAGAAAATACACAGATGATAAGTACAAGCAGACCAAGGAGAGATGATATCCACAATTGCATAGATCCAGCCGGTACTGTAACATATTGAGCAGATTGCATATTTACTATGATTTCATTCCGGGTTATTAGCGTTAATTTGATAATGAGAGCTATAATAGTAGAGACAAGTTGTTGAACATAGAAACGCGTTAGCTAGATGAGGCATACGCACTTTGTATTTCCATGAGACTTAAGTAGTTATGACTGACCATGTTATGTTGTTGAATGGCCTGGTATACTGAAGATAACCTTTTTCGTCTCGTAGTACACAAGCATGTCCCGTCAATTCTAACTAGTTTCTCTACGGAGCCTTACCTGAGCTCGCAGATATTACGTCACAGCGCATGGAGAAATCTTCACCTCTCAATGATGGGGTATCTGAATGGCCGAACTAGAAGATTGCCAGCCGATCTTTCTGTTCATAACTAACTATCAAAGCTATAAGCGAAGAGGGCAAATTTTTTTCAAATATAAAATCTTAGAAGTTTGCAATTTGTGCTTGATTGACCTTGTTTTAAATTCCGTCTGGGGACGTTGTTTCCTCAGAAACACAAAACACCCGTACACCATCTGCATGTGGTGTTTTGTTTTTGAGAAAAAAAGCTGCTCCGATCCTTGAGATGGTGCGTAAAAGAAAACTCAACATCACAAAACCTTAACAATCACTGTGAGTACTTAGCACTACGTTGATAATTAGAATAAGTGGACACATTACCCTATAAAGAAATTGCTTGTGCAAGAAACTTACGACTTGACCAACCTTATTTTTGTGGGATACTTGTTCAATAGATTACAACAAAGACTGCAGGAGATAAAGCGTGAATCGAAGATCCAGACCCAGTGTCAAATACCGATCTACACAGATAGTATTTCTGCGTTAAAAGGGAGAGTTAGGATATCTCAGTGACTGAGGTAGTCTGATTGGAGACTGTTCATTTCGTCGTGACTGTTTATTTTTAGACTCCCTCTGACAGACCACCTTAAGTCAAAACAAACACGGCATAGCTGCCCCATGGCAATTACCCTAGAACTTATTACCAACTAGAACTTGCTCATCAAGTCATTCATTCATTTTACAATTCGAATAAGCCAAGGCGTCTTGTCATCAGACCAACTACATTGAGAGCACAATGTCCAGCTTTAATGACCAAGCGTTCTCTAACTCAAGTGATTTTAATGTTCCTGGATCATTTAAGACTTCAAGCCGATCAAGAAATCCTAATGACAAAGTATTGAGTCCACCTGCTGAGTATCCATATCAGGGGAGAATTCAAGCACATAGGCTTCCCAACAACAGGAATCAACAACAACACTCAGAGCCAAATCAATATTTACCATCGTCTAAGAACTCTCATTCTACTAGCACAGTGGATCCCAATCAGTCACTATCGAGCACTCGCTTTCACGCAAGATCGAAGTCTCATTCTAACTTTCTGAAGTTGATTCCACCGATGCCATCTGATCCTCAAGGAACTGAGACGCGGAACCTCTCGAAAACGCAACAAACAAAGTACTCCAATGCAAACTATGAGAAGGATACGGAGAACGTTGCCTTTTCCACTGGATCGACCAAAGAAACTCAGATGTCGTCATTTCATAACAGCAAATATACTCCACCAACTTCTGCCACCAATAGTCCCTCAGTATGTGCGAAATGTCAGAAACCCATAACGACCAAGTCTGTTAAAGCGCTTGGAAGGAGGTATCATACCCAATGTTTCGGCTGTGCTGATTGTGGCACGCCGATATTGTCAAAGTACTTCCCATTCGAAACTTCACAAGGTGACAAGATTCCCTTGTGCGAGGAACATTTCTACGAGAGAAGAGGTTTAATTTGCTGCGTTTGTAATTCGTTCTTGAAGGGTACTCATTATACCGTTTTTGGGAGGAAGTATGATGCTGAACATTTCTGCTGCAAGATTTGCAACAAAAAGTTTGAAACAGATGAGGATTTCTTTAATCATGAGGATGGTATCTACTGCCACTATCATTTTTCAAAGTTTTTCATTGAACGATGTGATGGCTGTGAGTTCGCCATTTTGAAGCAATATGTTGAGATCTTTAGAGGTGGAAAGAATCAGAAATGGCATGTAGAGTGTTATATGATCCATAAGTGTTGGAATGTTGCTATTGGGCCTGCTTCTATTGGTATTGCGCCCTTCCCAAAGGTTGAGCCTACTGAAGCTAATATTAAAAACTCACTTGACACAAATCCTACGCCAGAAGAGCTGCTGATAATGGAATCAAAAGTCAGTGAAAAGATCAGTGAAGTGTGGAACACTTTGTTCAAATTTGAAGAAGATACAGCAACTTGTATCTCCAACATGCTACAGTTTACATCAGCCAAGGACCAACAGAAAGGACTGGAAGCAACAGCCAAATTAGTATTTAAAATCGATGCTCTGTTTAAGGCGCTAGATGGACTTCATCGACTAGGTATTGACCCTACATTCACTGGCGCTACTTCTTTTGATAGGAACAAGAAGTTTGAACAACCGAACCAAGTAAATTCCTTGAAGAAGGAGCCTCGGAACCTTTCAGCTAAGATCATGGTGTACCTCGCTATTTTGAGAAAAGTGAGCAAAGGATTAACAGATTCATCATCTTCACAAGATCTGTTATTGTCTGTGGTGACTGGATTGGCTCACTACTTAAAATCCCTAATAAGGTATGGTTTGAACAGTGGCTTACAATATAACAAGAATTCGCACACCACGAGTGCTCTTGACAAGTTCTTAAGAGAGATAAGAAATCATGATCTGGTGTCTAGTACTAATGTGTTTAATTCTCTAGATGTTCCAGTGAATGCTTCTGATCTGTGCTATCATTGTGAAAAATCTATCGAGAGTGAATGTGTTCAATACCAGGATAAGAGATGGCATGTTTCTTGTGTGTCATGCACCAGCTGCCATAAAAATCTTCAAGAAACTGGTGGTATTAGTGATGCCTCTTTCAACTCAGAGAAAAAGAGAGTGTTGTGTTCACATTGTGCGTTGGATGACCCAAACGCAAAACCTGGTTTCAAAGCTGTTTCCAAGCTTCTTCAGTTAAGTTATTTGCTGAAGATTGCTATTGTACGTTCAAAAGCTGTAATGGAGTTTGAAATTCAAAACGGTATGCATCAACGCTCTCCATCAAAAGTGGCCGTGATATCAGAACAAAACTACTTAAAAACGCTGAATGACATCAAGAGACTAAGATCCACAAGACAGAACACTAAAGTCACAGTACCAACGACTACGAAAGAGAATTCTAGAAGATCTATTATCGTTGAGACAGCTGATAACCTGGCACTCAGAAAAACGGATCCTATTGCATTCACTCAGAATCCAGATCAGCAGTTTTCTGAAGAAGAATTGATTTCTAGACAGAAGATTACTGTTGAAGATGAACCCCTTGGACCAACTCAAATGAGTAAGAATAGTTTTAACAGAGCTGCAAATTTTATCAATAGTCAGAAAGTGTTGACATTAGACGATATACCTAGAATCGTTGCTGCTGAACATGCTAGAGAGTTAAGACCAAATACTTACAAGTTTCACAATCCTCATCAACAGGAAGAATTGTCAAAAGAGATTAAATCAAAATCAAACTCTATTAATCGCAATACATCGACCAGAGATCTAGCACAGAACAAACCCAAGAGAGTCTCTACAAGGTACTACTCTGAACTCAATGACACGGAGAGATTTGTTATTCAGCATTTGTCTGCGGTAATTTTGAAGCATATTTTACCCAACACTTCTGGGGGCGAAGGTATTGATCCGACCAAGTTGTTTGAACTAAAGAAAAACCCAAGTTTCTGGGATAAGTTGAGAGGATTGGGTAATAATGAGAAGAGAAACCTGTCCGTAAATAAGGTTTTTGGTTCTGATTTGAACGATTTGACAAAGAAAACCGGCGTGGAATCTTCTCAAACGAATGGTCCTTGTAAGGTGAAGATTCCTCTCTTGATGGATGAGCTATTAACTGCATTGTACCAGAAGGATATGTCTGTCGAAGGTGTTTTCAGAAAGAATGGTAATTTAAAAACTTTAAGAGAGCTAACAGAGGCCGTTGATGCCACATTAACAAAGGTTCCGCCACTAGATGAAGAGAATGCTGTTCAATTGTCTGCATTGTTGAAGAGATTTTTGAGAGAGATGCCTAATCCATTACTGACATTCAGTTTATATGATTTGTGGATCTTGTCACAAAAGACCAAAGACAGCAACTTGAGCAAGCTTTTCATCGAGTTGAGTTACTCCCTTTTGCCAAAGGCTCATAGAGATTTGTCTGAAGTTCTTTTTTTCTTTTTTATGTGGGCTTCATCCTTTTCGCATATAGATGAGCAGAGTGGTTCCAAGATGGATATTCACAATCTTGCTACCGTGTTGTCTCCAAACATCCTTTATGCTAAACCAAGTGAGGTTTCCCGTCCCGTAAACAACAAAGGTGTTGCAGCAGCTACTTACTATGATGCATTTGGTGAGAATGAAGGTGAGAACTACTATTTGGCGATTGAGGTTGTGGACTACTTGATCACCCATCACGAGGAATTGTCTGTTGTCCCTAGATACCTCTTGGAGTTATATGAACTTGGAAACTTCCAGACATTGGACAGTTTTAACTCCAAGGACCTATTTGCCAGGATTGAGACTTTAGTCGCTGCCCATCCTGATGTGTTCAAGAGTATCATCGCACACACGTCGAATGGCTTTGAAGAAGAAGGAGAGAGTGCATCTGGTGTCGAAGAAAGTGATGCTGGCATGGAAGCTCTGAATACGACGTATGACTAACCTGTGTTACATGATTTCATTGATATTTTAAAGAACGCTTGTCCCATTTGTGTATTGTACTAATTAATAATGTTTGAATAATTGGATATTGTAGTGGAAAAATAAATAATCTGATAAATAGATAAATAAGTATACTCAAGAGACGGGTGGCCCTGGTATCTTGATCACCTCCAGGAAATCATTTCTCATCAGCAGCACGCGTGGTGACTAGTTCCTCCTCACTGTATGTCAAGTACCTGTCTGCAAACAAGACAACCAGAAAGGTAGATGCACCAATGTATAATCTGACTCGGGGAGGGAGCCCCAACCAGCTTCTTAATGGGCGCTTGAATCCCGAAGAAGCTTTGGTCCTCGCTGTGGGTTGCGGTGTGTGGAACATCTTTTTGGACTGTGAAGAATTGATCGATGAAGGTTCCTGTGTTTTCGATGTCATTTGCGTTTGGGATCTTGATCGCCTATATGGGTTATCGAGTGGAAATCTGGAGGATTTTGGCCAAACCTCTCCGATGATTGCGTGTACGTACCATTTTGTGTAATCCACTACACCAATGCGGCATCCAACCTGTTTTGTTGACTCCTTTGACTCTCACGATGGCGAATAGTACAACCAGACGCAAGATAAAGGGCTACGCTAGATCATTTTGTTTTATTCACTTTATTATTAATAATCCAAATCAACAGTATCATTGCTAGCCGAACTCAGTTTAGCTTTTTTTCTATCGTCATCAGAGAGTTCAACACTGGCCTTCCGTTTTTTGGACTCATCTTGTGATACTAGCCTAGCCCGGGCAGCTTCATCCTTTCGTTTGGCCTGTTCTTCTATTTTGGTAGCGTCAAGTATTTTTCTCTGCTCGTCTAGCCTTTCCTTGATCGATGGATCATAAAGTCCAAGCAAACCAGTTTCATCATTTGCGTGTTTGAACTTGAATAGATCGTTCGTTCTAGCTAACCGCAGAGCCTTCCAATTGTTGAGTTCCACTGAATTTCCTTGATCCACATTTTCCTTAAATCTTTGCAAATGTAGTTCTGTTTCTTTTTTCCAGTCGGCAGAATGATCTTTTGTGAGAAGATTCAACCCAGTTGCCTGTTTCCAATGTCTTGAAATGGGTGCTGTCCCATAAGCGGCCCAGAATTTAGGCTTGAATGTGAGTCTTTTTGCCATTACTTCTTTCAGTTTATCATCATACTCGAATTCACTGTATTCTTTCACATAATCGGCAAATAAGTGGATCTTGTGAACAAGGAAGTAGTGCTCAGAGCTCATCGAGAGGTGTTTAACCACATAATATAGTCTTTTGTCGATTTTTGCAAACATATCAAAAATGTTCTTCTTCATGTCGGTTATTCTGCGATGGAAACGTGGGGTGGTGTTGCTCCTCAACCATTGTAATTTGGGATGGAAGCCTTTAGAGCGAAGATCTGACTCACTTAAGTGGTCCATCACAATGTCTATAAAAGAACAGGCAATTATAATCTGTTGGAGCATAGTTCTTCTGAAATATTCATTATCCTTTAATTGTTCATGGAACTTCTCTTGACTGTAGTAAAACACAGGGTTAAACTCTTTATTCTTGTAATTGGAAAACAGTTTATGTTTCTGCCCATCCGAGAGATCAGTACGGCAGTACTTGGTCTTCCTATTATCTGGATCGATTTGTTTTGTATTTGCCGGTAGAGAATGATCCATCTCTATACGGTGGATTGCCTTGTAGACAGTCTCTAGTCGAGTAGCGATATCATTAACCGGTGGTCTGTGCATGCTGTTTTCCGATTTAATTGCTTCAATTGGATCACGAAAGAACTTTTGAAGAGACCAGAATGAGTAGTATAGGTTGTCTTTAGAGTTTTCAATCCCAGCTATTTTTAACTCCTGGCACCTCTCATCGTTGAATTCAAATTGCTTGTTGATCAAAAGCGGCTGGAAGTCTGGGAACAGTTCACTTGCCAGAATGAGAAGTTTGGCACGGAGATGATCCCTCTTTGGTTCATTACTATACAGCAGCTGCTCGATTCTGAAGTTGATAGCTGCAATAAAGGGTAATCCCGGTGGCTTTGTTGGCGAGAGGTTGGGTAACTTCTGGGAGATGTACGGCATTCTGTAATCGATGAAACTCCAGAACTTCAGAAGCCACTCTGTTGGAAGTTCTGTGACTATCCGCTGCAATAATGTCAAAGGCATAGAGAAGGTGAATAAAGAGCTGTTTGCATAGTATAATGATAGATCCAGGATCAACGCAATGTGCTGTTGATGGTCATTGTTTTCCGAGGATCTCAAGTTGATCAAGTCAGAGAGAACCTTGTGAAAACCTATGTCGTACTTGAACTTAGCACTGCTCGGCGAACCATCGCCAGGGGACTCAACTGGGAAGTCACGTCCAAAGATTATGAAATCAGGTTCTGAATTGATGATGTTCAAGTCAGGGTGATTTTGCACTAACAGGTCCAGTTTTTCTGAGATATCGGTTTGAAGCTCGTTGACCGCGTCTTCCAGAGACTGATAGCTATAAAGAGCTGTCATTAGTTCAGTGGTAGCTAGTGTCGTTCCAGGAATATCACTTCGGCAGTATCTTTGTTTATTAACACTGATTTTTCCCAAAAAATTTCCGCAATAGGAAAAAGTCCGTCGAAAGAGAGAGTCATTACAAGCTTAAAGCATAGTTCACGCCTTACAGAAACCATGACGGTACATACAATGCTTTCAATTTCCAACCAATTGGCTATTAGCTGATTAGCCATCTATTTTCATTCGATTTTCCTGCATTCAAAATGTGTGGACTGAACGTTTGCTGGAAGGGAGCAAAAGAACTTCTGTTGGAGGAAAGTTAGTAAAATAACAAAATGAGCCAATTGATTTTACTCACTACTTCCTGCATCTTCTTGAAAAGTGACACACCATCAATCTCAAGATTCAGACACCTGTTGTTACAACACTGTTAATATATACCAAGAAGAGAAATAACTCATCACCGCACTTACGTCTTACCACCATTTGCTGTCTGTCTGCAGATGACACTTCTATTTCCCCCTTTTTGTCTGAGGTTAGTGTTAGTATTGTGTGTAAGAAATTGTAAAGTATAGGCTTCACCATCGTTGTTGGTACTCACCCATCAATGAGGTACAGCGCGTTGGGCTCTGTTGCAACAAACTTCTCCACACGGGCAAAGAATTCGTCCTTAGTGTTTGGAATATCTCTCTTATCGCTTGAACTGAATATAGACATGCGGAGGTGTGCGTGGCTCTGTAACTGTGAATTTATTGAGTTGTGAAGATCCCAGAAGACTGTGTCATTTTGCCATAATGCTTATGTCACTTCTTATATAAGAATCAATAGCTAAAAAGGGCTTCGTAACCTCTATATGGCCCCTAATTAGGCGTTAGAGGTCCTGTTTATCTGTCTGGAAAAGTTCTCAAATGTTGATTCTGGGGATGATATTTGCTAAAATGGGAGGAGAGATAGTCATTTCATGTTTCTCACACCCACACTGTGCGAATTAATGAAACTATTATCTATTAAATTTTTAATCATCACAGTGTTGACTACACCAATAGCCAATGGGACCTTAGATGGGTCACAAGCGCGTTCAGATACGCTTATTATTCCCCTCAAGAATCGTGTGAACTTCATCTCAGTTGAAGTGGAGATGGGAACCCCGGCTCAAAAACAAGAATTGCTACTGGATACAGGGTCTTTTGTCACATGGGTGATGGGATCCGAGAACCCATACTGTAAACCCCAGTCTTTATCTTCTCCACCCGAAAAGGGAAGTAGAATGGAAACAAGAAGGGGCTCTCATCTACTTTCAAAGAGCTCGATTGATTGTCAGTCATTGGGTACATTTAACTTCACTTTATCTGAGACCTATAATAGCACGAATGCCACTCAAGATCCCCTCAAGCTGACGTATCTTGATGAGACTACAGTCTCTGGTCAATTTGCATTTGATCGCTTCAAGCTACCTACAGTTCACAAAACATCAGATGGTGTAGTCTTTCAGGTTGAGGATTTCGAGATTGGTGTTGGACAAGACACTAATTCAACGGTAGGTATTCTTGGGCTTGGAATCCCTACATTTACATTTAATGAGAAAGACAATTGGCTCCGTTATGACAAACAGAACTTTATATCTGCTCTCAGGGCCAATCAAATTATTGAGCGTCAGGTGTTCAGTATCTTCTTAAATGATAGACAAGAATCGGGTGGAGATGGTGAGTTATTGTTGGGTCATATTGACGAAGCGAAGTTCGAAGGCCCACTCTATACGATGAAGTTTATCAATGCTCGAAATCCTGGTTATCCAATTGAAAGATTTGAAGTCCCACTCACTGAACTTTTTGTTAACATACCAAGTCGGTCATCCAATAACAGTGAACGCAAAGACGTGGGATTATTTGGCCGAATTGATTCTTTTCATGGCAAATACGAGCCTGCATTGTTGGACACTGGCTCTAAGTTCACATATTTACCTGAGGAGCTCTACGAAGAGCTTGTGGCTTTACTCGATATGAACCACCACGTAAAAGGTCATGTTCATGAGAGACTGGTTATTCCTTGTACTAAACATGATGACCGTGATAACGAAGTTTTCCTCCGTTGGCGCCTAAACAACGTGGTTTTCAGTCTACCACTCCGTTCTTTCTTAGAGCGTGACAGTGCTAACTCATCAGCTTTGTTGAAATTTGACTCAGCGAAGAACTTGTGCCAACTAGGAATTTGGAAATCTCCTCATAATGAAACTATCTTGGGCCAAGGCTTTTTTAGATCTTTGTACGCTGTGTTTGACATGGATAGCATGGAAGTGTCCCTTGCACCATCAAAATATACTGGCAGAAGAGCTATTCGAGAAATCACATTACAGGAAGGAGTCAACGGCGTTAAGGTTCGTTCAATTGTCGATAGTGGTGCTGATAAGCTAGTTTTAGACCCGCAGAGTGACTTCATAATGAATACCAGAGACGGTTTTTACAAATATCATAGCAGTGCTGTTGCAAGATTTGAGTGCAAAGCAATCATGGCACTCATCATTAATATCGTGACCACTTTCATCCTATTCATGTGATGGTAGTGTGAAACTCCTACATTTAAGAAAATACAATCAGGAAAGTCAGTCAGTTAAGGACAAGGAATAAATCAACACAGTATAAAAGCGACGAAAAAGAAAATCCCAAACCAAATCATGGTGCTAGACAAAGGGGGTGATTGTTGCCCCGCAACACTAGATTTTGTAAAATCAAACATATCATGATCACTGTATTCTGGCTCTCCATTTTTTGGCTCCAATCTCGCACCAGTGAACAAGAGTGAAGGATTGTTCTTGACTCTGTCGAAAGCTATTTTTTCGGCCCTTATAGAGTCTGTGACCACGTTGCTATCCTTATTCTTTGACGTTAGAGTAGATGTTGGAACTGGAACAACAGTTGATATCTGATTCTTCTTACTAAACTCGCTGGCGCTGTTCAAACTAGAGTGCTTCTTCAATAGTTCTGACAAAGTGTTGTTCTCTCTTTCAAAGGGATGCGCTGTATCGTTGATTCCAGGATTCTTTTGCTCCTCAAAAGCAAGCTCAAATATAGAGCTATTTTTAGCAGTACGGTTGGAGGGTTTCCAATTCTTCCTAACCTGGTTGCTATCATTAGGTAAAACCTTGACTTTCCATCCTGAATTGTTCATGCCAATATTCTTTCTTGAGTGCATTTCTTGGGGATCCTTTCTTTTAGAACTGTTGATCTTCGATCTTGATCTACTTCTATTTTTACTTTTTGATTTGGGGTTCTTCCTATGAGGTCGCTCTTTTGGCACAACGCTCCTGAATTTGTACTCCTCAGATTTGTCGACTTCATTGATGAACTGTTTTGAATCTTCCGGGATAGCGTTGATTGTTTCAAAGCTAGTGATAGCTTCTTGATCGCTACCAATAGAATATTTATTGTTTAGAGGGTAATCATGTTCTATGAGACCCTCCTGCACTGTTTGAGAGTTTATGTTTTCACCTTCGCTATGTTTTTTTAGTTTCTCATCATCTAAGTTTTTAACATCCAGCTCAATCTTCTTCAAGGACGATTTATGCATCAAGTGATCCCATGTTTGTCTTTCATCGGTGGTAAATAAAATATCTAGTACATCTCCAGGAATGTCTCTTAATCTTCCCAGATGGGCTTGGGCCTTTTTTAGCTGTTTTTGATTCTTTTCATGCAGTCTTTGGGTATCAAAACTGTCCGTGAAGGATTCTAAGATATTAATCAACATTTCTAATCGTTTCAATTCTCTGGTTGCGATTTCTTTGGGATTAAGAGTGACCATCTTTTTGTCAATTAGATTCTCAGATTTTATTCCAGAGTTCGTTCTAGTAGCATTCTTGGTTTCAATCCAAGATTGTTCATCAGTAATGAGTTGGTTATTTGGAATTTTGGTTCCTTCTCTCTTTTCGTCTTTTGAAGGGACTGCTGCCATACCATCTAATACAGAGGTCAAGACTTTTCGTAACCTCTCCACATTTAAGTCACTAAACCCGCCCTTCAAAGATTCTTTTATTTGGCCAATTGTAATCTCTGTCAAATCTAAGGATTTCGGCGGCGGTGTTGTCGCAAGATGATGAGTATATGGGATTGGCGTACTCACAATATCTGAAGCTCTTGATCTAAGTTCTGGAGGAGGTCCTACCTGAGAAGATCTATCGATAAGTCCGCGATTGTCTGAGGGGACAATGTTACGTAGCAAATTGTCTAATCTCAGTTTCAAATAATGTTCAATTGACGACTTGATATTGTGTTCATTAAGAGCGGTAAGACCCTCAGTAGGTTGCAATGGTTTAGTTGGCAGCTGTGATAGAAAGTTGGGTACTGAAAACGTATTGTTCACAGTATTTGGAGCGACCGCGCTAGTTGCATGCTGGGAATCAAAAGGCAGTGGAAGTGGAGCCTGAGAAGAAATCTGGGTAGGCTGGGCCAAGTGCAGTGGTGGTACCTGAGATGATCCTATGCCCAAAATTTCTTGTTCCGACAATGTAAAATGCGGCTGTAACGCGTCTTCTTGTAAATCATGTGACGGACTGGGTGACAGGGAAGATTGATATAGTGCACTGGTACGTTCAAGAGTGGGTGTTTTATCTTTATCGTTAATGGCTTTCGGAATCGTCGTAACTTGTTTCATTGAATCTATCTGTTTTTCAGTCTTGATCGTGATTCTCCTACCTTTGTTTAGTTGTAGAGCTGGTTCAATGTCGCCTGCATCAGGGCGCTCATTGGAACCCTGGGCTATTGATGTCTCTAAAGGACCAGATACAGATGGCGAATGTTGTTTTGGGGCAGAAGGAAGAGGATGGGTTATTGATAGAACTTGCTCCAGAAGTGAACGAGATGTATCTTCATTTGATAAATATGTTTCAACATCCTCCACTTTTGACGTCCCTGGAATTGAACCCCTCCCTTCTAGTTCAGTCAAATCTTTGGAAACCTTTTGAAGTTCCATAGTGCTCTTAGTGTTACCATATATACCTAAATCGATTCTACCTTGAAACTTAATTGCGTCATCACCAAGTGATTGAATGAATTGTAATAAATGGGAGATATCAGGAGACAAAAAAGCATCGTCGCCTTCTTGAGCCTCACCGTTGAGTAGCTCAAATGATGTCATGTGGTCAATCTTTTCTATGATAAGAGGAAGAGCTAGATCTGGGGTAGCATATGCAGCAACATAGACTATCAGTGCAAATAGCTGCAACGAAAGTAGCATGCGTTGCATATCGGCTGGATAGCTAGAGGTGATATAGATGGAATTTCTTTTCAGTATCGAGGGTTAACATATCAAGTTTTTCAACGCTAAATATTAAACCACAACTGATTTGTGGTCTTTAGTCACAAATCCACAGGTTTTCATACTGGCCACAATTTCGAGCTTGTGATAAAAAACTTATGACTCAACGAACTCAATCACATTTGTACCAATTTCACGATAGGCCTGCTTGATAGATTTATTCGTAGATGTCATAACAACAGGTTTCCCTCGATCACTTTGTATACAAATCTCTTTGTTTAAGGGGATATTTCCCAGCACTTTTAATCCCCTTTTCGTAGCTTCTTTTATTGTACCATCGTCGCCAAAGATATGGGCTTCGTGGTTGCAATTTTGACAAATATAATGACTCATATTCTGTACCATACCAATTATTGGAATTTGGACCTTTTCAAACATTGAAATACCCTTGATGGCATCGATTAGGGCGATATCTTGTGGGGTTGATACAATTACAGCGCCATCAATTTTTACCTGTTGTGAGATACTCAATTGGGTGTCACCTGTTCCAGGTGGCATATCAATAACAAGATAGTCCAAATTGTTCCAACTAACTTCAAAAAGTAGCTGTTGAAGGGCTTTCATGACCATCAAACCTCTCCATACCACTGGTGTCTCTGGTTTGATAAGGTATCCCATTGACATAGACTCAACTCCATAGTTAGACATAGGTAAAAGTTTTCCATCAGATGTAAGTCTAGGCTCCCCTTGAAGATTCAGCAAAGTAGGGATTGAGGGTCCAAATATGTCAGCATCTAGGACTCCAACCTTTTTCCCCAGCTGGTGAAGTGAAAGCGCCAAATTGACTGCCGAATATCAGTTAGTACACTAATTGTCAAAGAACAGTTTTTGATGAGTACTTACCAGATACAGTGGATTTTCCAACACCACCTTTACCTGAAGAGACGAGAACAACGTGCTTTGCTCCAGGAATTCGCTGTTTCACAGGAAGTCCTCGTCCCTTACTTCCAGCTTTGGGAAGGCCCTTTGTAAAATGTCAGTTTTCCGTACTCCGACGATTCTGCACATTTATACTCACCAGTGGGTTCTCATGATTCAATTGGCGGGTTGTGATGAAGAGACGACGTAGCGAAGGGCCTCGAAATAATTGAAACATGTTTTGTTTGGTGTTCTTGTTTTCCAGTAACTTGAATTTGTCCATTCTCCACATCCATTTTCTTCTTGTCCTTTTGGAGGTAACCAGGGTAATTTGGCGGGTAGCTATGAAAATTTCAGCTTCTGATGAGACAGATGGGTCAGCTCTTGATAGTTGAGATGCTACCAAAGCTAGCTCAAACGAGCTTTGTACGATTGAACCATGTGCTGAGAAATTATTCGTCATCAAGCACACCCACTATTTACGCCTTGTCTACGCATCTTGCTAGAGCAGCGATTGCAGTCATTCGTATATCTGGACCAAAGTCCTCAGACATTCTTAAAAGCCTCACCAAGTCCAAACCACCCGCTCCCAGAGTTGCTTCAGTACGAAGACTTTATGAACCAAATTCTGAGAAGCTGCTTGATGAGGCTCTAGCAATTTACTTCAGGGGACCGAAGACATACACAGGTGAAGACCTTGTTGAGCTGCATGTTCATGGAGGCACTGCTGTAATCCAGTCGGTTCTGAAAGCTATTGAAACTCTTCATTCTCCAACTGCCCCTGTGAGATATGCGGAAGCTGGAGAGTTTTCAAAAAGAGCATTCTCTAATGGCAGGTTTGATCTGACAGAGATTGAAGGTATCAGAGAGCTCATTGACGCAGAGACGGAGACAGCGCGAATTGCAGCTGTGAACTCTGCAACTGGTCAGAACAAGGTTCTTTTCGAAGAATGGAGACAAAGGTTAGTTAACGATATTGGTTTACTGACTGCGATTATTGATTTCGCAGAAGATACAGAAATAGAGGATATTCAAAAGATCTATGACACTGTGTCAAGCGACATTGATGCATTACAAAAGGAGGTTTTTGAATACCTACAAAGAGGTGAAAGATCAGAAGTGCTACTAAAGGGTATCAAAGTAACACTTTTAGGTCCACCTAACGCGGGTAAGTCTTCAATTCTGAATTACCTTACGTCAACAGAAGCTTCAATTGTTAGTGAGATTGCAGGTACTACAAGAGATATCATTAACGTTCCTCTGGACATAAAAGGCTATAAAATTATTATCGGAGACACTGCTGGTATTAGAGAACTCACTAAGGCTGATAGGATTGAGGCAGAGGGTATCAAGAGAGCTAAACAGTTTGCGAATTCCAGTGACTTGGTGTTGGTTGTTATAGGAAGCGATGACCTTAAGATTGATAGTGATTTCAAGAAAAATATCAGTGCTCTCCATAAGGACAAGAATGTTATTGTTGTTTTGAATAAGTGTGATTTGATTACTGGAAGTGTTGATGTGACTATTGATTCATTGAGCCAGGAAATTGCTATTGAAAAGGAACATTTTGTCGCAGTCTCTTGTTTAGAGTCCCTGGGAATGGAAGAGCTCAGTGATGTTTTGGTCAAACAATTTAAGATAATATCACTCACTGAATCCACTGATCCAATCATTCTCACCACTAGAGCTAAGGACATTCTCAAGAATGATGTTCTTTACGGCTTCGATGAGTTCAAACAGTTTAAGGATCTTGATGATGTTGTACTGGCCACACAGGGTTTGCAGCACTCTATCGATGGGATTGGAAAGATTACGGGTGAAACAGTGGGCATCGAGGAGGTTCTAGGTGTTGTGTTTTCTAGTTTCTGTGTTGGAAAGTAATCACTACGATATCAAGATATTAAAGAACAGGATCCTTTTTGTTTGTTCTGATCTTAGACAGCGAACGCAGTGCGAATTTCTTCCTACATATAATAGAAATCAATGTCTTTGTCCATCTCTCTGAGTGAATCATGATTGCGTTCCTAAATGAAACTCTATTGCTTGTAACTTTGAACGATTATATAGAAACCGCCCAATTCTTTTCCAATTGGAGGAATAACCTCAATACGAGACTTCAGTCGTCTCTAGTGAAGATATATCGGAGCTACAGAAAAAGTCTCAATACGACTTCCAATTAAGATAATTTTGTGAGGATAGTCGTGATTGGAATATATTATTAGTGAGAACTTGGGATATCTGAAGATAATCTTGGCTTTGCACAAGACATGAGTGGCAATCATTTGATGGACAGAATACATTCTTCAGAATTGATCGACGTGTTGGCAGGTTTGAATATTCCCAATTAGCATCATACTCATACTTGCAACTTGTGCGTTTCTCATTTTCTAATCTTTGGAAGATGAATTATGATCTTTTTCTTTATTCCTTCTCAACTTTATTGATTGAGCAATCTAATTTCTGAGCAGTAAATCGCCATTGTCCTCATAACCCTGAGCAATAGCTCTTCTCAAACCTCGCATTCAAAAAAGGTGGGAACCAGGGTTTTAGAAGATATGTTGCTCAACATCGCAGAGCCTCCTCGTTGTTTTTCAGTTCCTCTGTTGTTGTGTGCTGCTTGGAAGCGTGTGCGAAGAGGAGATGACAATTATGGTGTCAATGCCAGGCTTAGTTAGCTCGTAATTATGCGGTTTAGTGCATAAAATGGTCCACAGTGCATTAACCAGGGCTTCTTAACCTCAAGATTCCAACTGTTTTTTGCCTTGGCTCTGAAGAACCAACAGAACAGAAAAAACACCAACCAACCAGATCTCAACAGCAAAACTTTTCTTCAGGGCAAGAAACCCATGGTGAACGGCTTTCTTCATTACCGTGCCCGGCTACTTGCACGGTATGCACAACCCAAGTTCTATTTTCCAGCACTCTTAACTCTGATGCTTATCTTGCAGCTGTGCCTCTTTAGGCAGGTAGACTCTGCCCCTGATACCGCCCAGGTTCTACTGCAAACGACGAGGTATGCTCAATCGCCCTACCGTGCACTACTGAGCAAATACGACTCAAAATTGAGGGCTATGTCCCATTCTGAGAAATGCACTGCCTACTTCCAAGAACTCTACCAAAGTGACTCAAATTGGAAGAATACTGATTTTAAAGATCATCCTTATCATAGAAATATTTTCAACAAAAAAAATGAGTTTATTGACAATCGATTGCGAGCATACAAGGATAATGAGCTTAAGGATATCAAAGATGATGCAGAGAAGAATCGTATCATGGAAGGTATGGACCTGTACGATTTGTACGAGAAACAATGGCAAGACGCGTGTAATGCCACTCGTGCCACGGAGCAGCGATTAGTGGATGCAATGGGAGTATTGAGAGTGTATGGATCATGCTATTTAGGCCAGAATGGAGAGACAAGCAAAGGCGCTGGCCGAGAATGTCTGGACGTTGAAGCGAGAGCATTTAATTGGCTAACCAAGTATCTGCCAACTTATACAAGATGGGATGGAACAGTGACAAGGGATCTTCCTGTGATGTCTGAATATGTGGATCAGGATAGAGAGAAAAGACCAGAACAGAACCCTTGCTACCTGGGGAGCTTGAGAGACTCGCTGAATGGTAAAGGTCTCGTTGTGTCAGCTGCTGATAACCATGTCGAAGGTCTGATCAAGTTGATTGGAAGTTTGAGGGCTCTGGGTAGCACACTTCCATTACAGATTGTACACAGCGGTGATCTATCTGAAAAAACACGAAATCGACTAACAGGAGTAGCACGTGAGTTGAATTCTTCCGCTTATGATCTCATCGACAATTTGGACTCTGCTGTGATCCATCGTGGGATAGTTCTGCCGGATCCCAAGAGACAACCGGATTTGTTTGATGAAAGATTGCAACAATTGATCCCTCCACTTGAGCTTTGGTTCGTTGATACCTCTGACGTCATCTCTCCACAATTTCGCCATCGCTTCAAAGGTTACGGAAACAAGTTAATTGCATTTATGTTTGCTTCTTTTAGACATACCATCTTGATTGATATCGATACTGCATTTACGGCCGATCCTAAAAAGTATATTCTGGAATCTCCTTTTTATCAAGTGAAGGGTGCTTATTTTTTCAGGGACTGTGAACTTCCCGCAACCAATTCTCACTCTGATCTTGATTTCTATAAGAGCCTCATGCCATCTAATGTTGATGAAACATTATTTGGTATACCTGCCATCACGGATTTCACTTTAGAGAATAGATTTATAAATGGCAGACGCAAACACTACATGGAATCAGGTGTTGTGGCCATCGACCGTCGCAGACATTTCACAGGACTTCTTACTATAATGCAGATACTCCTCTGGGAACAAGTTACAGATAAAGTGTGGGGCGATAAAGAACTATTTTGGCTAGGAATGAGCATGTCTGGTGATGAAGACTACTACATGAATGCATGGCCTGCTGGTGCAGCTGGACATGTGACTCCTCGCAATAGAAGGCTGTTGGATGACAAGACGGACACTAGAAGAAATGCACTGAAAAGTAAAGAGATTTGCTCTACTCACCCTGCTCATCTTTCTCCCGTTGATAACACAACATTGCTTTGGTTCAATTCAGGATTTGGGGTATGTAAGAATCCGCATAGTGCTGAGAAAGACCACAGTCACTCCGGGTACATGAAAGGCCTGAAGAAAAGCGCCATAGAGTTGAAGAATTTCTACGAATCTTATGAGAGAATCGAGGCCATTGTGGTTCCTTACGCTGCTGAGTATCACGTTCCAAATGATAGAGGAGAAAGTGACAGAGGTTGGAAGATGTCTGACGCTTGTAAAGGGTTTATATGGTGCGCTTATGATCTTGTTGGTGGTAAGGACGTGCCAGGGAAGAATGGTTACGTCCACCATTTTTCAAGGGAACAAAGACAATTGTATGACTTTTATGGGAGTATTTGGGAGAGAGCAGATAGCCTATTTGTGAACCCTAAATAGGAAGTTTTGAAACCATGTTCAAGAGCATGAAATAATATGTGAGATTATTTCGTGCATGAATAGTGTCTCGAGTTTTGATTGTTGGGCTTGACAAAAGCAAGTTATGTACACTATGTATCCAGGGGCCCGAACTATTAGACAACTGAAGAGTACAGTTATATCCATTATCTTTTGGAATGTAGCTCTTAACCTTATACTATCTCCTATTTGTATAGTTCCCAAAATTACCAGCCCACACTCTTATGTGTCTACAGCGGCACACTTAAGAATAGTGGCATGTGAATCACATGTTGATCAAATTCTCATAATCCCGTGTTCCTCTTGATCTCTATTATATGAGATCGTAGCTTTAAGAACAGAGATTGATCATAAAGCTTTTGTAAAGTCATCCAGTTCCTTCGTAAGCTCCTCCACGAATGCCACTTTGGCCTCGACGCCATCCAGCTCTTTTACTAATTGGTTGATTTCCTTATCTGCGCTGAAGTTAGTAACCATAAAGGTCATAGGGGGTGGGGGACGAACTCACTCAATACTAATATCTTTTCAGTCCTCCATGACAATGACTTCAACTCTTCTTCTTTGCGGATAAGTTTCAGCGTTGTGTTTGTATTAATCTGCCTTAGGGTCTCCAGTTGTTTCAAAGAGAGTTCCGTGTCTTGCGTGAATGTATGCTCGATTGTTTCAAGAGACTGCTCAATGAGTTTGCTAGTTTCAGCCATGGTTAGATCGGAAATCAAATAGTGGGGAGCGCCAATAAACTGACTTCCCCCTTTGACAGTATCCATGCTCAATGTTCTATTATTACCTCATATACAAGTATATTGCAAAATTTCGTAATATTTCAGTGCTCGTAACCAGATTACTCTTTCTCACATGAATGACAGAAAGATTACACTCAGTATTTGTTAGGATCCTCTCAAATGAACCCCATCGTTTCAAGTGAGATAATATGTTTGTTCAACCCGTATGACAACAATATATCTTCCTGATATTAATGTACTGGTGAGCATTTGGCCGTAATTGACTCCTAAGTCTATTTCATGATGTACCGAGACACGCTGATATTAGGGACTCTCGTTTAACTCAACCAATTCAATAGTTCATCTACCAGAATTGGAACTCAACTCTTTATATTTTGTATTTTCGTTTAGACGTAGAGGATATTTCTACTGATGTGCAACCTGTTAATCAAGCCCAAGTCGTGGAGCTCTCCACCGATACTGGCTTCAGCATAGCTTGGGTTGTGTCTAGCGATAACAAATTATGTGCCCTAAAAACATAACAATTCACTGTTAAGCAGATGGCTGAAGCTACTTGACATCTTGAATATCGGGAAGGCGAGAAGCCTGTGTCGTACAGTAACTGCTTCCTCTCTTCAGATGTATCAAACAACGCAAAATTGAGAACTATAAAAAATTGATAAATTGCATTACTCTGGCTTCTCGAAGCTTCCATCTTGTCTTGCTGCGTGATGAAGTACATTAAACAGCTCTACAATGTGTGTCCGCTGCAATAATCAAATACAGGATGTGTTCCCATCTACTCTCGTTCCACTCCTGGGGGAGCGCTCGGTTCAAGAAGATTTGACAACTTTTCAGCTATCATTAATGTACAGAATCCAACTCAAGTTTTTTCATAGCAAAGTTCGTCGTCAATGGGAGCTGGATTGCGCTAAATGGTATGCCCAGGCGGGTCTCTACGCCGAAGAGGATGAACTGATGCCTGGGATTAACCAAGAAAAGGTGCGGTCTTATGACCTGATGTACTGGGAAGAATTTAGCAGAAATAGGAAGCAGATACGAAGCAGTACATTAGTTAACCTATTGAAAAATCCTCAATATGTTGAGATGATCGTTCAACAGGGATGTTGTAAGTTTTGGTGGAAGTATTGGAAGAGAAAGAGACAAGCCATAGCCCATATCCGATCAAAACTACTCCCAGAGGAGCTCTACCCTCGGATATGGAGGAGAAATGCACTAAAGGCCAAAGCAGAAAGAGTCATCAAGCTGGTTGAAACCGACCCGTCGTATGTGCTTGTCCCGTGGTGGATTACTGAAGGAAAAGTCAAGAAGAAACAGAAAGCAGAATTGTTAGAAATAGGGGACCGCACTGTTATGGCTTACTGTTTGGAAGCTTTTTCCTCCAAATATTAAGGAGAGCTGCTATGTTGTAAATGCAGGGGTTGGAATACTACCACGCGGTATTTAAGGCATTAAAGGGAAACAATTGAGTTGAATAGAGCTTCTTTAAACTGCAAAAATTAACATTACACAGTGTGCACTCAGAATTTGCGGCCACAAGCCAACGAGATCTAAACAATACACAATATCGGTCGTGCTAGAACTAACTAAAACTACTGCTTTATAGCACGTCACAACCATCAGATTCTGATATTGAATCACTCAATTTATATAAATACCTGGTACTTATGAATTGGGGGCTGGATCTGTTGGACGTGTTCTATCCAGCTCTAATAAATAAATTAAATGAAAAATGTGGATCATGTCTATAAGTCTATTCACCAGGTTTCCTGTAGGTATCGTCCCTCACTCTCCATCCGAAGCAAGTATTTGCACGCCTCTTCTTCATTCCACCCTTTCTTCTCTTTGAAAATTGTCTCTAATGTTACTCTGACCTGCGTTGGCATCTTACCACTTGATCCGCAAACATAAACCAGAGCACCTTGGTCCACAACTAACTGAGCAACCAGATCTGCTTGTAGATACAATTGATCCTGTACATAACCGCCGCCTTCACGACTGAACGCCCCAAAGAAAGTCAATCTACCATCTCGCTCTAATTGCTCCCATTCCTCACGATAAAGCCAATCCTTCTCTTTGAACCGACATCCGTGAAATAGAACCAACTGTTGAGAATTCCATCCTACAGAAACAAGATTCTTCACAAGAGATCTCATCGGTGCTATACCCGTCCCTGGTGCGACCATCAATACTGGTCTGTCACCAAATTTCAAACCTTCGCGGTTCACCTTAAAGAAAATATCATCCCCAACATTCAGTGTTTTTAACCAAGATGTGCACAGGCCCTTGCGTATGCGGCGAATCATTGTACGGTACTCCACGATAGCAACAGTTAGATCCACTGATCGCAACATTGCATGTTCTTGTGTGGCAAGGGATGATGATATAGAGAAAAGCCTCCGATGGATCGTTGGAAGAAGATCAATGATATATGTGATGGGAATTACAACGCTGGAAAATTCCTGGATGACTTCCAAGATAGAACGGCGAGGTCTATTGGCATAGTCATAAAGCTCTTCAGGGTCAGCATATGATGCAAAGTCTGCGAGTTTATCCCTTTCGCGTTCATCTGATGCAAAATGTTTTAAAAGTCCAAAAAAGGAGCGGCGAGGGATGGCACGCAAATCAAGGTGATGCGTTAGCAATGACCGTAGAGTAAGATGCGTAATAACGCCACCGTCAGGGTTAAACTCACCATCAATACTCAATGGTTTGTCAGCAACATGTGTCCAATTCTGTAGTGTAAGAAACTCGTCAACATCAACGGGACTGTTCGATGGGTATAGCGAAACTGTATCACCAGGAGCATAAACAATATCTGATTCCGTAGTGAAACTGAAATGACGAATATCTTGAAAGTGATCTGCTGTTGTGATGCGTTCATTTGTAGTGATTTTACCTCTTACCAAACCCTCTTCATGCCTCTCCAATGCAACGGCCTTGATATCACTGGTATCAATTTCACTGGCATCCTGGCCAACAGCAACCTTAACACGTGGAGGTAGAAGTTCTGTAATGGATATTGGCGATGTGCCTTTGGGCAAAGGAAACAGCTTCGTCATGCTCTTCAAAAGCTCTTTCTCCCATTCGCTGTAGAACCCATCAATACCCATCGCGCTCTGAGCATCAGCTTCTGCACGTTTTGAGAGTTCCACTGATCCCAGCTGGAGCAATCTGCGATGTATCTTCTTGATAGCATGGTTAAACTGAGGATACGAAGAGTCACCTAGTCCAAAGGTCGTCATATAGAGGTGATTGAGTAGGTCTGAAGGGAGCTTCTTCTTGAGCATAAACTTCCACCATTTCCGAGCATTATGAGGGAATTCCCCCTGTCCTGTGGTAGAGCATACAATAATCAATACCTTAATTGAAAGAAGTGACTTCATAGGAAAATCATTCAATGTGGAGAACAAGACTGGATAATGATGGCGTTGCAGAGTAGATCGCAGTGTCTCTGCGTAGTCGTGTGCATCTCCAGTCTCGGAGCCATATAAGATCGCGAGCATGATAAATATATAAATAGTAAGCTGTTTTAATGACCTCTTAAATTGTTTGATACTACTCTCTAGCGATGCTCGTTGTAAATATTAGGAATTGATAACCAATAAATCAAGTGTGATTACAAAAATGCCTATGGGAGTGATTGCAATTGAAATTTTCCGCTATGTCACGTGAACCTTGATCATGTGACTGTTACATCCAATAGGGAAATTTTCGCGACAAAACTCACGGCCTCCATCAAATAATAAATCATCGACAACTTTCGCCTTTTCAATGTTATACAACCCCACCATATTCAAAGAATCCACCTATAATGTTCAGAAACCTAGCCAGATTAAACCAAGCCGGTGCTATTGCATCTGTTCGTTCAGCTACCCGCTCTCCATTTGTCTCTTCAATCAGACTCTACTCTGAAGAGGCCAAGAAAGAAGAGCCAGTTGAGGAGACAAAGAGTGAAGAGCCAAAGGATGAACTGACCTTAGCTAGAGAAGCTACTGAGACTGCAAAGAAGGAGGCTGCTGAGTTTAGAGATAAGTATTTGCGCTCCGTTGCTGACTTCCGTAACTTGCAGGAGTCTACCAAGCGTGAAATCAAGAAGTCCAAAGAGTTGGCCCTAAAGTCTTTTGCCCGTGACTTGTTGGAGACCGCTGATACTTTCGAGATTGCCTTGAAGACATTAGAGGAGGAGGACCACTCTACTACGGAAAAGAAGGTTAAGGAATTGAAGGATTTGATTGAAGGTGTCCAAATTACACAGTCTCTGTTTATGAACACGCTGAAGAGACACGGCTTGGAAGAGATTGAGGCACTTGACGCTGTATTTGACCCAAATGTGCACGAAGCTACATTTGAGGTTCCTCAACCTGACAAGGAGGCTGGTACCGTCTTTTTTGTCCAACAGCCAGGTTACTATTTAAATGGTAGAGTCTTGCGTCCAGCCAAGGTTGGTGTCGTTAAGGGGGAATAATTTTATTGAAGTGCTAACTCGTGATGACTTATGACTTCTTGTATATAGCAATGATCTATGGGTACTTAAAAGAAAAGTGTTGTTTGTTTGACTTTTATGTACATTTTTTCTAACTATTTACACTTTACACATTATCTGAGTTCCACACCGAATTGTTGTTCGACCTGAGATCTGATCTGTTCTTGAAGCTGATTCACTTCTTCATTGGTTACATTTCTATCCATACTTTGGAAGTTGGCTCTGTAACACATCGATTTCTTGCCTGTCTTTGGGTGTACAAATTCATCCAACAACACCACGCTCTCTACCAGATCACCCGCTATGTTTCTGACAATTTCCATCACATCGTTGACATGAACGTCTTGATCTCCAACCCAGAAAGCAACGTCTCTTAAGGTTCCCGGGTACTTTGAATAAGGCTTGAACGTAGAAATCTGGCCCTCTTTGAATTGTCCGTGGAACCGTTCGTCCAGAGTCCAGAATAGTCTAATATCTGGGATCCCAAACAAAAGCATCGCAATACGATCTAAACCAACACCAAAGGCCCAGCCAATGGTATTTTCCAGACCTGAGTTAGTTAGCACTTGTTCGCGAACGACACCACATCCACAGCATTCCAACCACTCGCCTTTCCACCAAACTTCAATCTCCCAAGAGGGAGAAGTCCATGGGAAGTATGCTTCAACCCATCTAACCTTGAGTGGCTCATTCAAATATTCTTCTGTTGATCCTTGAGCAATAGCAGATTTTTTCGCTTCATTGAACACCTCATTCACCAAGACCTCTATTGTTCTGCGCAAATGGGTACCGACAAGTTCAGTCTCTAAATCAGTCATATACTCCTGTTTCGGATTTCCGTCATGGAACGGGACCGCAGCGTCCTCAACTATGATCCCATCCACTTTAGGAATAGCAGCAATATCACTCTTCAGCTTTTCAATCAGTTCATTCTGAGAGGAGTAATCATCTCTTCTCCAGATACGCGCACCTTCCATCTGATGGAACGCAGGATAGTGTGTGCGATCAATTTCATCACGTCTGTAGACGTCCGCAGAGATAAAGTAACCGGAGTTCCCACCTTGGTCCATATCTTTTGCGGTCTGGATGAAACATTCTCTTTCATGGGCCGATGTGTGTGTTCTCAACAGGTGTTCTTTGTTCACATAGTAAGTATCTGTCATGGAACGACCTGGATGATCCTCTGGAAACCCAAGCGAGTCAAAATTTTCGAACTTGGTCACAACAGGTTTGAATTGGTTATGAAAAGTGTATCCCATGCCAGCAAAACTGTTTTCTATCAAGGAGCGTAGGATACCAATTGGGTGGTTTTCGTTAAGGTGAAGTGAGCGTCCCAGTAGAGCCGCGATGGATGGTGGCACATTTGTGTTAGCATCGGTCTGGTACGTTTTCCCCAGAAGAGTTAATTCTTTGGGCTTCACCGCTAGCTGCTTCAGAAGACGAAGCGAACCTCTCATTTCTTGACTGGTGTGAATATATTTGCTGCTACTACAATTTGGCCTGGACTTGTATGGATAAAAAACAGTCAAGAACATAGATCTACAACCACGGGCCTCGGAATATATATTACATTCCCAATTCCGAGGTTATGTTTGATTTCCATACAAATTAGTAAAAATTTCGACATCAACAACCACCCATGAGAATCATCCTTTCACAGTATAACCAACGGACCATGTTTTCTTCCATCTTTGGCCGTCCAACTGCGACACTGGAAGGGGTAAGTAACTGGGGTAAACGTTTTTCCCACGAACTTGCACCTCGTTTCAAAGAGCAGCGTAAGGCACAGAAGGGCCGTGTTCCAGTACGTACTGGTGGGTCAACCAAGGGTAACACACTAAAGTTCGGTACATACGGTCTTCGTCTCAAGTCAGAAGGCCTTCGTCTGAAAGCTGTACATCTTAAGGAGGCTGATCAATGTATCATGAAGTTTATGCGTGCCAATGGTGGTAAGCTATGGAGAAGACTGGCGACACCAATTCCTGTGTGCATTAAGGGTAATGAGACACGTATGGGTAAAGGTAAGGGTGCATTTGACCACTGGATGGCACGTGTGCCTACCGGTAAGGTTTTGTTTGAGTGTGGTGGTGATAGTTTGCATGAACAGGTTGCACGTGAGGCTTTGAGAAGAGCAGCTGACAAACTTCCTGGTCTCTATGAGTTTATCACCAAGGATACTCCTGTAAGAGTTGGTTTAAAGACATTCAAGGAACATGATGAGCCTGTGAACTACTTCGATGAGGCTGCCAAGAAGGCTGACAAAGCGTGGGTGAACCAACAAAAGTCCAAGGAAGAAATGTATAGGTTGTACAAGGGCAGATAAACCATTGAATTTTTAGTGGGTCCGTGCTGTATATAGTTGAACAAGTGCAACGAAAGTGCACTAAGAAATATTTGAATTTTAAACTAAGTAACAGAGACGAACGCGCTATTCTCACATTTCATTAATGACTCTCAATAGCAACCATGCTTTTTGCAACAAAGCCCTCCAAGTGATAAATAGGCTTGTTTCCCAACACAAGCCTCTCGTCAAATATGGCGCCCAGTTGAATAACATCAATCTTGACCGGATCCCCGACAAGTTTCACAATTTCAAGCATCAATTGCTTCAAAATTACCGTCGCTGGAATGCAGTGCGACAGAAGCTCATAAAGAACTGTACGACACATACCAATGCGCCCCACTGAGCGATCCTTCACAATATTTTGCGCCATTTTGACAATTACTCCTTCCCAATCCATCTTGATGACAGGTGTATCATCATTGAGTACCTCATTCTGCATAGCCATTGCTTCAAAGAGAAGCACTGCTCTTCTGACATTTCGTCCACTCTCTTGTGCAATTCTGGTCAAAGTACTCTCACTTACTTGTAAATTCTGAGTTTTGGCAACGCTACTCAGCACACCCACAACCTCGTTGATCTCTGGGGCAGCTACTCTAATAAGCAGAGTCCTGGATTTGATTGGAGCAATGATGTTGGATGTAGTAGTGGCAATTAAGATCAATCTCACATTTCTGGAATATTTCTCCATTGTACGTCTCAAGGCCGCCTGTGCATCACGACTTAGCCCCTCAGCCTCATTGATGACAACAGTTTTAAAGCGATGCTTACCTGTACTTAGATCAACTTGCTCAGTCTGTGCAATTTCTTTTAATAATTCCTGAATAACAACTCTATCATTGTTTCCCAAATCAGCTGGAGTGATCTCAACGTGGTTTGATGAAGACACGACATTGAACTCAAGTTTCTTATTCGAGGTAGTTGTCAACGTTCTAGAGTCAATCTTTATTTTGTGAGATGATGTGCCGTAAAGGGCGTCAAGGAGACATTGCACACGGGTCTTCTTACCTGCGCCTGATGGGCCATACAACAGCAAATGAGGGAAGTCCTGAGAGGTAGCAAGAGCAGCAAGTTGTGTAGTTAGGTCATCGTGGAATGTGAGTTGTTGAAGCGAAGCTGGTTTATATTTATCTACCCAAAGTGACATGATATGATGTTGATAGTTCGGTCTTGATCGGATCGTGCTTTCAACAAACAATTGTTCTTTTTTTTCGTGTCGCGTTCAGTAATTGTCCTGATTCCGGCTTTGATGAACAATTTAAAAAGGTTTCGCGAGGCAACAGCAACTGTTAACACAAGAACAAACAAAAGTCTTTTATCCCCACCGAAATGAAGCGTAAACGAGAAGCTGATGTTCAATTCCAGCAACAAGCACTACCTATATCATCTGAGATTCTCTCCTCCATCACACCAACTACCAAGGCAACTGACGCTGAGACATACCTGGCCCTGGTAAAAAGACAGGCAATGGAGGGTGGCCCAGTGATGTTCGTACCCAAAATATCATATGATGAGACTGTGTTATCTAAATGTACAGCATCTCAATCAACAAAACCCAACTCAGAGCTTTCTGGAGCGCTTTTAAGGCAAGTTAATGAGATCGAAGAGGAATACTATTCACAGCAGGATATACTTGAGGAGACAGAACCTTCGTCTATATCCAGTGTACTACCGGGAAATTTCACTGCATGGCACGCCTACTTCCTATCAAAGGAGCCTTCTCACGAGTTCCTTGTTGATATTTCGCATCCTCAGCTGATTATGCTACTTACATATGCTGCTAAATGGATTTCTCCAAAGTCATCAACAAGATTGTTGCATTGGATATACGGGTTATTACTCAGGTGCCCTGCAGTCTTGGAGACCTCAGAGGTGGCAACTATTAGAGGCCTGGGTCTGAGAGCCCGAAAGCTCTACCTGGATTTAACAAGGAGCGAAAGAGATGATAATGACACTTGTGACGCTACTGGCCACAAGGAGGATAGTAAAACAAACCAAATGAAGGCAAATGTCCAATTTGGTCTGTTGCTAATTGTTGCTATTGTTGGTAGGGTTTTTGCACAGACCGACTTGCTTTTAGGAATCTCATGTTGATGATGCTCGAAACCTATAATATCAACTATTCGCTTTGGTGTATTGACCTGCCATTTACCCATGAAATGTCAAAGCGGCGTTAAAGACAGTATCTGCGGGCTTTTGTTGAAATTATGCATTCTACCAGTAGTTTTCGGTGATAATAGATGGATTGAGGAATGCCCTTCAGCTGATTGGTTTGCTCCAACATATACATAAGCGCTCTTATTTTGTTCATGTCCGAATAAAATATATCAGTAACAATATCAGCCTTTTGGCTTACAGCAATCTTTTTAACGATGTGAACCACTAATTATAATATTAGTTAGTAAGTAATGATCGGACTAACCACTAATATGGGGTATATTGGTTTCATGTTCCTTCGGTTTAATTGTTCTTCTGTCGTTTCCTTCTTCTTCTCATTGATCCGATAGACGAAAAAGAAGGTAGTTAAAAAAAAGAAAACACATGAGCAAGTCTCTTCTTCACCAACACATTAGTAGTAGTTCCTAATTTCAAGAAAGCATCTTTGGCCGAGTGGTCTAAGGCGCCCGACTCAAGATCGGGTTCCGTAAGGAGCAAGAGTTCGAACCTCTTAGGATGCACCATTTTTTTCATCATGAAATCTAGATGTTTACTTAAAGCAGGACTGGACTCCCATAATGCTTAAATTTAATTGAAGGGTTGTACGCCAAAGTCTATTTATTTTCTATAATTTGTGTTCCTCTCCAATAAGTTTTGTTTCGGGATCTTCCTTCCACCAAGGCTCGATCCTTAAGATTTCAAATGCAAATTGATGGACGCTCCCCAAAAACCCATGCCACCTTTGTACCTCTTCCCCAAACCGAACAACTTTACCAGAATGACTTTGGTCAGAAGATGAATACTCCTTATATCCATATGCACAAAACATGATTGATCCACACGTTCCTTCTGAGAGCCAAGTTTCCTTACCTTTGGCTCTTGGGTCCTCTGCAGCGAATGGTAATGCAATCGCGTCAAACTTCTGGTAAGATTCGAAAAAAGCTCGTAGATCTGATGTAGTGCTGTACTTGTCCTTGAAGGCTGGTAGAGTGATGTCATGATTCGCAGTTTCTGGCTTCTTGCAATTCGAGAAACCAGAATTGAACCATAACAGTGTACTATTATCATCAGAGGACAAATGTGCAGGGTGCGTAGAGCACAACTTGTACGGTTCTCCTTTCCTGTGACGATCATTGATAGTACCAAGGGACCCAGCAGGAAAATTATTGAATCCGTACTCCTCATCGCCAACGATTGAAAAACCAAGCCAGAACATCTCTTTATCACCCCAGATCTTCTCCGTAACTGGAGTCCATAGATTCAGCTGCATAGTACCCAGGACTGCTGTGAAATGTCTAACGCGATCAACTGCAACTATACCTGACTCCATATAGTGGTGGAATCGTCCCTTGATGAAACGATTTCCCAAAGTGTGACTAGTTGAGCGTGGAATATCAAAGAGACCTTCGTCCATCGCAGTTGGAAACAACTTCTGGAAGAATTCTGAATCAGTGGCAGAGATTTGAACCCCGATTTCTCTGTCTTTGAAGAAGAAGGCACCATGCTTAGAATACTGGGAACTGCCTAGTATTCTCTCTTGTAGATCCACTAGTATGACAGTGTCCACATCGATCAAGATTGTGTCTCTAAAGGAGTTGAAGAAATAAGCAAGTAATTTGTTGGAATATCCACCAAATCGAGCTCGGAACTCATCCTTTATGGTGTCCTCTATATTCACGAACCATAACTCCTGTGGGACAAACAATCTTTCAGCAAGCTCATCTGAACGCAGATTCTGTAAATTTCTCCGTTTAAGGGCGACAACCAAGTTATCTGCTTTTGATAGATCTAAATCCATTGTTCTAGCCGCATCGGTGAGGTTCTTCTGCCCTTCCTGGGATAAATCTCCTGAATGAACAATTTGAATAGGAAGAGTATTACCAAGAGCTCTGAGAGACGCAAGCAGTTCAATCAGATGAGGAACGTGTTGATCTGCTGCAGAAACAACAATACCTTTGCCGTTCAGTTGTGATCTGAACTTATGCATGTAGCACATAAGTGGAGAGGTGTTGGCCTCTTCGAGGTCTTGTCTTTGCTGGTCGGTGTACCTCCATATCTCTGGAAATTCAACCATTTCAGTTCCGTCCCATCTCTTAAATACAGCAAGTTCCTTATTTAACCACCCAAAAATTCTGTCTTCAATATTATTACAAGCAGCATTCAGTCTATTCAATGTCTCCAGTCTTTCCACTGGTTGTATTCCCTTCAAATGAGCCATATGATCGAGAAAGCAGGAGCCATATACCCTTAAGTGAGTGGTAGCATCGGTCATTGTCTGCTCTGTTTTTTGTGTGGTCTTGAGTCTCTCATCCCAATCTAATTCAAAGAGCTTTTTGATGTCTTTCTCCTCAATAACTGTATTTTGTTCTTCCTCTGTCATATCTTTGAGCACCTGCTCCTTATAGGTTTTGATTCTAAGATTCAAGAAATCTTCCTTGCTACTCTCTCTAACATTTCTGATATGGGTTAGGTCAGTGAAACTGGAGATCTTCCAATCTGGGCTATGCTCTTCAAGTTCAGTGAAGTATAAGTCACACCGCTCAGCTTTCTCGAGCTGAGCAAATTCTTCTCCGTATTTCCCCAGAAGGCTAGTGTATAGAGTAGGGGTAAATTCTCTGTCGTTGTAATAGATATTAGCATGCTGTAGGGAATCGGGCGTCTGCGATGAGTATATGCTGAAGAAGAAGATCTGAAAGCCAAAGAAAAGCATGGCGATGAAGGTCGCGGCAAAGGTTTTGTATCGTGTAAGGAAACCAAAACTCAGTTGTTGCAGTAACCGTAATCCTAGTACCATTTTGCTGATCAGTAGTAGGTAAATTCACTGGGTCATTGGTTCAGTATTAGTTTCGATCTGAGTTTTTGAGACGGCATTCGTTTTTTTTCTTTCAGACGCGTCGCGCGATAAGTTTATGCAAGTGTCATAGGTGAAATCAACGTTGTTTAAGAGACCAGCAAGCAACATAGAGATGATTAGTCGTATATCGCCTACCAATTGAAGCTTGTATGCAGCACACACTGAAGGGCAGATATGGAGTCCCATACCCTAGGGTTTTGTTGATGACCGCCTGCCTAAAGGTTATCAAGGCAATGTCATGAATTCTATGAGCGCATATCATATTTATTACGAACTAACATATAGAGCAGATGAAGACATCCAGATTGTGTCTCAAATTATCAACGCCTTTCGTTCCTCCAAAGGCTGGTATAGGCTGAAATATGCTCGGTCGCCCCTTAGCCTGTGGGTTATAGTTTCCTAATTGAGTTTCCATCTCCTATTTTATACAATTTAGCTTTTACATATCACCAACTCTATCAGGGACTCTGGTGTGTGTGTTTTTTATGAATGTTTCTACTCCTTTTTATGAATGTTTCTACTCCTTTTTAATTTTGTTGATTAAAGAAAGCTGATGGAAATTTGAATATTCGCCATTCATGGAAGGATTGTGGATTCTTGTAAGTCAATGAATTGGTTGTTGCCTTGTTTATCCTATGCTCAATAGCGGAAATTGTAAATTTTCGCAGCCATAACGGATTAACTACTGTTAATGATGAAGATATAGCTCCTTAGGGGCCTTTTGGATTAGAATAGAAGTTGGACCAATGACTGAGCCGATTGAATATAGATATATGTAGATGGAATCAGGAGAATTTCTACATTCTTTCAAGTGCATGAACGCCCTTTTTAGATTCTCTGTCTTATGATACACACTTAGTCATAAATAAGAGTGACTCTCTACTTAGAGCCGATTGGTAAATTGCCTTCAACAATCTGATCAGCATAATGGTAGACACTCCCGATGAATTCATGCCATCTTTTCGTCTTATCATCCACTCTAAAGAAGCCCCCAACTAGATCATCACCAGGTTCTATTTCTGTATAAGCATGTGCACACCAAATATGTTTCCCACATTCCGGTCTAGATGCCCATCTATGCGGTTGCTTCCCTTTTGGAAATTTATATTCAGGTGGATATGGCAGCATAATCGCATCAATGCGCTGAAAATCATTGTACCAATCTCTTAAGGACTGTTCTGTCGGAAACCTCGCATTTGAATACCTGTTGTTTTTAAAGTCATCTGCTGCTGTATGTGGCTTCTTACAATTGATGAACCCAGAATTGAACCATAACAGCGTTTTCTTGTCATCTGATGAAATATGTCCTGGATGGGTAGAACAAACTCTGTATGCCTCATCAGTCGAGGTTCTGTTGTGTAGCTCGCCAATAGCTGCTGCTGCGATATCATTGAATACGTAATCTTCATCACCAGCAACTGACATCCCCAGCCAGAATAACTCCTTGTCACCCCAAACACGCTTACGAACCGGTTCATATAGATTCAGCTGCACGGCGGCCAGCACCCCGCTAAAATGTCTGACACGGTCAACTGCAACAAGACCAGCTTCCATGAAATAGTGATGCTTGTCTTTCATTGACCTGTTTCCTAATGTATGGTTTGTAGTCTCAGGGATTCCCAAGATAAGTTCATCTAATAGAGTTGGCATCATTTTATGGAAGAAATAACTGTCAGAATTGGAATTCAGGACACGGACATCTCTATCTTGAAAGAAATAAGCACCATGCTCGGCATACTGTGAGCTCTTGAGAATTTTTCTTGGATCAACGAGAAGGACTGTGTCTGTATCGATAAGGATGGTATGCCTGAACGAGTTGAAAAAATATGCCAGAAACTTGTTGGAATAGCCTCTGAATTTTGACTTGTACTTTGGATTAACACAGCCTGAAACATCAACAAACCAGATATCCTGTCGTGGGAAGGCCTTGCTCTTGGGGAAACGATTTAAATGTTGTATGTGGGTTATGTCGAGTCTGTTACTTCGAGCAGCGTGAATAAGCGTCTGCTGTGATTCTGAAGACAAATCACCCGAATGGACAACCTCAATAGGAAGTTTGTTCCCCAGAGCTCTCAAAGACACAATCAGTTGAAATACTTGGCTAACATGCTTATCTGCAGCTGTTAGAGTGATACCAGTACCTTTCAATTTATCTCTGTACTGCCCAAGAAAGCAATCACCATCTAATTCCGCGGTTTGAGTACCTGGGTTATCATCCTTGAGTGTGGTCGAAGTAGTGATAGCTCCCTCTTTCCAACCTAAACGTGATGTTGTGTCCCATCTGGTGAAATTCGGAGCCGATCCGCTCAACCATTCGAACAATCGAGCTTCAACGTATTTGCATTTCCCCTGTATTGAATTGTAGTCCAGCTTGGAAAGAGATTGGTCACCAATAGATGTATCCAGGAAACACGAAGAATACATTCTGAAATCGCCAATGGCATCAATAACTCTCTGCTCAGCAAGTTGGCTCTGTTTGACAGCTTTTCCCCATTCGATCTCTGCAATCGTTTCAATGTTTCTCTCTTCGATGATTTTCAGCTTAGCTTCTTTGCCATCAACATTCTCTAGTTCTTTCTCAGTGTACTTCTTCACATGGTCTGCGACGAATTTCTCCCTATTATCAACAATATGCCTGACAAACTGATTCAGATCTAGGCCTCCAAAGGGTATCAACTCCATCCCTTTGTAGAATTCTTCGAGGTATAATTCGCATCTTTCTCGTTTAGATTTCTGTGTGAATCGTGGGCCATGTGCGTTGATTAAGGAGGTGTATCTTGACGGCGCGAGTTTGGAATGGGGAACGACAACGAAAGCTGGTATACCCGAATTCTCTGTGTCGTTGAATTGAAATAGTGACAGGTTGTGGTGCGTAAGGATTATGACAGTACAGCAGAGTATCAGGATGGATCGAACAACCAATTTGTGTTTCCTGCTCAACTTGGATGAGAACTTCTCGACAAACGTGGGATGTGTGACCCTGAACCATCCAGGAGATTTCGGCCTCATTGACGTCGATATATGAAGGGTTGCTAATCAGTAGTACAGTGTGACCTTCCAATAATGTACAGTTATATCCAAAGTGTCACTAAAGTGTCTGTTGTTCAATTTCATGCTTCCATTTTAATTATTATCCCCCCACAACACAATAACTCGCCAATCCGTAGCAATCTCTTTTGCTTTGCTGTAACTCAACGATAAATTATTTTTAAGTGTCCATGGCAACGGCGTGCGCTAAGATCTTAACTGGCGTGAACTTGCAGGAAATCTGCATGATTTACTAAATCAGCAAAACATCCGACAATTCAGATTTCTCAAAGTTCCGCGGCCCAAAAACATATTTCTAACCTCGCAATTTTCGTATTTCCTAGATTATGCTGTTCTCATTCTCTTAGTTGAGTTTGTTTAGTATTTATGTCGTCAATGTTTAGATGATTTGCTCGTGTATTGAATAGTCACCATCACGTGATAACAACAAGCGGTTTTAGCTCAGATGGGAGAGCGCCAGACTGAAGATCTGGAGGTCCTGTGTTCGATCCACAGAAATCGCATTTTATTTTATTTTTTATGCTTCTATTTCTATTTTTTTATTTTTTTATTTTTTTATTTTTTTTTTTTTCCCTCAATTTCCCAACACGTCCTAAGACATAATAATATATACATACATACATACATACATACAGCTATTATTATCCTAGCAGAAAAAAGCAAAAAACACTGTAGTAATAAACGAGATATATATATATATATATGCATAATATTTTAAGAAAATGCTCTCATATTGGTAACAAACTCATCGCAAACTGATGCACGCTTCCCATAAACTGGTGCCATTTCTTTGTCTCTGAATCTATTCTTATGATCTTTCCTTGTGGATTGTCACCAATCATTGCGATTTCTCCATAACCATGTCCACACCATACTAATCTCTTACATTTGTCAATAACATCCCATTTCACCATGTCCGCTGTTTCCTTACTCGCGCCGTCATACTCAGTACCAAAGGGAACTACCACAGCATCAATCTTTTGATAGGATTGATACATTACCTCTAAGCTCTCTACTGTTGGATATGTCTCATGCGAAAATCTGAGTGAATCCCAATCTTCCTGAGCAGCACCACTCTTCTTGCATACCAGAAACCCCGAATTAAACCACAGCAAAGTCGAATTATCGTCAGAGGAAATGTGGGCAGGGTGGGTAGAACAAATCTGGAAGGGTCCATCTTCGTCGTGATCCTGAATCTCACCCAGTGTTCCAGAAGCCCAGGTATTAAAACTGTAATCTTCATCACCAACCAAGGATAAACCCATCCAAAACAACTCCTTATCACCCCATACCCTGTGTCTGACAGGATTCCATAAGTTTAATTGTAATGTACCAAGCACCCCTTCAAAATGACGAACTCTGTCAATCGCCACGATTCCTGCTTCCATAAGATGTTCAAAATCCCCACCCATTAACCTGTTAGATGTAGTGTATTCAGTTGTCTCCGGGATATCTAAAACTCGTGAATCCATTCGTGAAGGCATCAGTTTCTTAAAGAACTTCGTATCGGAACCGGAAATCTTTACATTCAATTCTCTATCTTTGAAAAAGTACGCACCGTGTTCGGTATACTTTGTACTGTTAAAGATCATTGAGTCAAGATCAACAAGCACCACTGTGTCAACATCCATTAAAATAGTATGTTGGAAGGAGTTAAAGAAGTATGCAAGAAACTTGTTTGAATATCCTCCGAATTTCTCTTTATAATCTTGATGGATTGTTTCACTAACATCCACAAACCATAGGTCTTGTTGGGTGAATAGCTTTAACAGTGTGGGGCCATCAAACTCAGTGTATGAAATATTACGGAGATCAAATGCATGTGCAAGATTGTCGATCCTATTGACATCGAAACTTGTACCTCTGGCAGCATTGATTAACTTCACTTGTGATTCAGCAGATAAATCCCCTGAATGCACAACCTGAATGGGAAGTTTATTTCCCAGTGCTCTCAAGGAAGCAATCAGTGAGATCAACTGAGGCACGTGAATGTCAGCTGCTGAAATAGCAATTCCTTTACCATCTAACTGATTTTTGTAATCATTCAAAAAGCATCCGTTAGATTGCGTTGCATGAGGTTTATCTCCATCAATCATATGACGGTGCTTGCCCGGTTGCGTAGTGCCTTTAGAACCAGATCCATCCCAGCAAGTGAACGTTGCAGGCTTACCAGAAAACCATCTAAATATTCTGTTTTCAATTTCGTTGCAGCTTGTTTTGAAAGACTCTAGTCCTCTTCTATCTCCATTTAGGTAACAAGCGCCATATGCTCTCAAATGGGAAGAGGCATCCATCAAGACATTCTCAGTGTCTAGATTTTTCCTAACTTGTTCCTTCCATTCTTTCATAAAACTAGGTTGAAGATCCTTCTCTTCAATCACTGTGTCCTGCTCCTCCTCGGTAGACAAATGTGACAGGTGTTCTTCTTTGAAAGAGTCAATTCTACTTTGAATGAACTGATCCTTGTTTTCAATAATATTTCTGTCCAGTGCATGAGAGTCAAAATGGGACACATGCCAATCGGGATCTCTGTCATATAACATGTCAAAGTATATCTGACATCTCTCATGGTGGGAGGAGGTGGAAATTGCCGCGTTATTCTCAAGTATGATTTGAAGATGGGTCTTGTTAACCGTGTCTGGAAAAGGATCAGCAGGCGAACGCAAGTCAGGTTGTCTCACTTGTTCAAAGTCAATCCCCGAAGGAATCTGAATCTCCAATATAGTGGTCTCTTCATCTTCAATTGATGACTTGAAGTAAAGCAGGTAAAGTGTGAATATTACGAGAAGCAGGGAGAACTGGATGAGAAGCTTTTGCCTCCTTGGGATTAATCTAACGCGCCTATTGATGATACTCATTATGATACACGCCTTGTAAGGCTAGACGTATGAGTTTTTCTTCTCAAACCGAATGAAAACTCACAAGCCAGTATTGAGGTGGAGAGAAGATGGAAAAGTGAATGATCTCCGAACTATGACTCGTTAGAATAGTAGAAACTAAGAGATTAGATAAATTCAAAACAAAGATTGATTACAAGGAAAAAAAAAATTTATGTACCTCCACGCGTATCGAAAAATGTGGTTGGTCTAGACTTTGACAAAGCAGTTATTGTTTTAAGGCTACATGTACCTAAGCACCAATACAAAAACAGTGGTATAAACAAATCAGCTCTGAGAATACAGAGATGCCTCGATGTCTCGGGCGCCATAGTCCTGGCTTCTGGATTCAAAACACAATGATAGAGTCCCACTAATGCAAAATGTTTACGTAAGTTTCCTGCAACCTATTCAAAATTGATTGGTCGATTACCGCTTTTTACTACATCTAAGTACAGATTTGAAAAATAATGCAAATATCTGTACGCTTAGCTTACACTAAGAAAAGATACACTAAGAAAAGATAATGAGCAACATCACCATTATCGGTGCAGGCGTCACCGGCCTTACCATTGCTTTGGAACTCGCCTCATTCACTAACCACCATATCACCATTATTGCTCAACACATCCCAACAGACATTCACCCACATTACACATCTCCATTTGCAGGTGCAAACTGGTCCAGTTTTGGCACTGACGATGACCAGTTCACGCAAGACCTTGATAAGGCTGCTTACATCAAGTTTAACGAGTTAAGTAGGGTTAAAGGTACCGGTGTCTTTCGTGTCAGAGATGTGAACTATGTTCGCAAGAGTGAGCTCAACGGTCAGGTCAAGAAGCCATGGTTTCACAACTTTGTGACTGGATTCACTGTATTTGACTCCAGGGAGGTTCCAGAGGCTCTAAGGAATGAGGATGATCCTGTTGTTGCAGGCTACTCTTATGACACGGTCACTATCACTACTGCACTCTACCTGACCTGGATGCTCCAAAGAGCACAAGAACGCGGTGTGGTGTTGATCCGTAAGAGACTAGCGCATATTGATCAAGCATACGATATCCACCATACTGCTAGAAGAGCTGACTTGGTTATCAATTGTGCTGGGCTACTTGCATCTAAGCTAGGCGGCGTTGACGATGATAATACCTATCCAATTAGAGGCCAGATTATTAGGGTTCGCAACAACTTCCCACATCAGGTGTGTGTCTCAACTCCTGGCTGGCCCCAAGAAGCATTTTATGCGTTTCCCCGCCAAGAAGGCGGTGGAATCATTGGTGGTACTTTCATTCCTCATGAATGGAGCACAAGAGTCGATGATGATTTAACTGAAAGAATCCTCGAAAGGGCTAAGACGTACATTCCTGAGTTAACCAGTAAAGAGTATGATAATAATGAAGATATTGATGTCATTGAGACATATGTGGGACTGAGACCAGGGAGAAAGGGCGGCGTAAGACTAGAAAGAGTCGGAAATGTTATCCACTGTTATGGAATTGGTGGAGCTGGCTACCAAGCATCTTATGGACTGGCGAAAAGGGTTAGGGATTTGGTGCAAGCATATGCTCGGGACAGTAAGCTATAAATATACTTTTGTAATTCTAGAAAAACTATGCTGTGGGTGTATCTGTTCTTCTCTTTTTGGCTGTTGTCTTCCTCACAACAGGCTTTCTCTTCAACTTCCCAACCACTTGTGGATCAAAAACACTGTCACAAGCAGGACACTTTTCATCGCCAGGAACCACGCTCAAAATGCACAAACAGACAGAACACACAAACCCGACATCAACGACTTTCCCTGTGAGAAAGCAACTCGCTCTAAAGTCAATATTTTGTGTGTTATTTGGTCTCAACAAAATTGACCTCAGTGAAGGATCAATAGCCAATGTCGTAGTAAAGTACTGCACTAGCCCTGAATCGTCAACTGAGTCGCTCAAATCTAGATAGATACCTCCGGTGAGATCACTTCCCTGCTGCAGAAATACGGAGTTTGAATGTAACTGGCAGACATCAATATTAACCTTCATCTTTTGCGCTGCAAAGATACAGTTCATGACATGAATGTACTCCAAATGCTCATCATTGGATAAATTAAGGTACAGAACACGAGCCTTATATTGTGGCGATTGCACTTGAACTTTATTCACATATGCCAATGCCATGCTCAAAGCAGAACCAATATTTGATTTCTTCGATTGAGACTTTTCTTGTTGTACCTCCATCAACAGCGAGTGGATCTCTGATAATAGCGTCTCGTCAACAACTTTGAACTGTCGATACATGGAATCCCCAACAAACCGGTACCCCTTGCTCTTCCCTTCGGGTGTCGCAGACTTAGACGCATCGCCATTGAAATCCATTACACTACCCGACCCATCTCCTGCAACTGGATCCGTGTCTTCCTGCGTTGTGGGATATAGGTATCGCGCACCACCAGCACCTACCCCAATGACGCTGATTCGGTTGGCGTTATTTAGTGCAAGGTGTGCGTTTATTCCAATGCATAGTGACTCCAGGACTGATTTGAGACTGTGTTTTCCGTGTACTTGAGACCAAGATTCGATGGAAGTATCGAATATAACAGTGAGAAGGGACGGCGTCTCTTCTGTCACGCGATGGTTTGTAGGAGCTGTGAAGGCTTTATCAGCGATGGCATCCATTGTGTTTTACTACCTAGCTTCAATGTATTTAAATGGGCAGTTTGTTCTAGATGCCTGTTTTGCAATTGGGTCGGAAATCGACAACAATGTCTTGTGGGTCGGAATTTTGTCCCGTTCTCCAAGACATTTTCAAGCCACAGTAGCTGGGGATATTCAACATTTCAGCTAAACGCTAATCACCTTAGTTTATTAATGAAATGCGATCGACTAGTGATCATTATCATTGGACCTGGGTTGTACCACTACTCAGAATCCAATATCCAACATCCTGAAAACGATACTGGAACTCCCAAAATCTCAGTATCCAGATGGTTTCCATGTTGAGGTGCGGAGGTTCGATCCTTGGGAAGTCATAGACATTTATTGATAGCGCATGTGAAACAGTGCATGAAGGTCCTCGAGGACCTTAGCGGTCTAACTATTATTGAAGTTAAATGAAGGAATTGTTTCTGATGCCTGTTCTTCTAAATAAATTAGAAGCCAATGCATATGACAGGCGCGTATCATATAATTTTTTAAACCTGTCAAACTTCAGTAAACCATAATGTCCCCGAATAGTAAATTACCCTTTTAGGAAAGCACTTAGATACCGTCTGGGCACCGTCTGCATATTATAAAACGGAAGTCCAGTATCTATGAATTAGATGTTGTATACCTGGATACTAATTATATTTCAGGTTTAATTATCAAACGTGGTTCATGACGCAAGAGATAGAAATATTTTTGTGCCTGGTTTGACCTCATCAGCCCATTACTCAAGTCATCATTAGGACTGCTTTTGATGCTTCTTCTTGCCACAATTGTGCCATACTTTAAACGTCTGGCACTTGTCACTGCTATTGTCAAGATGGCTTGTGCTTTGTTTTAGATGAAATTCAAATCTTAACAAAGGAGAGTGCACTTTGCCAATTTAGCCCTATATATGACATCGTACAAGTGGCTAATTTTTTCTGAATTTCATATTACTCTTGGATGTCTTATGGTCTATACTAATTACTTCAAAAATCAAAAAAATACTCCGAAACCGAGAATCGAACTCGGGTCTGCACGGTGAGAGCGTGCCGTGATAGCCACTACACTATATCGGATTTTCTTGTTTTAGTGAGTATTCTCGAATTCCGAACACCAAAGGAATCATGTAAGTAACAAGCTGATAAACAACTATAGTATAAAAGACGAGAAGTCAGATAGAAAACAGACAGAGTATAGTATATAGGAGGATAGCGAAAAGCGAAAGCCCACAGAGAGAACAAGAAACAAATAAAAACTAAGGAGAGATGTACCAGAAATATATAGTGCAATAAGAAGGTCAACCAAGCCTAGCAAGACCCAGTTAGAAAAGACATACACCATTTGGCTGATTATTTACAATAGTAGACTATTTTTGCTGCTTTCTAAGCGAGATATCAAAGTTGTCTGATCTGCTTATATAATAACGAGATAACAGATATCACATAATACCGAGTAGAGGATCTCTACAGTTCGCGAATTGCCACAACTCTGTGGCGCATGCTGCATGATTTGTTTCTTTTTCTTGCGTGGCAAATGTTATAATGTCACGTGAATTGGACAATTTTTAAAGGCAGAAGTGTCATCACAGTGGCAAATACCCAATCAACGAGAGTTGACGGTTGCGATTGGTTCATGGAACGATGATGCTAGTGTGACCATTTCCACGAACTATGCCGAGCCTGCTGCCCTACCAAGCCTGTCTTGAGAGCTTGTCGACCACAGCCCAGCCCGCCCTGTTTGAGCCACCGCCACGTCTTCCTATCGTGGCTTTTATGAATTGAATCCGAGCCATTGTGTCAAAGTGTGGCAAGTGTGAGGCGAGTGACAAAAAACTTTTCGCAGGTATTTATAATACGGTCTGTTCGTTATCTGGTCCTTCATTTGCAAAGTGTCTTTAGAGCACACTATGAGCGTACCTGAACTATACGCTCACCAGAACCAACATCCTCCATTGGAGGAGCATAGAACCTCCAACATCACTGTTAAGGACTGGGCAAAAGAGTTAGTCCATGATCCAATATCGGGTACCACTGAATATGTCAAATCCTTATTTCCTGTTCACAGATGGATCTTGCATTACAATTTTTCCTGGATGTACGCTGATGTGGTTGCAGGTGTTACTGTAGGTGTCGTGATGGTGCCACAGTCCATGTCTTATGCACAGTTAGCTGGTCTTCCTGCTCAATATGGTCTTTACTCTGCCTTTGTTGGTGTCTTTATCTACTGTTTCTTTGCCACATCAAAAGATGTGAGTATCGGTCCGGTCGCTGTTATGTCCCTTGAAGTATCGAAAGTCATTCATGCTGTCCAAGAGAGGAATCCTGACCTTTCAGGTCCTGTCATTGCAACCTGTCTTTCGTTGATTTGTGGTTGTATTGCACTTGGTATTGGATTACTAAGATTAGGTTTCATTTTGGAGTTCATTTCTATTCCGGCTGTCATGGGATTCATGTCTGGTTCTGCCTTCTCTATCATATGTGGTCAGGTTCCGGCGTTGATGGGCTTCAATAGTCATGTGAACACTAGAGAGGCTACTTATTTAGTTGTTATCAACTCCTTGAAGAACTTGAAACACACCTCTCTTGATGCTGTCTTTGGTTTGATTCCACTGCTAATCCTTTATTTTTGGAAGTGGGTTTGTAACTTTGGTCCTACTCGTTGGCCAAAGTATAGAGCTTGGTTCTTTTACATTCAAGCTTTAAGAAACGGTGTTGTTATTATTTTATTCACTCTAATATCCTGGGGTATGATTCGTCATGACACTTCTAAGAAGAAAATTTCAGTTCTGGGCACTGTTCCTTCTGGTCTGCAAAATGTGGGTTTAATGGAGTTCCCATCTGGAGTAATGAAGGAGATTGGTCCGGAATTGCCAGCGGCTACAATTATCCTATTGCTTGAACACATCTCCATCTCTAAGTCGTTTGGTAGAATTAATGACTACAAGATTGTTCCTGACCAAGAGTTGATCGCTATTGGTGTTACTAACCTGATTGGCACTTTCTTCAACGCTTATCCTGCCACTGGCTCTTTTTCCCGTTCAGCATTGAAGGCCAAATGTAACGTCAAGACCCCATTGGCTGGTATTTACACGGGTGCTTGTGTCTTGCTGGCACTTTACGCTTTAACAGATGCATTCTACTTCATTCCAAAGGCCACATTATCAGCAGTCATTATCCACGCAGTCTCTGATTTGATTGCTTCTTACGCTTCCACCTTGAACTCTTGGAGAGTCTCCCCTGTTGATACTGGTATCTTCCTGATCTGTGTGATTATCACAGTCTTCTCCTCGATTGAAAATGGTATCTACTTTGCTATCTGCGCCTCCCTAGCTGTTCTATTGTTCAATGTTGCGTTCCCTAACGGTACTTTCTTAGGTCGTGTCAGAGTTGCCGAATTGGTTAACCCAGAAATTGTTGAGAATGATTACAATGCAGAGGGATCAACTCCATCCAGCAAGTCCGTTGACTTAGAATTGCAAGAGTATGATATTACTAACAGCAAGAAAGACTCCAATCTCGCTGGCACTTCTGCTTCCACTTCACCAAAGGATTTCAAGATTAAGTATCACACAAAGTACTTGCCTTATCATGAACCAAATAGTTTGATCAACCAACAGTTGGAAATTCAGTCGCCTCCACCAGGTGTTCTAATATTTAGACCATCTGAAAGTTGGACCTACCTTAACTGCTCTCGTCAATACGATCGTATCTTTGATGAGATCAAGAAAGTCACTCGTCGCAGCAAGCCATTGAACTACACCAGAAACATTGACAGACCTTGGAACAACCCAGGTCCACTGACATGGAAGTGGTTTGGAAGATCAAAGAAGGCTGAAGCTACCGATGAAGTTGAAGATATTAGGCCAGTACTAAAGACTTTTGTCTTCGACTTCACCACTGTTAACCAGGTGGACTCCACTGGTATCCAGACTCTTGTTGACCTAAGGAAGGCTACTAATAAATATGCTGGGCATGAGGTTGAATTCCACTTTGTCGGTGTGTTGAATCCATGGACCAAGCGTGGTTTAGTTAACGCTGGGTTTGGTGGTGGTGCTGGTTCTCCACAGGGTGACATTGAGAGCGTGGGTTTGAGTGATTCATATGTTGATGTGGCTAAGGATGCTGGGGCTGATTATGGTTATGTGAGCGTGCTGGGCACCGATCATCCATTCTTTCACCTGGACATTCCACAGTTCGATGAGTGGGATGGTAGTGTTTTGCCTAAATCCTCTGTTTATTAGACCTTGTATTTATAATTATTAATGATTTATGGGAGTTTGTTTTTAGTTCTTGTAAGGGGTAACATTTAGTAAGGCATGTGGAAGCTAACCCAAGCAACTAGAATACAAATATAAATTACCTTATTTATCCTTATAGTACAGTGTTTTCATTCGACTTTCAACACAACGCTCTGTCCCTTTTCATACCCCACAACAACCCTCGCCTCAGCCCAACCAAGTCCCGTCACATAATTATCACCCTGTGTCTCAGAAATATATTCACCAACCACCTTAACCTTCTCACCAACTAGTAAATCAATTCTCATTACATCCACGCTACCTTCGCTTGTCCCGATAGCCAAGTACTTCGTATCATTCGATAACGCCGCTATCGTAATTGGAGCAGAATCTGAATATTGGAATACACAATGACCAGTTCTCGCATCCCAAATCCGTACTGAGCCATCCAAAGCTGCAGATATGACGAAGTCTTGTGACAACCACTGAGCATATGTGATCGCTTGAGAGTGACCTTGCAAGGTAACACTGGCGTTCAAATTGCTACCGTTCCAGATCTTCAGCGTTAGGTCTTCACTAGCAGTTAATAATGACTGTGAAGCAGTATAGAACGCAGTCGACACAATTGGCTTTGAGTGTGACATTAAACGACCCTTAGGTGTTCTGTCAGTGATACTGAATAACAGCGCGCTTGAGTTTCTTCCAGGGATGATGAATCTTGAAGAGTCAATCCAAGTGGCGTCAAGTCCCAACATATGACCTTCGGGTAGTGATGTATCCTGTTGGTGTGGCTGCTGTAGTGCAGCGTCTGCTTTGGAAAAGTTGAAGGATTGGAGAGGTTGTAAGGTGGCCATGTCCCAAAGAAGTACCAAGTTGTCTGCGTCCATGGATAACACATATTTTGAATCCGGTGACCATTTGATCAAAATCACTGGGACATTATGCTGATCTAACGAACCCAGCAAAACACCATCTGCACTCCATAGTCTCAAGTCACCCTGTTCTGAAGCAGTAATTAACTGATTTCCCAATGGTGACCATGAAAGAGTTGTGATATCAGACGGCTTGTCTGATGCAAACGATCGTTGGTGGTCGATCTTTATCTGCTGTGATTCCTTCCCATCATTTACGAGAACAGTGATGCGCGCTCTACCATCAGTAAGCCCATATGCTAACACAGCTGGAGCTGTTGGGTTCCACTGTGTTGTAGTAGACGGTTCAAAAGCAAACACTCGTGGGAGCACCTTGATGAAGCCGGGGGAATCTTCTCTATCACTTAAATGCTCTTTTTTGAAATCTTTCGACTTGGTAGTATCACTTCCAAATATTTCTTCAGGCACTGCTTCACTGGCAAAACGTCCGTTCGGTTCAATACGCTCATTAATCACGGAATCAGCACCAAGAGCATGTAACAATGTGAAGTTATTCCTATAATATTTATCCTCCTGTACCTCACCCGTCGACTGCACCAACGAGTCAACCTCCGAGTAGAGGATGCCTTTCTGCACAAGGTTCACAAGAGACCCAATGGGCACATGAGACCCTAAGCGGGCATCTAGATCGTGCATGGGCGTCGCATCCTGAAGGGCAAAGGCAGTGGTGTCAAGACCAGCCTCCTGAAGGTAACGCCATACCAAATAATTTAGCTCATCTGTCGTGACCGACATTTCGACAATGGTTATGGCTCTGTTTAGGAATGAGGTTTTGTTTTGTTATGATTTTTGTTTGTTTTTTTCTTGAGAGTTTGCAGAGTTTGGTGACCTTGAGAAATAGACAATTACTAACAGCGGTATAATAACTGATGCATACTATCCTTTGAGTTTTTGTACTATGTGTCTAAAACGTAGATAATTGATCGAAATCACAATTCAAATAAATACATCCGATAAAGTCAAGAGGTGTGCTGTGAGAGTCATTGTGACCCTTTTATTTTTGATCAATTCAAAATTCTCTAATCTGGCTGTTTTGATTCTGAATTTTCGTTTACTGGTTCCTCTGGACATCGTAACAAATAAACAAACTATCAATTAGTGAAAATGTCAAACCCATACGCAATGATGAAGCCTGCGCCTAGTGGTATACCGCCACCTCTCAGCGGCCAGCAATCCCTCCCACAGTCAATCGAACCTCAAGATCTCCCGCAGCTCACAACCAAGGACAAGAAGAAACTAGGCAGGTCTATGAAGCGAAGAATGTCCGTCTCACATCCTATTGATCTTAAACATGTCCTCCACAAACAACTTGTGCCATCTCTTCCACAGGGTATCATCAACCAGTACGCTACACAGGACACTCAGCAGCACCACTATGCTGGTTTACCCCAGAACTCTCTTGAAAAGGGCCTTGAACGACAACGGTCACAACGCTCATTGTCCAGAAGGCCCTCCATCTCATCATTGAAATCTGCCAGACAAAATACAAAGATTGATGTTACTACAGCGCCTCCTGTTCCCAAAGTTATCAATTCTGTGAAGGGCATTGACTTGACGGATCAAAACGTCCTTAGAATCCTAAACGATCCTCAGTTTGATGCCAATGCGTTCATCACTAGCCGTCTAGGTGATTCAACTGCCTCAGAAATTGATCGATTCAGCTCCAATTTAGCTACTCTGAAGAAGAAGGTGGATGGCGACATAAAAGCTGATGCATTGAAGACTTACGACCGGTTGTTGAACACTACCACTCAACTACAATCCACTGAATCTGAGTTGAAGGTACTGAGAAGCGTTGTTATGGAGCTTCTTGAGGTTTCAAACACAATGAGAGCTACTGCAGAGCTACGTGTGCGCTCAGATCTGGAAACCACTTCAACATTGACCTCCACCCGTGCCAGAGACCGGTCGAGTGTGTTAGTTTTGGAGAAGTTATGGAGCACTGAGATGCAATCGCTGTTCAAACACGTAGAGGGGGCATCAAAATTTATTTCACCCGTTCCAGGTCGTCACATAATTGCAGAATGTGGCAGATGGTATGAGCTCAATGCGGCTACCTTCAAAACATTACAGCCAGCACATATTTTTTTGCTCAACGACTTGATCCTAATTGCTACGCGCAGGCGCAAAACAGCTATCACAAAGCCAGTCGCCTCTGATTTCAAGTCTTCTACTGCAGGTCTTGTTGCTGAGCAATGCTGGCCATTACGAGATGTTACTCTATCAGAGCTCGGCCCAGGTCAGGCGAGTGAGGGGAAGTATGGTATCAGAATAACATACAACAGTCTCACATATGTCTACCAGACAGATAGGTTTGATCACTATCAATCCATACTCAAAGGTTACAAAAAGGCTAGGGACGATCTGAGGGACATTCTGGAAGCTGAACATCTTAAACAGAAGGAATTGAGAGATTCCCTGAACATGTTGAGCCTTCGTGATAGCATTCAACAAAAACGTGACAGTCACTTGCTATTACAAAATGTCACTACACGAATGCACGGCCGCTCTAGAAGTTTGGACAAATCAAGTACTTACCGAAACTTGAAAACGCTTGATGAAAGTCTGGATGACTTGGAGAACACTATCTTTCATGAGAAGTTTGATGAAGCAATTGAAAAAATCGATGAATTTGAAACTGAGCTTGATATCTATAAAGCCAAATGTGGGGATGAAGAGTTGCTCTTTTACAACGTCATCAGCATGAAACTGTCCCTTAAAAGAGACGAAATTCTCAAAAAGCTCATCAACATCCTCAACTCTAACACTACATCATCAATCGCAGAGATTACACCAGCTATCAGATCCCTCAGCGCACTAAACCAAGCCACTATTGCCCAGACGCTGTTTCTTAATAACAGATCTCAATACCTCACTCATCTGACTTCTCAAATCCAAGAAACCAAGACTGTCGACAATATCCCCAAAGTATCTATTTTCCTAATGGAGAACTCCATTGTGGCATTCCAAATCATTCGTGATACAATCACCAATTACCGAACACTGTTTCCATCTGGTCAAAAGCAACCCGCTAATCTTTCATATATCGTTGAATGGGGTACCGGGGAAGTCAAGGAACATCTCGCATTTGTTGGTCGCAAGATCCACGGTTTAACTCTGAGTAAGAATGGAATGGAGAGTTTGGTCATGGTCCTTCATAGACAAGGTTTGGAGTTGAAAACTGTCGGTTTAGATGTTGAATACCTCCTGGATGACTTCTACGGGAGTATAAACTCATAGCCAAATAAGTACGATGGCCCCTGCTTTTCTGTAGAACCGTTCAGACTGATCTATTATCCTATGACGGATCTTTGCTCTTTGAAGTTCTACATATGCCAGAATATTCGCGAATTTTCCGAAACCCGCGAAATTTGGCCACATACAATTTTATATATGTTTACAGATGTGCTACCAACTCTTTGACAGAATTACCCGTAAGAACAAGTTATTACAATGGAAAAGTTATTACAGTGGTCCATAGCTCAACAGAATCCAGAAACAGCAGGCAAAGTAGCCCCTCCAACCGCAGACCAACTAGCACAACTGTTTGGTGGTGCTGGTGCGGATGATCCAACGCTGATGAAACAGTCAATCCAGATCATAGAAGATCCAAGCATCGAAGATCCTGAGATTAAACTTACGGCGTTTGAGAACTACGAGATGCTTATTGAGAATCTTGATAACGCCAACAATATTGAAAATATGAATCAATGGGGTTCCATTATCAAACAACTGGACAATGTTGAACGGGAATTTGTCGATATGGCTGCCAGTGTGATTGGTATTGCCGTCCAGAATAACGATGTGTCACAAAAAGCCTTCTTGAAGTACAGTGATGATGCTTTTCCTAAGCTGATCTCTCTTGCAAAGGATGGGAAGAATGTTAAAGCCTTGTTTGCCTTGAGTAACGTTGTTAGAAACAATAATGATGCTTTGGAGAATTTCAGCAAGCATGGTGGTTGGGAACTCCTTGCCATGGACGGTGATGACAAGCTGAATTTGAAAGTTTTCAGTTTAGTGAGCTCTCTTTTGACATTGGGAGAAAAAACTACAGTGCTGGAGAAGGTGAAGAAACACATGTTGGTGTCTCGATTATTGGAGTCCATAAAACCTGAAGCAGATGCTAACTTGGTAGATCGTTCCCTACATCTACTAACATCTTTGGTTAATCATGGTTATGAATTCAGTTGTACTGAATTAGAGAAGGTTAATGATGCTGTTTCAATCCTCGAATCAAACTTCAAGGATGTTGTGAATGCAGATGACTTCCAAGTTTTGAAGCAAGTATCCAAATAAAGCAGGTCGACATTAAATGCGAATACTAATACATACCCTATAGATCATTCAACAAGCTCCAATTCATTAGGAAGTCTCGCCTCAGATGAAATTTACACTTTGTATACTAATGCCTAATTTAGTTTTAATATTACCCGTATAATCAATCTTTTAGCAACTCGTTAGGATCTAAAGTGCTAAATACCCTTCTTAGCTCGAGCTCGACGCTTCCCATACCGACAAGGTGATTCAACGTTCCCCCTTCAGAGACATGCTGACTCAAATCTTTCACACTTCCGAAAGCACCAATGACCCTCCCTGCCTTCAAGGATGACATTCTCTTGAATTGAAGAAGCATCTTTTCATATGTATCAGTTTTGCTCACCCCAGACTTAATGGTTCCAATAGTGGCAAGGTCCAAATTTCTAGAAGCGACATCGTAACGTGCTGACGCAATGGTGTATGTGAATGATTTCAGCCACATGCCTGTTTCATGAACATTCTTGGTTGGGAAGATCTTGATTCCATTGATGCGCAAACATGCAATAAGAGACTCTATTTCAGCGATGGTGAGTGTTGTCGATGGATCCTTAATCTTTGTTTTTCGCCTCTTCATAGGTGAATCAGTCTCAGCACCATCGTTCTGAGAGTTCATAGTTCTACGGACACGTTCTGTGTACTCTCTGTTGTCTGCCATCTTGAGTTTGTTCATGAAGGTATCAAAACCTATGACTATAACAACCGTTTCCCCCAATGATTTGATATCGCAGATTAGCGATGTCCCTTGAGGGTCACGCTCAACCTTTTTGATAAAAGCAGTAATTTCAAATATTAAGCATGACATTTTCTCCTTGTGAAGATACACAGAGCAAGGTTCAAATACATCCAATGTTGAATTATATTTGGAATTTGTCTTCCTATCCCATTGAACCATGAATGACTTCAACTCATCAAAGACGGGGAGAGTCTTCATCTGAATCGGTTTCAGTTCCTCTCCAATATTCAAATTGGCATCATCGAAGAGTTTCTTGACAGGAATAGGCAGAGTAATCACCATCTCAGACAGTAGCTCATACTTAGTACGGCGGGACTTGTTTAACTCTTGGTACAGCTTCTTGGATTTTCTTGCACTTTCTTTCTGCTCCTTTACCAATGCACGCTCCACTCTTGATGTTCGCACGCGTGTTGAATCCAGGGTCTGTGTTCGAGCAGCCGGCCTGGCAGTAGTTGCTGCAACGGATTTGTAGATTGTGCCCGGCTGGGCCAACAGAGCATCCAATGAATCATCATCATCAATCAAAATGCTATCGTTAGTATCTTCTCTAGCTCTCAAGATAGGGTTTGTGGACAATATAATCGAAGGTTCACTCAGACTTCGGTCCATGGACGATCGACTTGGCACCTCAATGCCTTTCTCCCTTTGTGAAAGGTGAGCTTCCTTTGTGTGTAAATTATTCGGTACACTGCCCGTATTCCTTTTACTTTTCTCATCATTATTATCCAGCTTGTCTACAAATGGATTTGATTCCCGTTTCCTTGACTGCCTATTTTTCAAGGGTGAGGATTTATGTGGTGAAGAGGAAGATGATGGGAGGATGGTGTGTGGTCGTAGAGTAATAGATGGCCTAATATGACGCGTGGTCGTCGTTATCTCGCCAATGGAACTTGATGTGTTGAGGGCAAATAGGTCTCTGGCTCTGATGCTCCTTTGTTCCCTTCTATGTGGATTATCTTCGTTTTCCACATCGTCTTCGCCCACAGAGGAAAGAAGAAGATTACGTGAGGAAACTTCAACGTCGACATCGTGATCAGACTGATTTTGGTTATCAATCGACCTCAAAGGTGATGATAGCAACTCGACTATCTCCATAGTTTTTCTGACTGGTGATTCATTACTGTTATTTTCCGTCTCCCTCTGCCGTATTTGCATTGGCGAGCTCATATCGATACTCTGATCAACAAAGAGATAAGCCGCTTCAACCCTAGGTTTGGGTCTTATCAGTGAAATATCGCCATTTCCATCGCTCAGGTCAAAGTTCAAGATATCATCCAAAATATCTGCATCCCTTGTTGATTTCTGCTTTTGATTCTTGTGCTCCTCCCTCCCCGCAAGAGGGCTACCTTCGTCAACTCTCGATTGATTAACATGTCTATCTTTCACAGTGCTGCTCATATGACCATGTTCAACACTTGATTCAATCACAATAAGCTCCTTATCTTGAGTCATTGCAAAGTTCTTCCTTACTGGCTCCCAAACTCTATGCATCCCATCATCCAGATCAATGACGTCAGTGTCGTGCACCTCTGGGGGTATAGCCTCTTGGGTAGATGTGAAAAACTGATCTCCATCCGATAATAGTTCAACGACCTCTTCCTGTGGCATGGATGGTATGTTTGATCTATGGCGATCCAAATATTGTGCTGTGCTGAAGCACATTTTTTTCTAGTTTTTTTACTGCAAGCTATCCAGCACCCCATAAAAAGAGAATGTTGAATGTGGAGTTGAAAGACCCAGGATATATGATTCTTCGCAGACATACGTAGCTAAAGATCGGGGTGTACTTTATATGTAGGTTACTTTCTAAGTTATTTCGATTATTCCCGGCTGCTCTCCGGATTGGTAGGGTAGCTTATGAACCATATCCCCAAAAGTAATAAAACTCGAAAGGAAAGCAAAGGTCCTCGGTTCTCTAAGCATTTAGATAAAAGCTACCTGCATTAACAATAACACATCTCATAAAAATACAAAAACATGAACAAACGAAACGCACTTCTAGTGGTTCACTAAAAACAACAAGAACAGAAAAGATAAACACAATTATTATTCGGCCAAAGACGCAGTGTAGCTGGCCTTCTCCTCCTCATATCTCTTCTTGTCAGCCTCAGCCTTAGCTTCGTATGGTTGCTTCTCCTCAGCAGTCAAGGCTTTCCACTTTTCACCCAACAACTTACCAACCCCACCAAAGGTAATACCTGGGTTTTCAGCTCTAACAATATCTCTGTTGTCGTTGGCGAAGAACATGTATGCAGAAAGCGAACGCTTTGGAGCGTTTGGATCCTTCTTCTTTCTGGAGGTCTTTGGCTTTCTGGTGACGGTAGTGGACATCTCTGATCGTTAGTAAACGAGGCAAAAGGGAAAACGGAAAGGGAAGGAAAATCAAAATAAAGCCGAACGTTTGTGTTCACAATTTTTTCGCGTTTGTTTTGATTTTGAGTCAGCAACTGTAGCAACAACCATAGTGAAAGGATCCGCTTAGTCAGCTAGTGCTTCCCCCAAAAGTCTCAAAAAAAAAGTGTCAAACCCGATTCCCACATATTTTGGAGGGCTCCAGTTCCATGAAGAAGAGTAGTTGCTTGCATTGGTTGGTTGCGCACGTTCTCCTTCCTTCTATGATGGTCTTGCCCAGTAAGTTACTTACTGTATTGTAGTACGATCCTTGAGCTGAACCCTAAGAGCTGTAACGCCCAACTCGTACGTCCAAACAGAAAGACTTAGCAAACAAAGACCAGGCAATCGACAATGTAATACATTCAACCAGGGCATACACCACACAGAAAGGTCCCCTAAATCGTAACTGTGTCCCGATATTTGCACATTACCTTAAGAATTCGTGTTATATGACCCTCTTCCCGTTTCGCACACTTTACTTACTTTGGTTTTCACTAACAAATTTAATGTATGGGTAGTTTTATAGGGAGGAAATTTGTATGGTGAATTTTTGGCTGCAGCGCTTTTTTTTTTGCTGCGTTTGTTTCAAAGTGGTGAAGAACAAAAAAAGAAAAAAATTGAAATCCGAGCAAGAGAAATCTTGATGTCACCTGACATGATCCTCGCAACTCGGCGGGTCCTTCATGTGTCAGTCGTGCTCTTACCATATACTACACGCACGATCTTGAACGGGTACATAAACATACACCCAGACATTTTGGCAGGTTTTATTTGACAACTCAATAAGTCAATGGCAAGATCTCCCGAGAACAACGGTGAAGCGACAAGCAAAACAAGACTAAAATACGTCTCTGGAATATTTGTAGTCAAGTGGTTCTTTTCGTGTTGGTTTTTTCCCCTCCCTATTAACTCTAATCAAGTGGTACAATATGCATGCAGGACAGCAGCGCTGACATTTCTTCCATGAATAAATCGCAGGCATCTACACCAATTATTTAATCTCTTTATATATTCCAAGATAAACAAATCTTGGGGCTGACTACAGCCTACCAAACCCAATTAACTAGAATTTCAATGATTCATTTTCGTTTTCTCTGTACTTCGATTCTGACAGAAGACCTTCTCGCAGCCCTCTGAGTTCTAGTACCAGTATTCCCATCCACCTTCATTGAAGAATCGTTTGAGAATTCACTGTCCTTCTCTCTTTGATCCATAGATCTAGCACTCGATCTTGTGGACCTTCTGCGTTCCAACTTAAGGCCGTCTATTTGTGTGTCTGTAGGTGCACTATTCTTTGGTTCATCAAAGTTTGCGTACCATTGAGCAATGTAGTTCAGGTATTGCAGCTCTTTATCCATTCCTTTCAACTTCTTTGGTTTACCTTGTGCATTTTCCGCGTTATTCTGTGTCGAAGAAGGTGGATAAGGTAGTGAATGTTCGGATTTTCTCTTTCTAGTGGGTCTCATGCTGGTCTGAGGGGTATCCTGTGGTTCCTTAGTACCAATTATTGATGTAGTACTAGTTTCGCTGGTCTCTGAAGCCCCTTCCATGAGGTTGTCGTTGTTCTTTATGAGTCCATTAGTTGCTGTTGTTGTTGTGGCTCCTATCAGGGTTTCTTTGACCAATCCATTACTTCCAGTATCAGGTACTCTCAAATCTCGTGGAATAGTCCGATCATCAGCCTCTATTTTGGCCCTGCTTGATGTATCGTTTTCATAGTTATTGTGAGTGTCAGTGGGTCCAAGTATGAAGGCAAGAGACATCCGCCCCAAGGACAATGGACCCTTCGATAGCGCAACCTTAGTTCTTCTTTGTGTTTGCATTCGATAAACTTCCTTGTTCAGGGAAGCGATTCCTGTTCAATTACACCAATCTCTACGAGACAGGGATGTCGCTATGTCAGTGAAGTTGAGATAAGTCTGTGCTGATCTCTTGGTGGAGGTGAAGATCTGAACATAATTGCAGGAAAAAAAAGATCTGCAATTGTCAAAGCCGTATCGAACAGCAGAAAAGAATGAAAGAAAAATGCGCGCATATTTCCTGATCGGGGTAGTATGATACCCACTGTCAGTCTGAGACAACTTGGAGCTTCGATCTGAACACTACGAAAAATATGCAATCAGCTACTACCCAAGAGCAAGTAAAAAATTGTTCTCCATATCTCTTACTAGTTTAGGTCCCCCTTTGTATAGAGATTGACCATCTAATATGTACTGCTCTACTATACGTAAACCCATACATCTAATTGATTGAACAGAGTCAAACAGTATACAGAGTACAACCTCTCAGATTTCTCAGCTCTCATCAACAAAGTATGTCATGCACTACACCTTAATATTCACTTATTGTGCTCCTCATACAACTCGTCGTACATGCTGCGCAAGTCTCGGTAGACCTCACTGAGCCTTCCTAATTTTTCTTCCAGTTCCTTGATTTTGGCATCTTTGTCTCCGTCAGTAGCACTTCCACTCAAACTGACCTTCGAATTAACGCCTTGCAGATTCTCAAAAACAAGTGATTCTTGAGCAACTCTGTCAAGGTAAAACTCCATATTCAACATCTCGTTCTCCTCGACGTTTCCAACCTGGAATAAAATATCCTGCTCCACACCTTGGTTCAACTCTCTCTTGAGTGTAGGCACTGGTCTATTCGCACCTTTTTGGTTTGCTTCCCTCTCAGTCCCATGAGCTCCTTTATGTAGCTGAAAAACATCAATTGCGGTAATGGCACCTACACTCTCCTTAAACTCCTTCACCACTTGTCTACTAACAATATCACTTGCCACAATACGGCCCTGAGTGTCGCCGCTGATCAACAGGCTCCCATCAAGAGACAATTTGAGTTGTGTGATGGCTGATCCAGAATGATACGTGATTGTCTCCTTCAGCAGATCATCATTAGCTAAAGTAATAACCTTACCATGACCGCCAAGTGCCTCCAGTACATTCGTCGCTGGATTAGCAGCATACATATTAATCTGACGAATGTTACCATTGCTGAACCCAGCAAAAATAGCACGATCAGCGACATCAACAGCAATAGAATGTATCGGGAATGGTAGAACAAAAGTAGTGAGCAGCATTGCGCCTCTGAGATCATACACTCTGATAGTGGAGTCACAAGATGCAGTATAAAGTTTTGCATCTGGGGTGACGCTGTTTGAAAGGGCAACGTCGGTGATCTCGAGAGAATGGTCAGCGAGGACATGGACGGGTTTGACAGGTTTGGCTTCATCGTCAGTGCCTGACTGTAGCTGAACAAGATCAAGAGTGTTCCATACCAGACAGCGTGCATCTTTACCGACAGATACCAGCGTTGAGCCATCTGATGAGCACTTGAGCTGTGTTACTCTTTGATAATGAGCATCTCTAACACTCAGTAGTAGTCCTGACGATAAGTCCCAAATGTAGAGTTTCCCAGACAATCCCCCACCAATAAGTAACTGTGGAAGCCTGTACCTTGGCAGTTGAAATTCTTCCTCCTCAAATTCACAGTCATTCGGTTGTTCACTAACCAGCATATTTGGGCACAATGTCAAGCACCCAAGCTGTTCAGGAACAGGGATACGTTGTTCTGGAGCCTCTTTACCCCAACTCCACACAGAAATCAGCGCCTTGTTCTTCGCAGCGACAAAAATACGATCACCTGTTTGCACACCAGTGATTGCAGCACCATTGAGTTGAGAAGAGGCATGGCGATATGCAGTGGTGGTTGATTGAGAGTGTAGTGTGGTGGCAACTGCGAGCGAAAGTGCGCCTGTTCGATCCTGCGTTGCATCCTGTGGACCTGATGCACTGTAGAATATGACTTCGTCCATTTTAGGCATAAGGGTTAGAATAAGAGGTTAAGCGTTCTGTGTGTGTGTCTTGGTCAAAGAGAAGCTCATCGCCATAAAATTATTATAAGAAAATTTTTTGAGTGCGCGAAATTGGGAATCAGGACAGGCCTCATTCAGATACTAATTGTCCTGTTTTCCCATACATCTATGAACGAATGAAATTAATCTTCACTTTGTAAGACAAAAACATAAAAATCTATATATGAGGGAATACATCATCTTCTTCCTTTCTTCTTCTCCAAAGCAGCAATATGAGCTTCATTCCATTCAACCCATGTATGCTGGTGCCCCTTGCTCTTGACAACCTCTTCCCTGCCTAACCCACTAGCATCAATGTGTTCCTCAACATGACACATCTCCACGGATTGCAACCATGGGTCTGCCATAACTTCATCAATCTGGGCACGACATGCTGGTGCAAGTACAACCATCTTCCCAATAAGCGCACGGGTGTGTTCTGGTAAGGCCTTCAAAAGACGATCTGGACCAGTCAATGTAGACGTGTGTTCTGCACCTGGCTCTTCTGTCCCACCACCAGAAGCTGCCTCAGCTTTCGGAGCCTCAGCACCAGGGTTTGATTCGGAAGAAACAGCGTCTGAGGCTGGAGACTTAGTCGTTGCTGGTGTTGCGGTCTCGTATGGCTTTTCAGTAACATTAGAGTCCTCTTTAGAAAGCTTTGGGGTTGCTTTGGACTGTGAGCCTCCAAATGAGAGGGCTTCATCCTCCTCCTCTTCATTATCAGAATTCTCGATATCTTGAAGAGCGACATTGAATGCGCGACTCAGGTTACTCAACCCACCAGTCTGTTTTTTTGCTGGTTCGGGTGTTAACGTATGTGGGGGTGGTTTCTGTGTTAATAAAGCAGATAAGGAGTCACTTTGTCTTCCAGTGCAAAAGAGTTTGAATGAATTATCGCTGAGTTTTGGTACCTTCCATGGAAATTTCTTGAGAACCATACAGCAGTAAATCATCGCAACAGACCAAATATCCACAGGACGTGGGTCATATTTGGTAAAGACCAAAGTCTCAGGGCTCAAGTATGGGTCAGAACCAACAATCCCACTTGCCTCAATTAATGTGTTGCTGAAAGGGTAACTGAACACCACTGCGGAACCAAAATCGATAATCTTGACAATACCACTTGATGTGACGACACAGTTGTCAAGCTTGAGATCACGGTGCGCGAGACCCATGTTGTGGATGTATTGAACACCACTTAGGATCTGCTTGAAGCAACAATCAATCTCTTCTACACTCATCTTGTTAGACATGACAAGAGCGAATAGATCGAAGTCACAATACTCCAGCACCTGCAAAATGCGATCATTCTCATAGGCAATCTCAACAGTTTGGATGACATTCTGATGGCGAAGCGTCGAACCAATACAGTACTCAGAGGTGATTTTCTTCGCATACTCTCTACGCGTTTCTGTGGAAGATCTTGGTCTAAACTCTTTGACTGCAAAAGTTACATTGTCGGAGAGACGTTTAACTAGCTTGACTTGGCCGCCAGCGCCAGCGCCGAGGGAGTCGCCAAACTTTGAGTACCTCTTGGAAAATGGAAGAACTTGTGGCGTGGTATACTGGGACACATTGTTGGCATATGAAGAAGACATTGATCCTGACCTATCACGTGGATTGTGTGAAGACATGGAGAATGTAGAAGTGATTGGGGACATGGTGCCATAAGTCTTCGGAGAAGTTGAAGAGGTTTGCTTTTTAAAGAAACGTTTAAGGTCAGCCATGGAGGAATGTTTGGATTTTAGGCTAGACTCATTCGAGGAGATCGATGATGGTGAGTGTGAGAGAACGTCGATCGAGTTAGTTTCATTTGAAGGTGGTGATGAATATCCATAAAACGAACTCAGATCCATCTGGGACTTTCTACTGCGCCCAAACATCCCTGAAGATAAGTTACTTTTTGAGGATTGGCCCATCTGAACTTGTTGGACTTTCTGCTTTGAGATTACAAAACGTGGTTCAATCTCAGAATGATGGTTCACCTGTGGCGATGTGATATTGGTTGATTCAATCATGGACACATTGGAAGGAAGTCCGCTGTGTTTTGGGATACTACCAGACATGGAACCTTGAGAGCTGTTAGGCACCGCAAATGGGATGGATGTCGATAAAACACTGCTAGCGCCATTGTAGCTATTGTTCAGAGATCCGCCACTGTAAAAGCTGGGTTGGCGGTGAATAGATGCTGATGTTGGTGCTCTGATTGGTGGCGCATTAGACGTAATACTGATGGAGCGATGGTTAGTTGGTGACTGGGGCGCTGAACTCTGGTTGGAATGGATTGGCAAGGCGTTTGTGTTAACCAACGATGGCGAATCAAATGGCACTTCAACACCCTCGATGGATACGGCGGCAGTTAGCTCATCGGGCTGCTCTTTCTGCTTCTGCAGTAGGCGCGTCAGTGATGAAATGGGCGTAGACATCAGTGTTGTATGTGAGAGTCGATCGTGAACAGATAGGATAGTGGCCTTTAAGGTCTAATCGTTCTCCGTTAACGTAGATTTTGGCTCAGCGCAGAATTTGTGCATGGCTCGCCTCTAATTGGTTGGCACGAGAGATAACGATAACGAAAAAAAGGAGTGTCACGTGATGAATCAATGTATCTCGGTTCTAGGCATTCCTCAATGTGAATGCCTAATACAGTAGACTGAACGAGAAACGTTTCGGTTTACTCTGCATATTGTTTTTCACACTTTCTACCCATGATGTTAGCCTTCCCATGTTTACGTCGAAGTAGGAGCAATAACTTCTTTCGTTACTCATATTTACAAAACAAATCCTAGTAGGAATCGTCCGATTTCGCCGCACACTCTTTACGCAATGCAAAACTCTATTAAGCAGCTATAAAATCCCAATTCACGCCTTCTTCTTAACTCTATTTCTCTTCTTCTTGCTATCTGTCTTTAGTTGTTGGTGTGGCTTTCCGCTAACACTTGAAGGAAATAAATCTTCATTGCTAGTGGACAAACCGATGCTACTATTCTCTACTTCATCAACTTCCTCGATCTTCTCCAGGTCACCTGTCTTTTTTGCAGACTTTTTTATCGTACCTTCAGCTCTCTTTCTCCTAATGGCAGACTCCTTCTCAACTTTCTCTATTGCAACCACAGTGTTATCATACAAAGTTTTTTGTAACTCCTCATCGTCAAACTCTCGTCTCGCTGGCTTATAGATCGCGCAGTCAGCCACAAAGTTGCCCCCTTGTAAGTTGATGAAATCTGGTGAGTACAACAAATGAAAAATACTCTGTGCGCCATTGCCTGGCGATTTCAAGAAAATCCACAATACTGGCAAAAATAGTACGTATAGTAGCAGCCCCCATAATGAGCCAAATGTAAAGACTCTTTTTGTAGACGGAGATCTCATCAACCCCGGATTGGCCAAGTTGATTCTCACGTTACATGGGGCACCATCTTTTCTAGGTATGGCGAGTAGTCTGCGCTGATATTCCTTAGCAAACAACGCTAACTGCAATTTTGATAATCCAAATACGTTCCAAGGTTTATTCCTAGGATATCTCTTTTCCAAGTATAATGGATCATCCAGATCCAAATCACCCACTGATTGTGAAATACAAGTTGTAATTATAACCCTAACATCACGGTCAGGAATCTGTGCCCTAAGTGATGGTGACAATAAATGCAAAAGATGAAAATGCCCAGTGTAGTTTGTGGCCATTTGAATCTCGATCCCATCCGCAGAGTTCTCGCGCTCTTTGTAGGCAGGAAGGGACTCACCTGCACAGCACACAACCCCGTCCAATCGTCTCGGTGGGACATTGTCTAACCATTTTGTCGCAAACTTTCTCACGCTATGTAAGCTGCTTAAATCACATTCCTCCGCGTAGATCATAAAGTTCGAATGGCGTTCCCGTAGTTCATTCACATGTTCTGTAACCCATCCATCATTTTCTCTTACAAGTAATACCAGCTGTGCTCCTTTTGCAGCTAGTTCATCGACGACAGCAGCACCTAAGCCAGAGGTTCCCCCAGTAATGATGTAGACTTTTCCATGAAGATCACGTTCCCATGTATTTTGCCTTCCACGGAAATAATACTTCAGCCCTGCTATTAGCGCTAATGGTGGACCATAGGCTTTGATCTGTGGCCATATTGGCAGGACATCAGGCCCATCAAGCAGCATGGATCCGATGATGTTGAGAGGCATAGCGATATGCGGTTTGTTTTCTGGTTGTTGTGGTTGGCGGCTGGTGGCAGTGTGAAAGAGATTTTGCACCTGCGAAGAAATTAGTGTCTCGTTTAGTGTTGGAGTTACCCGGCGTTGATATTTTTCAAAGCTAATACAATGGTTCTTCTCTGTCGGCAGAAGCCTAGAAGAAGATACGACGACACTATCGGTAAACTTAGTAATGCTCTTATTTGATTGATATATGTACAGGAACGCCAAACCACCTCGCAATTTATATCACCACATTAATACCCATGCTCTTTGCTGTAGAAATCACACTCTTCACGATACCTTCCAACTCCACACTCTTGTGTCTCTCATCAGTCTTTTTAATCTTAGCAATTTCATAAACATGTTTCAATGAGATCTCACCCTCATAGTCCTTTGTTGGACCGACCTCCGCAGCCCCCTTCTCGATACCAGCTGCCTTCATCAGCAGATAACCCGTTGATGGTGATTTCAACTCGAAGGAAAATGTTCTGTCTGGCTTGACAATCAAAGCCACTGGAATAGGCACACCTGGCTGGTAAGATGCTGTTCTAGCATTGAACTCTTTACAGAAATCAATAGCCTTGACACCCTTGGAACCCAAGGCTGGACCAACTGGTGGAGTTGGAGCGGCTTGACCTGCACCAACGATAAGCTTCACAAAGACGTTTTTTAGAGCACCACGACCTGACATTATCTGCTTCTGCGGTAGAGTTTGATGTGTTAATGTCACACAATTAAGAGTCTTTTCGAATGTTGTTGAAATTTTCACTTTGCGTGGCCAAACTAACTTCGCGAAAAAAGTAAGAAAAACTGTTCTACTAATTCTGATCCAAAGCCAAAATCAACGAAGATGAATATATCTCGGTCTATCGTATTAATCATTAAATGCAACGACTTCAAAACAGAAGATAATAATATCTTTAGACAATGCAAAATATGAATTTTAGAGGAGGTTCCGGTAAGAATACGTAATGCAAGTTTTAAATTAATGGCTCAAGTATACTTTTTGAATCTCCCACCAGGTCCCTTTGGCTTCTTAGTGTACTTCTTTAAATTCTTCGCCCTCGTGCCAGCTAAATTATTCAAATTATTAGTTGGTTGGTGTCCTGCCAGCGGTATCTTCTTGCCTTTTAGGGGTCTTTTGATGAAACCACCAGATGGTGACTTTGGCTTGACGACAGGAATATTAGAAGCCTTGTGGTCTGATGAGCTGCCTGTAGTAGAAGAACCTTTGTTGGAAGCACCATTCAGCTTAGATGGAGCTGCAATGGAATGCTGTGGCAATTCTCCCTCAATAATGGCCTTGAACTTGTGCTCTTTGCTAGTCAACCTTGTGTAGATCAAGTAGTACGCTGAAGGATCACGTAGGGCCTGCTTTTCAGTAATGCTGTTCACGTACTCGTCGTCATACGTGGCCCACGACCCATCAGGTTGACGACAGTGTGCAATATAATGGCCAGATGACACAGAGCGACCTTCGTGTACCACAACTGAGATCAATTGGTAGAGGACGTTGTCACCCTCAGTGGTGTATTGAGAAAGATCGAGCATAGCAGGATACGACACTCCTTGCTTCACTTTAGATGAGGAAGAACCGTTGAACCTAAATCTCTTGAGGTGCACAGTAAGGGTTTCAGGTGCGCGAGAGATGCTGCTTATCTTTATAGCATTGGTTCTCTTCTCACAGTTTTCACAGACATAACCTGACTTATCTGACTTATCCGTTTTAATCAACTCTGGAGAGAAGAAATCCTTAATTGACTTCTGAATAGAGTATCTGTGCTTCGTAGATTCCTCCTCCTCCTTAGGAAGCGGTTGCTGTTGGTCGGATGTTGAATTTTTTCTAGAGTTCCCCAAATGCAACGACAAATCGTAGAATTCTTGCTGAGTCTTGGAGATATGACCACAGCTCTTGCAAGTAACAGACTGGTTCAGTAGCCCGCCAAAAATATCATAAATGATGCTTTCATTCAACTTACAACCCTTTGGAGTAGAATCTTCTTGTAGCCTTGAAAGTAAGGACATAAAGTACTCATGCGAGTCCTCCTGCTGCCACTCAGACATCATGCAGTTAATCTCATCCAGTTTCCCGATCAACTTCTTTGGGTTAACATACTTAGAATTTTTGTTTTTCTCTGGAATCCACATGCGGGCTGAAGTCTCAGCCAGCACATGTGATACTGATCTTGGATTGATTGTACCCTTGTACTTGTTGTTTAAAATATCATATAAATAATGCTGAACAGCAGGGATATGAACCATAGCCTGGACAGCAGCATTAGTGTAACAGGTAACACCGTGGTTCAGAAGACCCAACGGTCTAAGTTTACACTCTGAGTCTCCCCAGCTCTTGATGATACGCATTGAGCCATTAGAGCCACGATCATTCTTATTCTCATTGAGCAGGTAGTAAGTGTCAAGCTTACTCTGTGGTTGTGGTGTCGGATCCTTCTCATCCTCGGACTCAGGGGAGGTTGGCGGCGTCACACTTTGTGTCAATTGAACTCTCTGATCATTCAGCAAATCCCTCTTCAGTAACTCTAAGTCTTCACTATCCTCGTCATCGGATCTCGTTTCAACTTTGCAACTATCTAGTGTTTCGCCCACATCCTCGGAGTCAGTATCATTTCTGCTGGATTCAGAAGAGGCGTCTTCATCTTCATCCTCAGCAGCATCAAACTCTTCGTCTTTGTCATCATCATCTTCTTCTGGATCATTATCGTCATTATTGCTGTCACTGGTGGGACAATTAGACTCAAACTGTTTGAAAACCTTGGCGCTTACAATGTTGTGAGGAGCTGCCTGATCATCAGCATCTTGGTAGTTGGAGTCATCATCCTCATCAGAAGATGAAGAGAGGTTGGAAGGAGTAGCTTGCATATCCTCTGCTTCAGATTCTTCATCCTCATCTTCGTCATTCAGGACAATATCTTCTCCAATATCATCACCTTCACCTTCATCAGCTACATTAGGTATCCGCACCACTGGTTCTGGTGACACTGCTTTCTTTGCCTTCTTACTTTTTTTTCCGTTTCCTTGTTGGTCATCCAATGATCTTTTGTTCGTATAACCTGCTAACGCCTGTGCCAGTGAGGTGATTTTTGGAATCATGTTTTTCTCTTCTTTTTTCTGATCCACTACTGACTTTTGTGGTGTCTTCTGAGAGTCTCTGCTGGCCTTGCTCGTAGCGATCTTGATATATGCGACAGGTGTATGCGCAACTTTGTCTGATTGTTTAGCTGGTCTGAAATGAAGTGGGTCCGAAAGAATGCGCTGCACAAAAGGAGCAATAGTATCGTTGATGATATCTGGGTTGCTCATTCCGTGTGCTTTGTTGGCTCTGGATAGGCACTGTTAAGCTGCCTCTTATCTGGTGGTTTTTTTTTTTTTTTTTTTTTTTTTTTTTTTTTTAAAAAAAAAAAAAAAAAAAAAAAAATAAAAAAAAAAAAAAAAATAATAAAAGAAATAGATATAAAAACAAAAAAACACAC
>JAMAIE010000008.1:0-92333 GCA_023627795.1 Barnettozyma californica | reverse complement strand
ATCGGGGTTGCTCTTTCGGTGGGGTTTTTTGGGTGTGTATAGGAAGTTTTATGGTGCATTTTTTCTGGTGGTTTTTTTTTTTTTTTTTTTTTTTTTTTTTTTTTTTTACCTCGAGACGCCACTCAGTTTAAAGTTTGTTTCTTTTTTGGTACTATGGGGGCCCAAAAAGATGTCAAAAAAAGAGAAACTCTGTGATGGTGCTGAGCTTTCTCTTCAACGAGCGTTAAGAAGTTAATGAAACCGATGAATGCTTGAGCTTACTGGCAACTGTAAGGAAACAGAACTTGATGAAATGGTTGGCTCCCCACTTAAAACAAGTCAAAAGAATAGGGATTTCCTTCCTTTCTGAACAAAGAAATCAAAACCAGAAAAATCTTTTTTTCTGCTCCCAAAAATCCTGTGGTGTGAACCGATTCGAAAACTGGAAAAGCATCGAGAGTGCATTATGTAATCAAGCGTTTTGTTTATGTAAGATATTTGTATCCATAACTTCTGGCCACGTTTGTTGTAGTGTTCTATGATCGATCTCAGAGAGTCAATGGACTCAAGATTAAAGGCATCAACTGGGAATCTTCTATTTGGGACCATATGTGACTCTTTTTCACGCGAAAATTCTACACATGCATCATTTCTTGCACAAAATGACACCTCTGTCTATTCCTATCCAACACTTCAAACTCCAAAGTATATAAACCAAAATACAACTCACCAGTTCAATACCGTTTCACGGCTTGAGTGGCTTCCAGATGGTGGATCATTTGTCTCTATAACAGATGATTTGGGAATACGGCTCTTTATCACACCAAAAGATATCCTTAAGAGAGGCTTTGAAAGTCTCATACCGTTCACTCGATCGTATCTGCATTCATCACCCACTGCATTTCGCTTGCATCCATTATCTTCACTTCAATCAGGAATTTGTGCCAGCCTAATTGCCTCAAACCACTTGCCCTTGAAACTTGTGAATTTAATTCCAGATGAAGACGGTAAGTTCCAACTCGTGAAGACTTTCAACATTCAAGACCAGCAAACAGAAAAGTTTAACAAAGTTGTTTCTCTAGAGTTTTTGTCGGATTTCAAGTTTCTAACTGGATCGAACAAGAGGATTCAGCTATTTGACGTTAATAGAGCTAACCCTCTTACAAGCATCCCAACTTTGAATGGAACAACAAGCTGTATTACGTTAGCGAAGTCAGACCTACTTCCCTCTGAAAGCTTCTATGCTGGCTCCTTTTCAAACAACATTCAACTTCATGATAAAAATGGGAGCATAATCAACTCTGTTACTTTATCTAATGGTAATGGTGTGATGCAGATTATGGAATCAACGAACGGAAGATACCTGTTTTGTATATCACGAAACTCAACGAGTATCCAGATACTTGATCTAAGGATGAACTTATTGCCCATTGGAGAGTTAAAATCTTTTAGTTCCAGAAATCAGAAGATAAGTGGTGATCTCTACCCTGAATCAAAGGGACTATTAATAGGATCAAACAATGGTCACTTGAACTGGTACAAGAATGCAGAACTTGGTCTCCCCAGTACTGAACCTATTCGGATACAACTCAATCCAGATACGTCTATACCTTCAGTGAGAATAAACCCCATGGCACCACAGATGGTTTTAACGAGCCAAGGAGACAGATCTTACGCACAGCCAAAGATCGACATAGTTGAGGTTCTACCTAGGGATTAAGCTTAACTATAGCATGACGTAAATTGTTCAAAGTTATTCATTCAAAAATAAGATTTCTTGTAGTTTCAAACTCATTAGGTTTCTTCCAGCTTCAGCAGCAACTCTTTGTACATCTCTGTGTTCTTCACTGGTTAGATTTGCATCAGAGGTGTTTGTACCAATCTTTCTCAACTCAACAGGGTACTTGACACCAGTTGAGCTCTTCCCACTTCTGGTAGTAGCGCTTGTCATAGGAGTTCTTGGAAATTTAGTAGAGCCCGAGGAGCCTGCCAATCTCTGTGCAATTGATAGCGTCTCGCTTTCATCATCCTGGTGTGAGTCACTTTCAGAGTCAACATCATTCATCTCAGAATCACTACCATCGCTATCTTGAGAATTTCGGGGTACAGGTTCTTTAGCACTCATTTTGCTCAACAAGTTTGCTCTGGTGAATGGTGATAATTGTGAGTTATTCAACTGGGACATAATGTTGAAAGTCGTTTGTGGAGACGAAGCAAGGTGGCCCTGGAGAGCAAACTTGTGGTGCCGTCTGCCTTCTCTTAATTGATGACGAGGACCATGTAAGCCAGATTCTCCCGGTCTGCTGTTTGCGGGACCCTTGTTCTCCTCAGTAACACCTTCATCAAAACTTGAAATCTTATCCTGAAACAAGTCTACTTTCCTTTCAATATAAGATTCCACACTGGTACGCTCCTCACTCTTCTGACATTCGCCCAGTAAATTCTTGATCCAAAACTTATTCCATAAGTTCTGTAAGATCAAATGATCCATCTCAGTTCTGAAAATGTTGACAGAAAGAGAGTAATACTTGTTGTTATGAGCGCCAAAGTCTTTCACCTTCTCTTCAGGTATATTTGATGTATCAGTCTTCTTTCTTTGTCCATGCTGTGGCACCTTGTTCCCATCTTTGCCATTGACATTCGGATCAGGAGAGACAACTAAACTGCCCAAGTTCCCGTAGTTCTCAGCTTTGCGATCGATGTACTCCTGTGGATAAGTTCTGAACGCACCAATCTCAACAATTCCATGAGCTTGTGTTCTGTGTGGATCAATGACAATAGCAAGGTATGGGTCCTGAAACTGCTGGTTCAAACTCTGCGTGCTAACATCAATACCACTCAACCAGCACCCGTATCCAGGGTGAGAGTGGTACCAGCCTACAACCTTCTCATTTCGGTTAGCCTTTTCTAGACTGCTCATGTACTGAACCATGAATTCGTAACCTTCAGCTTGAGCATTCACACGGGTCTCAGTACCTTCCACAGGCAAAGGATAGACATCCATCACAACAATTCCATTTTTCACAATCTTACCTGTGAGCATACCCATAATCTCAATATCCCCACCAGAACGTGCGTGTATTGACATTTTCAGCAAGGCCAGCGCACTCACATGGACATGTTGGAAGTACTCAGGATCCTTCTCCCATGGCCTGGTGGAGCTCAAAAGGGCAGTCGTCTGATCACTGAGATCCTCATTATAGAATGCATCAGCTCTGTCTTTGATGGGTTGATTAAGCAAAGTATTGAGATCTGCTTCAATTGTATCTAGTGTCTGAGAGTCAGAGCGATCACTCGTGCTCTTTGGAGAGAGTTTAGAGGCATGGTTGCAAAAGTGATGAACCAAGAAGCCATCCCGCTTGCCATTAACATTATCCAAGATCTTGGTCATTGAAAAGCTCTATGTGTAATTTGTCGTGGATTGGGCCCAGTCGGATATAGTGACCTTTAACAAGGAGCAGTTTCTTATATGTGTCAAGAGGGAGCTAGCGATATTTGGAAGTACTGCTCTGCTTTTTTTGGAGAATTCCGACCATTTTGCCTGTCTCATTTTTTTTTTAGAATTACATCTTATCCCAATTAAATTCAAATGGATGATGTGCCTCAGCCGATAATTGTTGTATTTTCAGGCAGTCTAAACTACAAGCATTTAGTACCTCATATATCAAATCCAGAGATATTTAATGCCACAGCTATCACAAAGATTTACCGAATCATTTTCTGGAGTCATGATAACATAACGCACACGCGCACAAATTCCGACGTATGGTTTTGACTTGGTTTATCATATAATAAACACCATTTCTCAAGAATCGAGTCTCACCTGCAGACTTGTAGTGAAAACAATATATTTATGCTACTACACGAGTACTTGTACCTAATGAAAAGAATATTCATTAGAAAGTATGGGAAAATCATCATTAAATGAAACAAAGAAAAGCAGTCAGAGGATTGGTCATCATGAGCAATAAAGTCAGAGTGACGATGATATAAACCAAGGCCAGCCCCGGCAAAAAAAGAAAGAACTAAAGGAACATCAAAATGGAAGGAATATTTTCTGAAAGGAACAAAAGGTCAGACCGGACAAGGAGGCCAACATGAAAAATGAGCGGTAAATTTGAATCTAGTAATCCATTTCATCTGACTCAATATGTGGCTCAAACTTTTCATATACTCTGCCAGTCTTGGCATCTTTAAACCCTGAGCCAGGGGGGACACTATAGTACATATAGTATGGAGCTGGTTGCAGGCTCGGTGCGGAACCAACTGCAGCCTGAGGAAACTCAATGTAAGATTCGTTGAAGAAGTATGGATAAGATGCGTATGGCATATACTGATTCTGATCATAGACAAAATTCTCCTTGGTTGTTGGTAAAGGGTAATAATAATATGAGGATGGCGGTCTCATCATCTGTAGGTGTGGATTTCCAGTTGGCATATTACCAAAACTTCTTGTTGCATGATACTTTGAGTTTGCAGTACCATGACCACTGGTTGGATTGGTTGCTGTGTCATCGTTAGTGCTGTTCTCCAACCCAGATACAGTTGATGAAGAATATAAAGATTTCGATTCTCCATGAGCAGAATTGACCGTCTTGTTACTTGGAGAGGACACAGGACTATTCTCTTCGTTTGAAGTGAACAAACGGGAAGGCTCCTTATCATCATCAGGGGCCGAAGCTTGGTCTTGGAAGCTGGGTGGCACACCATATATCGGAGTGTGGAATCTAGAGTTTCCTCTCTCTGTTTCATTGCTAAAAGAAACAGAGCGATTAATATGATAATTCCTACCAGAACGGTTAGATCTTGGTACAGTCTGATAGAGCCCTGGAACTGATGTCTGTCTGACATTGAAACCAGAGCCAGTACTTGCGCGTCTGTATGGCAAATTCACAGGTGGAGGGGCCAGGCTTAATCTTGGTGAACTTGATGAAGAAGAGGGATATCTCGATCTCTTGTGATGGAGCTCTCTGTATTGGACATGCATAGTCTTGTCTAGGAAGACAGCGTGATTTTCTCTCTCTACAGCAGCGGCAGCAGCTTTCTCAGTAACAAACTTCACAAAGGCGAAGTTGTTTCCAGGTCTCAACACTAAAGTGACTTCACTGATTTTTCCATGTCTTGAGAATCTCTCATCCAATTTCTCTTTGGTAACTCGGTCATCCAATTGACCAACAAATATTGAGAACTTGTCAATCATAACTTCAGATTCAACAACGGATTTTTCCATAACTTCAGACGGGTGTTCAATGTTCTGGGCCCACTCCACAATCCACTCAGGGCTCAATCTCAAGTTTGCGTAAGCTCTGATAGCATCATCCCTATAGGCGAACTGACAAAACCAAGCTTTGTTCAAGTTTGATTTTCTATATGGGGAGTCATTATTACCAATTATCTGTTCAATTTCGCCAAACTGATACAAGCTTTCTTTTATCTCTTTCAAGCTGATATCCTTCCCATCACCTGTTGCAACGTACAAGGTTCTGTTAACTTTGGCCTTTTCACAACGAATGGCCCTGCCATCTAAAATTGAATGCTGTCCCTCCTTCAATGCTTTCTTTGCATCGTCATCGTTAGTGTATTGAACAAACGCATAAGGTCTGTTGGAGGTATCACGCAACACCTTGACTAGCGTTAATTCACCCCATTGTTGGAAATGCTTGGAAACAGAAAGCGACAACTCATCATCAGTCAAACTTGCAGCGAGACTACAGACATTTGTTAGTATCCAGTTGATAAAATACGAAGGGCAGAATTGGCTTACCTTGCAACAAAAACACATGAGGATGGACGTCCACGAAATTTACTTTCACTATCTTCGCTTGGTTCAGTTTTCATCTTAGAAGCTTCCAAAGTGTCGTTTGGGTCCAAGTCAATAGGATCCAAGTTTTCTTCATCAGACTCTGAGTCGTCTTCGGTCTCGGAAGCGGAGAATGTTTGAGGCAAAAACGTATGGGACAACTTGGTGTCGTACCCATCCTTCAGTGGCAATTCAGCTGTAGTCTCTAATGTGTCACCAGAGAGAATAATTGGGGTTTTTATTGGCATCTTGATAGTTTGAACACTGGCGGCTAAATGGGATCTGAATAGCTGGGTGCTAGTGAGTATCTGGCGGCTAAACTAGTTTGATGTTGTATGCGAAGCAAAGGCGCTTGTGTTTAGGCTTGGGTGATCTCACAAGGAATCCAGGTGACTGTAATCGATATTAAAATTCTGTGAAAGGAAAGACTCTTTCGTGAAAGCTCTCATCTTTTATAGTTTTTACCAGTATAAGAGAAAAGCCTGAGCATTTTCACATGGCTCTTGCACAATGAGGAAAAGAACGAACGAGATTAGCGTTTGTTGATTGAAGTTTTAAGTTTGATATTTGAAGTCTTGGTCTTTTTTTACGCACGCCACTCCAAAACAATGCTGATTATTTTTTTGATCTGCAGAAACACACGAAGAGATCCAAGCAGGTTCATGCGCATCATACAGCCACTATTACCTTATGACAAATAAGGTTTTCAGAAAAACCAAGACGCGAGCACACAGCCTATTCTGTATACAGGAGGATGTGGAGCTCGGGGGGTTCAGCTAGGCCGTCGTTTCCAAACCTGTTGGTTTAAATGGCTGGAGTACATGCAGTGTGCAGGCTATCTGGACTTGGCAGATTGACATTATGTTACGCTTTGCCCCATAGAGACTAATGCGTATGGCCAGACCACTTAGACATAAAGTGAAACAATACGTGTAATCAAATGACTGCAGGAATGACGCGCAGCCCATGCACCTGGGTAGCTGATAAGTATCAAGTCCCTAGCTTCAAACACTCCTGAAACAAAGTACATTCCACTCCATATTTAGGCCGCAGGTACCGTTGAGTCATTGCTTTAGAAGGACCAATCCCGTATAAACATCTACCCAACTTCAACACTCTATCATACCTCGTATAATAGCTGGCGTCTCAATTCTGTCTTATTAACAAGTGCGTATTGGGTTTTTGGTGATTGTCGATCCGGTTGTTATGGCGATAAATTACTGCCGATTTCGTCTTTCTGTCAATATTAGTAACCATAGTAATAATTTCGTGATTTGAGATGTTGGCAGTCCAACCACAGATTCGATTCATTCGCAAATAAGGATCTGGCGCCTTTGCGTTTAAAGTTTGGGATCATCGCAGCTTTGCACCGGGGATCCGAAAACTTATCGAGAGGGGAAAAGTAATTGACGCGGCTTCCGCTGATTGTTTTGATCTGGCGTCTAGCCCTTTGACTGACGCCTGCCAATCTGATTTGTGCATGACGGTAATAAACCCGTCTATGCCACGAGATCTTGTTTCATAACTCCCAAGTTGCCTACTATCGTGACTATCAATGAAACAGGCTAAACTCCAAGGTTCAGTGGAGCAGGCAGCAAAATATAGGTCAACTCAGCCTTCAAGCTGACTGTCACAAAAATATCTGTTCTGTAGAACTACATCCTGTACAACAAGAATGTCGTGAGTTTGTAAATACACCTAATCTAATTTTTAAAGTTTTAGATCCAAATATTTGGTATTTAAGACATGCAGGGCACCACCCCTCGGTCTAAGCCAATCCGGAGGCCACACTAAGCCATTCAATCGGTAGTAGCGACGGGTGGTACATACGGCAGTGTCTTAATCAACGCAGGTTGATGACATGCGCTTACTAGGAATACCTCGTTGACTAATGAAAATTGCAACATTGATTCCAGTACCAATTTTCACACCCTGGATCGTTACACTAGTACCTTGTTGAGTCAATGCGAGTTAATCTGCGAATGGCGAATTGAAACTCCGCTCATCTCATAACTCTCAAGCTGTCATTCGTGGGCAAAAATTTTGGACCCACGATTTGTAACTGGACTCCACTCGTTACAACTCCAACTAGTACTCTAGTTGCGATATATATTATTTCAAAACAAACCAAAAGAGTTGAAGTGATTATTAGCCTTCGTCATTGATCCCATTCCGCAATATGCATTATATAAGCCAGTCCGATACACTGTTTTGATAATAAAGAAAATGGACGACTATCAAAGCAATTATTGATGCTGTTGCTTAAAGATTGAGCAACTTGTTCGACATACAATCATGACAACACAACACAGCACAACACAATAGGCTTTCCTCGAAAACTACAACAGGATGTCATCTGTTGATACTAATCTCAGTTTCAAAGCATGATATAAAGGCTAGTTTACTCCAACAGTGCAAAAGACAAGGGCTAGACCGCACCTCCAACACGGTAGTTTCTGGTCTCTGGGACTATAGTTGATTCAAATGTGACAAAGATACTTACTCGCGTTGAACAAACTTCCAGGGTCCATTTCAAGACTCACAAAACAACTGAAGGCGCCAGAAAGTAATTGGAATACAATCTTCCTGATTACAATGGGAAAAGATATGACAGTATTGTTGCTTCTACCTTGAAAGGTATTCATGCTATTTTAGAGCATCAGTATAGAATTGGAGAGATGATTGTTGAAGATGTGATTTATGATATTTCAAATATTACCGAGTACACACTGGAACAGGCTGTTGATTGATTTCATGGGTCACATGGACGTTTTTTATCGGTTCAACAGGACAAGAAGCGTAGAAAAGGAGTGGTTCGTCAGTGATCATCAAATTAGACAGCGGCACGAATAGAGCTGGTATTCTGGATACTGCATATTTGGTTGAGGCTATTACGAAGAGTTTGGCTTGTGATGATGTCGAATTACCTGGTTTCTATGTCGGTTCTGTCACTCTTATGCGGATTCAATTGAAACTACCGGAAATAATCTATTGGAGGAGTTGGAAGCAGTGAAAGCAGGTCTCAATGAGCTTTCAAAAATTGAGCCTAACTTCGATCAACCTGCCTGTGGTTTGTGTTGGCTCCACACCAACTCTCTTCTTTTTTGAACATCATCTGCCTGCCAAAACAAGAGGATTAGTTACATCTCAAAGGAAATTAAAGCTAAATCAGAGCTGCTTACAGGTAATTACCCTTTTTGTGATATGCAACAGGTTTCCGCTGGATGTGTCTAAGTACAATGTCACCGTTTTCGTGATGGGTACAGTCATCCCCCGATATCAAAAAATGGGGCGTCCTGTTATCTCTAATCAACTCCATTAATGGCTTGTTCTCAACTCTGCGTCAATTGAGAGGTGCGAAACCGGAAGAACCAACAGCTGACGCTGAGGACAAACAAGGCGTTGAGTCTAAGGAGAGGTCAGCTGTTGAAGATTTAAAGGAATAACAAACGGAGAAGAAGGAAAACGGCTAGTTGTTGACCAATGCCGGTGTGATTGCAAAGTTGAGGGAGATGTGGAGGAAGTATCCTGGATATGGCGCTGTAAATACTACGTATGGTTCTTGGGCTTTGAACAGGCTCAGCCGAGAGTATGGAATCCTGAGACCCACGACACCGGATGATCACACAGGGCACACCTGCGAAGGTCTTGCCGGACTACTGTTGTATCATGGCCAGTTCATTCAATGCGTACTTCGCTCTTTACAAGGAAGATATTAAGGATGTTGGGTTCCATCGAAACGTTGGAAAAATACAAAATAAGGGTACAGCAAATAAAATAAATTGTGAAGATATACCAGATGCGTACATATTGATTGAACAGAATGATTTGTAATAAAACAATCAAGCTATTGTGAACAGCCTCAGTCTGTCATAAGTGTAGCACCAATTTTGTGGTGAGAGGATAGGATAAACTCCCCAAATGCCCGCAGGAAACGCTAGGCCAAAACCAACCGCACACCTTGCCAGCTATCGGTATCCTAATCCAATCGTGATTGACTGTAATAGTTGATAAGGAGAGCAAAAAGTGAGAACATGATGAACAATCATTAGCACCTTTTTTTACAAATCCCACTTTTAGTGCAGAAACGCCCGTTGTGATGCATTATGCATCGTTTTCAATAATTTTTCAGTCTAATAGGTGGCCAGAGCCATAGGAGGAGACTGGTGAAGACATAAAGTTCAACTATACAATTGAATTACGGCAATACATACCATGTCTGCTGAATCACTTGCATGGGGGGATCTGTATCCTTCTCTTGAGAAGCGACTTTTCTTCACAACAATGAAGGACAGGCTCGCCACTTTTGATACACTTGGAAGATACGTTTCTAAGGTCCAAGACCCGGCTGACAAGTCACTGCTGACTGTACAGGCGTTGCTGCTCAAATATTACACTCATATAGCGAATTCAAGACCATCTATTCTGAAATCATTGGACCTTCTTCAACAAATCTTCACTTTGAATGCGGCATTTATCCCAACTTTTGCTAACGCCATTGTCAAACTTACAACTGCATCAAGGTCCATTGCCTACTCCGATTTATACCTTTTGTCCCTGTGGAATACCTTGATAATCTCTAAGTTTTCTAGTGATGACTGTTTTGACTGTTTAATTCCAACCTTGGCCACTAGTCAGTTACAGATCTTTGAGTCTGTCTTACATCAAGTTGACCCAGAATCTGATGATATCCATAAGAAGAGAATCAGATCTTTGATCACGAAATGTACTACTTCATCTCTTTCCAAGCTGACAGAGCGCCAAACCAGCCTATTTATCGAAGCTGCCTCTTCATCAAAAGTTTCTGTTGATGCTGTAAACACATTCCTTGGTGCATTATCCTCTAGAGATCTCACCAACGCCGATAAAGAACTAGTCTATGGTTTCTATACAAAAAGAGTACTTTCCGGTAAGGCTGCACTAATCAGTCCATCTGCGCTTGATCCATTTTTTCAGAAATTTGTCACTGAAGAATGTCTCACAACCATTATTCTACCTGCTCTAGAAAAGGCTATTGTGAGATCTTCTGAACTTACTTTAGGATTTACTCTTCCACTTTTTGCCACATTGGTCAAGACCGTTGATTTACCAGAGGTTTTGAGCAATTCCAAGCTTCTTTTACAGTTGTCTACTGCTTTGAAGAACTCTAAGGAAACCGTTCGCGACCTTGCCTTGAAGAACTTCCTCATCGTTGTCCAATCAGAATCCACTGAAGAAAGCTTGGGGAAAGTTACTGATGAATTACTGAAAATTGTCAAAACTATCTCAAGTGCTGATCAAAAGGCTTTGTTTTACAATATCTTAGCTAACATACCTACAAACTTTGAATCTGTTTCATCCAAGATCTATTCTTCCTTAGCCACAATTTTAGCAAAGGACCAGAACGAGGTCTCATTGAATGCTGGTCTTTCCGCATTTTTCACTCATTCACTTTCAGCTATTTCTAACGGATGGGATGCTTTTAAAGGTACGAATGATACCATTTTGAAGGGATTTAAGGAACCAAAAATTCAACTGAGAAGATTATGGTTCGAGAACCTAGGTTTTGCTGTTGAGTCCATGAAAATGACAGAAAGTTTGCTGCATTTCCTTATTGAGATATATCCCGCTGCTTCAGATGCATTTAATGTTGTCATCGCAAATCCAACAAATAATTTCAAAGGAATAAACATTGCCTATGTGGTGTTGGTATTGGCTGACCTCGTTAGAGGTGCTTCAGATGTCTCCTCCCTTTTCCAGTTGGCATTTGCTAACACTGACAAGCCTTCGGTTCTGATCAATCCGAGAGTTTACACCAAATTTACTACTAATAATGAGCGTTTGTGGTTTATTAAAGCTTTACTTTCCTCTGCAAAGAATGTTACTGAATCTAGCCAGGATCTTGGGAGCGCATGGATTGCTTTTATTTTAGCCAAGTCTTCTGGACCTGATGCGCGCTTGTTGAACATCGCATCATTAGAGAGGGCTTACATACTAAATCAGAAAGTCATTGGTGACTCTCTCATTAGTGCCATATATACTACTTTGTTGAGCAGCAAGGTTGAAGATGACCTGGCCCTGGACAATGATTACCATAAAATCGCATCTGCTTTTCATGTGTTCTCTCAAAGAGAGGGTGACCAAGATGTCTTGAGGGCCCAGTTAAGCAAATTAGTAATCTCTGCTCATCACAGTGAATTACCTTTGAACTTCTCATGGGTTTCGCTCTGTTTAAAGGCTGGTATTGACCCTGGTTCTATTGTCAACGATTACGGCGACTTGATGATCAATGAAATTGCTGGCGTTTTGATTGAAGCTGACAGCAAGACACGGAGTTCTGGGATTTTTAAAGCAGCCACAGCAGCAGCAGCAGATATCTCCTTTGTGTTACCATCTGTCGTTTCACCATTATTGAAAGAACTCATTGAGTCTGACCTCGTTGCAGCTCCACTGAAGAACCTATCGAATCAAGATCTTGAGATTTGGAAGGCCAATGAGGGTGAACTGGTGGTTAACGTTTTAGAAACGAAGAGAAAAACTGTGGAAGACAAGAACACAAAGGATTATGAGACCAAGAAATGGGAAGAAAGTCTGAAAAAGGAGATTTCAAAGAAGAATCAAGCCAACAAAAGATACACAAAAGAGGAGCAAGAACTGATCAATCAACAACTGGCTAAAGAATCGGCAATAAGAGCCTCAGTGAACAAGATATACAACTCTTTGCAACGTTCCATGGGTTTGATTTCTGCATTGTCTACGGCTGTGGATGGTATCGATAATGGTAAGACCAGATGGGTCTCTAGTGCTATCGATGGTCTATTGGAGGTGATTTCAGTTCCTGTCACAAATGAACTTCTTGGATCTGTTCCAACAGATGCATTCCTCAACATTTCTACTATTTTATCCTCAAAGTTAGCGTATTTGAAATATAGTGTTGGTGTTGCTACTCTCAGAATCAGAAACATTGGTCTTATCGATGATCGGTTTAAGCAAGAAAACATCCTTGATCTTATTTCGCGTGTTCTTTTCAAGCTTAAATTCTCATCTGACCAACAGCCTTTCGATTTGATCACATTGACCTATCTGTTGCCTTTGATCACTACTGTTCTTGAGCATGGTAAGATTGTTTCTATCGAGAATGCTAAAAAGCCAGTGTCTAACTCGGAGTTTGTTGAAGAAGCCAAAGAAGAGGAGCAATTACTACTGGCCCTTGAGATCATAAGCAACCATGCTGAGGAATTCAAAGACCCAGCCATTCCACGCTCTCATATTTTCAATGTGCTTTTGTCGCTATTGGCACTTCCAACCAAGGCCAAACTGGCAAAGGACTGCTTGATTAACCTATGTCAGTACGTCTCCATCGATTTTACAACAGAGGACTTGAAGTTACTGTTTACTGGTCTGCTGACTCCTGAGAACTTTGTTAGGAACACCATCTTAGAAGCTCTGGACCAGGAATTTGATCTGTCTGAGTTGTCTTACGCCGACGAGATTTGGATTGCTTGTCATGACAACGACGAAACTAACGCCGATCTGGCCTTAACAATTTGGGAAGAGAATCAGTTTAGCATTACCAAGGAGTCTGTTAGAAGTTTGTACGGCTTCTTGGACCAAACTGATTCTGGCTTGAGATTCTCGGTCGGTAAGGCTTTAGCGGATGCTATTCAAATTGCTGTTAGTGATGAGTCTGATCAGTTGTCAGTAATTGTTAAAGAGCTGTTGGACTTATACAGGGAGAAAGCTCGTCCTCCAGAGCCAATTTTGGATAGATTCGGTTTGGTTATAAAATCTCCACAAGATCAAAGAGATCCATGGGAGATTAGAAGTGGCATTGCTATTACGTTCAAACTCATCTCTTCACTATTCACATCTACTGAGCTAGTGTCAACTTTTATCAAGTTCCTTATTGATGAGAAGGCCCTAGCCGATAAGGAAGGTATAGTGGCTGAAGAGTTCAAAGAGGCTGCTATTTGTATCATTGAAGAGCACGGAAAGGACAATGTTGAGACTTTAATTCCTGTTTTCGAAGAGGCTCTTGCTGCCCCAAAGACAGCTGATTCTTCAAGTGAAATTATCAGGGAGAATATTGTTATCATCTATGGTTCTTTGGCTAGACACTTGTCTGCAGATGACCCAAGACTTTCTATTATGATTGAGAGATTATTAAAAACTTTAAACACTCCATCAGAAAAGGTCCAAAGAGCTATTGCTGATGTCATTGGTCCCCTGGTTCCTCTATTCAAACCTAAGGTCAGTGGTTACATTGACGCATTATTTAAGACTTTGTTTACATCTCCAAGCAGAGCCCAAAGACGTGGCGCTGCGTATGGTATTGCTGGTCTGACAAAGGGATATGGCATTGTTGCGGTATCTGAATTTGATCTATTGCGTAACTTGAATGATGCTGCAGATGATAAAAAAGATGCCATTCGTCGTGAGTCTGTCTCTGTTGCCTTTGAATGTTTGTCCACCTGTATTGGTAAATTCTTTGAGCCATATGTCATCGAGATCCTTCCAATTCTACTGAAGAGTTTGGGTGACTCCATTCCAGAAGTTCGTGATGCTGCTGCTCAAGCTGCAAAGGTTATTATGCCTAATACCACATCTTATGGTGTGAAAAAGTTGATCCCACTAGCCATCGAGAATCTTGATGAGATTGCATGGAGATCTAAGAAGGGTTCTGTTGAACTTTTGGGTTCTATGGCATATTTGGACCCTACACAGTTGTCTGCGTCTCTATCAACCATCGTTCCAGAAATTGTTGGTGTTTTCAATGATTCCCACAAGGAGGTTCGTAAGGCAGCTGACTTATCTCTGAAGAGATTTGGTGAAGTTATTCGTAACCCCGAGATTCACGCCCTTGTTCCAGTTTTGATCAATGCTATTGGCGACCCTGCAAAGTATACTGAAGACGCTCTTGATGCCTTGATTAAGACACAATTTGTCCATTATATTGATGGTCCATCTTTGGCTTTGATTATTCACGTTATCCACCGTGGTATGAAGGACAGATCTGCCAATACCAAGAGGAAATCTTGTCAAATTGTCGGTAACATGGCGATTTTGGTTGACTCCAAGGACTTGCTGCCATACTTGCACCAACTGATTGAGGAGTTGGAAATCGCCATGGTTGACCCTGTTGCTAACACGAGAGCCACCGCTGCACGTGCTTTGGGTTCATTAGTTGAGAAGTTAGGCGAGGAACACTTCCCAGGCTTGATTCCAAAGCTGTTGGATACCTTGGGTGATGAGAGCAAGGCTGGTGACCGTCTCGGATCTGCTCAAGCTTTGGCTGAAGTGGTTAGTGGTTTAGGTATCCGTAAACTGGAGGAATTATTGCCAACAATTTTGAGAGGTGCTACAAGTCCTCGCGCTTCAAGTCGTGCTGGATTTTTGCCATTGTTGCTGTTCTTACCAGTTGGGTTCGGTGCTCAATTTGCCCCATACATTAGTCAGATCATTCCTGCCATCCTTAATGGATTGGCTGATACTGATGAATCTATTCGTGCCACTGCTCTGAAGGCAGGTAGATTGATCGTCAAAAACTACGCATCCAAGGCTGTTGATTTATTGTTGCCAGAACTTGAAAGTGGTCTATTGGATGTAAACTACAGAATCCGTTTGTCTTCGGTCGAGCTCACTGGTGACTTGTTGTTCCAAATCACTGGTCTCAGCGGGAAATCCGAGATGGAAGAGGAGTCTGAACAATATGGTGCTGTTAATGCTAGATTGCTTGAAGTACTTGGTGAGGAGCGCCGTGACAAGGTTCTTTCATTGCTGTTCATTTGCCGTTCTGATACTGCATTGGTGGTGCGTAATGCAGCCATCGATATTTGGAAGGCACTCGTGGCTAATACTCCAAAGACTATCAAGGAGATTTTGTCCTCCTTGACAAACATTATTGTGCGTCGTTTGTCTAACCCGGATGAGACTCAACGTACCATTGCTGCCCAGACTTTGGGTGACTTGGTTCGTCGTGTTGGTGCGAATGCCCTATCGCAACTGTTGCCTACCTTGCAACAGTCCTTGGATAGCAGTGATGACGATGCTAAACAAGGTATTTGTATTGCTATTCACGAATTGCTTGAATCAACCTCAGAATCAACTATCGTTGAATATCAAGACATTTTCGTTGACATTATCAGATCAGCGTTAGTTAGCTCTTCTGAACCTGTCAGAGAGGCTGCTGCTGCATCATTTGACAGCTTCCAAAACGTTGTCGGTAAGGTGGCGATTGATGAGATCATCCCATATTTGTTGAACTTGCTCCAAACACCAGATTCCGAGAATGCACTGTTGGCACTTCAAGAAATTATGACGACAAAGTCTGAGGTTATCTTTCCGATTTTGATTCCGACACTTTTGGAATCTCCAATTGATGCATTCAGAGCTAATGCTCTTGGTTCGATGGCAGAAGTTGCAGGCAAGGCTTTGATCAAGCGCTTAACATCAGTCATAAACACTTTGGTTAATGAATTGATCAGATCCGATTTGGATGATGAGACTGAACAAGCTTTGAAGGACTCGTTTGACAAGATTGTCTTGTCCATTGAGGACAATGAAGGTCTACATCCATTGATGCAACAACTTTTGTCGCTGATCAAGGGTGATGATTCTGCAGTTCGTGCTGTTGTTTACCAACGTCTCGCTCCTTTCTTCAATGAAACCAAGTTAGATTACACCATTTACACCCAGGATATTGTTACCCAATGTATCATGTCCCTTGATGACAAGGATGGTGATGTTGTTAAGAATGATATTGCCGCCTTAACGTCTATTGTCAAGCGACAATCAAAGGAGTCCTTGGAGAGGCTTGTGAAGCCAGCCAAGCAGGCTTTGCAAATCACTGGTGTCCCTGGTCAAGATTTACCTGGTTTCATATTGCCAAAGGGCGCTAACTCTGTCCTTCCTATTTTCTTGCATGGTTTGATGTATGGCAGTGGTGATCAGAGGGAGGCTTCAGCCATGGCGATTGCTGATTTGATCTCCAAGACTCCAGCTGCCAGCTTCAAACCATTGGTGACTTTGATTACTGGTCCTTTGATCAGGGTTATCGGTGAGAGATTCTCCAGTGATATAAAGGCTGCAATTCTGTATGCCTTGAATATGTTGTTTGAGAAAGTGCCACAGCTCTTGCGCCCATTCATTCCGCAATTGCAGAGAACTTTTGTCAAGTCTCTATCTGATGCCCAGAACGAAACTTTGAGATTAAGAGCCGCGAGGGCACTTGGTAGTTTGATCGAATACCAAGCCAGGGTTGATCCACTGGTTTCTGAGTTGACAGTTGGTGCGAAGAATGCTGAGAACATTGGGGTCAAGACTGCCATGTTGAAGGCATTACTTGAAGTGATAACAAAAGCTGGTGAGAAGTTGAGTGAATCTTCCAAGAGTGGTATTCTGGAGCTAGTTGAGAGTGAGATTTTAGATGCTGATGACAAGTTGGCTGTTGCTTACGCTAGACTGGTTGGTTCATTATCTAGAATTTTGACCACAGAGGAAGCCGCCGCTATTTTGAAGCACAAAGTTCTTGATTCTAGTCTGAACGGAGATGATTCATCTAAATTTGCTATCTTGACTTTGAATGCTTTCTTGAGGGATGCGCCAGGTCACGTTTTCAACACTGGACTGTTACCTGCGATTGTCCAGACTTTGGTCGAGGCATCTGATGCACCATCCACGTACATTAGTGACAATGCGACGGTTGCAATTGGTAAAATATTGTTATTAAATGGGTTAACTGGCTCTCCAAATGCCAAGGAGACGCAAACCGAGCCATTTGAATTGCCATTCCCATTGGTTTCGGACTTGGTGAAGCAATTGGCTACCCTCACCTTGAAACCAGTGAGTAATTCATTGGATACAAGAAGACTGGCACTTGTGGTTATTAGAACTGTGTCACGTACACATCCAACTATGTTCACGCCACACCTGGATGTGATTACCCCATCCGTGTTCTCGTGTGTTAGAGATGTCATCATCCCAATCAAGTTGGCTGCTGAGAAAGCGTATTTGAGCTTGTTCAATCTAGTTGAGGATCAGTCGCTAGTTGGCTTCAACAAGTGGTTTAACACCATGAGTGAAAAGAGTTCCACTGTGGATACTGTGGTTGGTACCACTATCCAATTGAGATCTATTGGCGATTACACTAAAAGAGTTGGTGTTCGTTTGGCTGGTGTTGAAAGGGAGAGAATCGAAGCTGGTGGTGATGAAGAGACATTGTTTTCTGATAGAATCGAGGATGAGGGGGAGATTTGGGCTGTTGGTGGTGTTGATTTAGCCAAAGTATAGGTAGAGTGAGGAGCATATACATCATGTGATAGACTTACAAGATACGTAGTTTAAAAATACAAACCGGCGCGCTCACATTATATTACAGATCAAGTACAAAATCACAATGTCATAAAAACGGGAAACAAGTAGACTGAGGAAAGGGGGAGCAGAACTTTGTGGTATCTAGACGGTCAGCAAAGATTGGGTTAGGTCTTGGTTTATGGAATAGACGCTCAAGCTTAACATGGAAATGGACCATATCCTCTTCCTTCTCTATTGCAGTAACTATGTCCGTCATTATGATAAAAAAGTAAGAACACACACAAAATAAGGGGTGTCGAAGAAGAAGAAAAGATAGCCAGCCAAATAATAGCACATTAAGGAAATCAGTCAAAACATCAATCAATCAAAAAAAAAAATCTATCGAAATACAATTCACATGAATGGGTCACGGACATAAAAATGGGAGTAAAGCGAGCTGGTGTCATACAAAAAACGCAAACAAAAAGGAGCAGTCAAGTTAAATAAAGTCAAATGAAAAAAAAAAAATGCATCGAAACGACAATCTTCATTAATTGGTCTTGTCATCGCCTTCAGCCTTCAACTCATCCTTTGCATCATTTATAGCGCCAGAAATGGGTGGTTGTTGATAGGCGTAATATCCACCTGTAGCAGCAGGTGCGGAACCAGCACCTGTCTGCTTGTACTGTTGCAAGGAGCTCTGCTGCTGTGGGATAGCATACTGTTGTTGATCAGGACCGACATTAGCAGTTTGATACTGGTAAGGATATCCATAGTACTGTTGTTGAGCATGTGGGACCTGTTGATGTTGCTGTTGCTGTTGCTGTAGATCGTTAGTAACTCCTGCAAGTGAAGTACCATCAACAATCTTTTTCCCACCTTTGGCATCAAGCGAACTATACGCAGAATTTGTGACAGTCACAGGAATTATATTCTTTGGATTGCTGTTGGCAGCAGCAGTTAAGCCACCAGAAAACTGAGGTCCTTGGTAAAGTTCCTTGATGTCCTTGACGAAAAGAGGGTACAGCAGATCAACAATACCCTCATTTCTAGCAAGCTCCAATGCACGTTCAAACGGGATCCAGACGCCCTTTAGGTTCATGGCACCTATCTTGACAACATATCTCACCTTCTCAGATTTCAAGATACCATCTCTTCTTCCTCTGGTCATACCAGCAACATTCAAGAGCTTTGTACCATTGATGAAGTTGGTGTCCTCTCGTCTCGATACAGAGATTCCACGACTTTCAACTTGATAACACACAGTATTCTCGTCTTCCCAAAAGGAAGTGGTGAGCTTCGGGCGCTGCGGAAGCTGGTTTGGATCGAGTAAATGGGCAGTGGTTGCTTGTGATTGGAGCGGAGCAGAGACACGGCCAGAGGATTGCGCGTTTAATGGCATCGATGTGGTAATCGGGGGCTGCGCCAGCTTGTATCCAGAGTTTGCATCACCGACAATGGTGGAAGACGCCGCCTGGTAAGTTGGATAGCCATAGGTATTCGAAGAACCAGACGTGCCGGCGCTTGTAGCTGTGTTTGTCGCACTGGTCGCTGGTGCTGTTGTTGGAGTGCCGCCATAAGTGCTGGCTGTAACTGGCATTGGTTGGTAATGAGAACTGATGTAGCTAGCAGTTTGGCCATATGGCCCAGCAGTGGACTGTGGGAATTGCTGTTGGTGTTGATGTTGCTGCTGTTGTGGCTGGTAAATGTTTTGAGTATACTGCTGTTGTTGTGGCAATCCAAATGACTGCTGTGTCTGGGCTGAAGGGTCATAATACCCAGCTGAATAGCCATATGAGTTCCTAGCCTGACCCTGTTGTTGCTGTTGCTGTTGTTGCTGTCTTTGTTGTTGCTGCTGTACTGGCTGGTACTGGGTGTATCCCGTCACCTGGCCATACCCATTTAGAGAACTGGTGGTTGTTGTAGCCGAAGGGTCATTTATCGGGTACCCAGTCTGGGAGGCCGGTCTGTTCTTGCCGTCATAGACGTATGGAGACTGGGACATCGAGATAAGCGCTGTGTAGAGTACACTCAATCGATGAATAGCTCTATTATTTTTGGTTTCGCGTGCCTGGATCAAACAGAGTGTTCAAGTTTGTTTTGATTTCGACTTCTCTCTATGCACGATATCTGGAGTTATGTTTTTCTTTTCCGTTGGTAGCTGTGCGTTCGGTGCTGCGACGATGCGTCTGACAGGTGGGTAGGTGATTGGGGTTTTAATTTTGTTTGTAGCTATGACGATAGGATTGACTATACAGCAAGCTGATTCAATTTGTTGATTTTGGTTATAGTTTGCGTACAATGTCAAGTTTCGAAAGGTTTATTTCAGCTAAAAAATTAAAAAAAAATACACACACTCAAACTGTACAGACAGCTTGTTTCTTTTTTTTTTTTGTTATGGTTTTTTTTTTTTTTCAAAGGCCTTTACTATCTGCGAAAAGTTCACTCACTTTTTTCGGAAACCTAAAATGCCTTTTAAAAGGATTTGCGAAAAACTCTGCCATTTGGCGGAGTTGCTCCCGATTAGGCACAGCGGATATAACATTTCATCACTTCCTATCTAGACGTCAGCCATAATAATGACCAACTTGAAGGACTAATGGCTACCTTTGGTTCCATGACCCATTATCATTAGTGGTAAATTTATACAGCAGAATATTCTACTTACCCTTCTGCAAGATTCAGCGGTTATTTCAAAAACTCAAACCAACATTAACTAACTTCGGGCTTACATGGCCCTGAATAATCTGTCATATTTTAAGTGCTTCTGCACGAACAGAACACACGAAAAAACTGATCAGCGCCAATTGGCAGCTCTACCCCCTTGGCCAAAAAAGAAACGAAAGGGTTGCTGCATTGCGCATAAGCTATGCAGCAACTGACGCGGATTTGCGGGCTGATTTCCGCAAAAATGAAGGCCGGCAGCGGTCAAGAAAAGGGCTATGGGAATCTCCATTCCGATGTGAAGATGAGATTGATTGAAAACTGAGAAGCTGGGTTGGAGCTTGCTTGCCAGTGACCATATGAATGAATCAATTAATGAATAGGAGCGGTGAGAATTTAGGATATCAGCTTGGGTTACCAATATAGTGCTGCTGTGGTAGCGTGCATGTAGCGTTGGAAAATGCAGTTATCATCCTGAGAAATTGACACCTTGAATCTGTCACTTAGGTTGTTCAGACCAGTATAGATGCACTTGGTTTCGATGCAAAGAGGAATGATCTGCTGATCAATATAACCAGATTACAGTAGTTTCTTAAGCGGGACGTCAAGGTGCCCTAGGCGGGTTTACTTCACTTTGTACTACCATCAAAGAGAAAAACGTAGCCATTTGCGTAGCTGCCGCCCACACGCTGTAATAGATTTCAGACGAGACTTGTGGAGGTGTGATTTGTGTTACTCGCAATTGGGTTTGGTGTTGTAAGGGTCGATTTGTGTGTACAAAGGAATGTATACTAAGGAGTTTTTATTACAAGCTGGCCTTCGTTCGCAACTTGTGCCACCTGCAATAGTAAGCTACAAATTGAGGTAATACCATATATGGATCGTGTGGAACCCGCATAGGCTTGGAATGCTTAGTTTTCAATTTCTCTGGCGACAGTTGGTGTACAGTAGAGGCATTCTCTTTTCAAGGTTTATTATTATATCGATCATGCACTTCGGGATCTGCAAACATCCGATCGTATGTGAGTTATTTCAGCGCGTTTCCACTAAAGACGTAGCTCGAATGAGCAGCCGTATATCCAATAGCTCTCAGTGATGCTTGACTCAATCACTGCTTTGTTGATCTTATGTGAAGGCTATCTTATGTTTGAAATTGTGCAGTCAAATTGGAGGAAGTAAAAAAAGCCAGTAAGGTCCACTTCTCAGTCTATGGGGGCGGAGCGACTATGTTCCTAGAAATGGACAATAATTTCAGTCAGCATATTCCATCTTGTGCACACAGTCACCCGATTAGTTGGCGAGAAGGTATGTCATCGTTTTGTATGCTTCTGTGTGTATATTGTAGATTTCTTGTATCAACAATTACGTGTTGTTGTAATAGTAGTGCAATGCGCTGTATAATTGAAGAGGAATGGTGTACCACGATTTTTGAACTACATAACGGTCTTCGCTGTATGTACTGACAGTGGAAATGCATCCACGTGCAAGTACTCTGAAATTACATATGTGTACATTCCCAGACTCGTGCCACTACAAACTGCTACTTGCGTCAATAGCTCCAAAACCATTATTCAGCGTCTAGTTAAGTATAAGAATGCAGAACTTCTGTTGTGATTCAATCTCAGATGTACGATGTATGAGTTGATAGTCCGCAATCAAAGCACAGTCTTGAGCAGAAAGGGCATTGTCCAACTTGCAAGGAGCTTGTTTCTTTTTGATTGTAAATATTAACATCGTTTCGCTCATTCTTGCACGCGATTTTGATTACTCTCATGTTATACTGAACGCAACATACAGATGTAAACAGATGCCAAGTTATGTACTAAGGTTACACCTTCAAAGCTTCAACGACAAAAGTGGCGAAAAGTAAAATTAGGAGTCGAGATAATACGACTCAGTTGAAGAAACCGCGTTAAATAAGCGGCGAAATAGGAAAGAGGTCATCAACAATCAGCAGCCTAAGGTTTGCTTCAAAAAATCACACATTTTGACAATAAGGGATGGGATATACCTATATAGCAAAAAGCTGTTCATCTCTTTGCGTGTCTTGCTGGTAGAATCGATGAAATGATACTTTTCTTGTGACCATCATCGTCGCGTTTACGATGGAACGGGTTTTTCAAAGAATGTTTGCTCTTTAAGCTTGAAGCTTCACTTGGGGATGTTGCATGAGGACCTTTTTGTTGTAATGACGAATGGCCTATCTTGCTCAAGTTCATACTCGACAATGATCTTATCGAAGTGAATGTCGATCTCAGTTTGAAAGATTTGACTGAAGCATCCTCGCCAAACTGCTGAGAATCTGTTCTCGTTGAATCATATGAAGCCTGTGGTAGTAATCTTAAGTCATTGGAGGTCTGATGAACCAGAGTTGGTCGTCTGGTTGGTGATCGTGGCGCTGTATCAGTAGATACAGTGCGAACACCACTTATTTGAGATGCCAGAGGCGAATCTATCTGTGTTTGCGCTTTTTCTTCTGCCGCTGGTGTGGTTTCGTCTCTCTCAGCCAATACCTTGACAATGTACTGGTCCAACTCAGCCATCAACACAATCTTCCTATTCTCAAAATTTTTAGACATTTCCAGAACATTCATTGACCGCAACAACAACTTCATGTCACATGCCAAACTTGAAATTTCATAAATAACTTGCAGCAAATGATCAGGTGGAGCAGGCGACGATGGAGATGCTAGGTTCTCTAATGTAGGAAGGTAAGCATCCTCATCAGAATCGCGACTCTCAATTGGAGCACCACTTGGACCAGAGCCACTTCCAGTCTTTAACTTCGACAACCTCAAATTGCTGATCAATCCAATGCCAAGCGCCATATCATCAGAGTCACTAGTGGATCCCTCCTGGTTGAGAGAACTTGATTTGGACCCACCATAGTGTGTTGTATCTTTGTCCAAGTCAAAGTGTCCTTCAGGTACCTGAAATCCACCTAAAGACGACTGCTGTTCATTTGCAGCCTTTGACTCGTTGGTTTTTGTTTTGGACAACGGATCCTCATGTTCATCTTCTAGTTCATCATGGCCAGAGCTCATGCCCGCACCAGATGTAGAAAGCGGATCATCGTCATCCAGTTCGACATTCTGCTCCCCTGGAATATAAGTTGTCGTTCTCCCATCAATCACCTCTGCCTCCTCAACAGCAAGCCTATCGTCACTGTCGAGATCTGACAGCCCTGTGTGGATCATGACTGGATGCTCGGTAATCGCCAAATCAGCAAGGCTATTTTTTAGAGGCGTAATTGGATCCACATTTTCGTCATCCTCAAACTTTCTGGAACTCTTGTTACTCTTAAGTGACATAGTATCTGCTTTGAATAAAGGGATACTTCTGTCACTGCTGAAAGTAGTCTTGTTGTAAGATGCCACGTCATTTGCCTTCAACTCTTTAGGGTTTATTTCTTCATTCGCCAAATTTTCATCAATCTCCAGGTCCGCATCATCATCAACATCAACATCGAGATCATCATCGTCATCGTCATCCTCTTCCTCATAATCTTCATTGTTGTAATTAGCGCCTTTAAAGTTGATCTGCTTGGACAGACTTGACTTACCTCTGGCTGGAGATTTGATAGACATGCGTCTAGATGCCATGTCGAAAGAGTTCTTAGCGCTCATTGCTATTGAGGAAGATCCCATTGTAGATGCCTTGGATGCCTTTCTCAAGAGTGAGAGGTTGAGATACCCATCATCCGCAGTGTTCAAATGCGCCTCAATTTCTTGGAATGTTTCACGTACATGAGGGTGCTCATCACAGAACTTCTCGATCAATCCATCATCATCATTGAAGAGTTCAACTAGCTTGGATCTGTAGTCTCTCGTCAGCTTGCCAAATTCAGAAATTAAGCTCTCCTCCTTCTTACCAATGATTGCATACATTACCTCCGAAATCAAGTCATACAACAATGGCAACTCGTAGAACTTTGAAAGGAGGAATGCATCTGAAGTAGTTGGTGTCAAGAGCCATCTGTCACCCAATTGGCCTGTAAACAAGAATTCCGAAAGCGCATGTACTGTCGCAGTTGGGAAAGGCAGATAAAGTGATCTAGGTATCAACAACGGCTCCAGCAAGGTGGCTACGTCATCGTCTTCAACATTAGCGCCAGTAGCATCCTGATGAGCAGGAATGGAATCCATATTCGACGTTACGTCAGCAATAGAACCATCATCTGGCGTCCCTGGCAGAGCTGCACTCGATGATCGTGATGTCATACTTCTCTGTTTCTTGAAGGTGATGGACGATCGTAGATCCTTGAGTTTTATACCTGGTGAGCTTGCACTCCCAGTTCCAATCCCAGATGAAACTGATGTTCCAGAGATTGAGCCTCGAGGAGATGTGAATTGATCCTTTGAGTTAAGCTGTCTTACTGGTGATTTGTGGTCAGACATTGGAGGACATTCATTGGGGAATGGCATGATTGGTGGGATAGTATCAAAATCAAGAAGATCAGAGGAGGACAATCCACCGATGTTGTTACCACCAGAAGTTGAGTTAGAGGTGACGGAGGCACCACCTGTAGAGACAACTGATGCCTTTCTAGAAGTGTGACCTGAGCTTGGGGCAATACTGATTGCTGGCGATAGTGACACACTATCTTGGAAAGGCAGTCTGAAATGTGGTACGTCTCGATCATTGTTCTGCTGGGCCTTGTTCATCACTATTACTGACTTTTTCGATCTGACAGAATGTGAGTCATTGCTATTATCATCATCACCATCATCATCGTGGTTGTTTTCAAGTTGGTGTACAGCCCTGGCGTAGCCCTTGGCTAGTAACCTGTCAAAACATCTTCCCCATCTTTTCCTCAATAGCATTAGTGGAACAGGGACCTTATCGCCATCAGCAGTAATAAATTCAAAATCAGATAGAGATGCACCATAGCGCTCAAACGCATTTCTTCCTAACGTGACTGCATAGTTAGGAAAGATAGATCTGATTGAGCTAATTTTTGTTGACGGAGCAATGTATTTAGAGTACTCTTCAAATGATGAAGTATTAACGAATGCTTTGGATTCCTTGTGTGTTGCAGAACTTCCTCTAGTAGAAGGAACTTCTGCGCCGGTTGAAAAGGAATGAAAGATGTTTGTGATTGGCAAGCCAACAAGCACCAACATGTCAAATGTCTGCACTGTAGGAAATTCTGCGTTTGGCGGGGCCAATAGGGATCCAAACACAATGAGTTTGTGATGGGATGGCCAAGTCACAGCCTTCCAGAGATAAGTCTCGGTGGTTCTGGTCTTTGTATCAATGCTAAGTCTTGTCCATTTCTGTGAGGGGGTGTTGAAGAGGTAAACTTGGAACTCATTCTCTTTCTGATGATACCCCGCGACAATTATATTTGGGCCGAAAACACCCCCACTTGGATATTTGAGATTATTTGGAACAACTTGAACTTTGGTTTTGATGGAGTCAGCAAGAGGCAGTCTTACACCTGTGCCATTTGGAATGATGGGAAGTGTCACGAGAGGATTGTTGATAATATCAGTTGTACTGTACTGCTCCTGCGGAGCAAGGATGTGAACGACACTGTCAATATCAGTATCATGCATAGTAGTTGATCCTGAAATAATGAACGAACTATCGCTGACGACTTTCAACTTCTTCTTCGCAAGACTAGCGTCTTGTGACTTTGGATCAATTCCTGATGTAGCCGACATATTCCTTGCGGTGACACCTTCATTAAGGGTTAAGTTCATCGCAGTGGTATTAACGTAGTGTCTGTTTTCCAGGTCATAAATGACAACATTAGATAACACCTGGTTCAGTTCACCACGGCCTCCAGCAATTACTAATGCAATGTTTTGTTCTTGATCAACTGAAGCATATTCAGAGACAACAAGGGAGTGATCAAACCGAGGAACTGCGCCTGATGTGGAGCCATAATCCAAACAAGTCCATTCCAAGGCATCAAGGTTGAACTCCCACAAGTCATTGGCAGGAACAAGTTCCTCAGTATCCTCATCCACGGTCAATCCACCAAAAACATAAAGAGAGCTTCCATGGAATGTCATCGCATGGAAGAATCTCGGTTGAGGTCTTGTGTGGTGATGCATCAACTCCAATCGAGACCATTTTCTATTGACGATGTTGAGGTAGAAGATCTCGTTGGAAACCAGCTCCAGGAGGGACTTACCACCGGCTTGCGCATCAAGCTCCTTGCGGACTTCAGATAGTGTAATACTCTCTAGACTTAACCCAATAGTCAAACCACCATGAACAACGACACTGGAGCGAGTTGAAGTGACAGCTGCACCCGTTCTCACGCTAAGGTTCCTTCTTTCATCATCAACTTCATCAGGCAGTGCAAGTGAATAAACTGCACTTTCAGACGGCAGCAATGGGGCCATTGTGTATCAAGATTAGCAATTCAATACAATTAAAAGGATCTGATTAGCTATGATTCCTAGAGTTGGGTGTATCTAGAGCAATTCCAAACGGTCGCTACAGCACAAGAGTGATATTTATCTTACCCTGATGATCATGTTCCAACCCGCATGTTTTCAAATCCATGCTGATATAATCATCCTCGCCTTTTCGCGCTGAAACCCAGACATCAAAAAGGTCCTTGACCAATTCGCAAAATATAATGGCGAAAATCGGCGAAAAAAAATTAAGTTTGTTGTACTAGGCTCTTTAATGAAGCAACCATGGCTATACTTCGGTTCCTTACATACATCTACATACACCATCATTACATAATCCAAAGCTAGAGTTTTCAGTAGTTGGTGAATTAGTCTGACTGGTGCTCGCGACTAAGACTAATTACCAATAGCGAGTCGCCTCGGATTAGTCTTTTGTGAGTTAGTCTCTCCCTTGTGAGTTGGGGGGTCGGTTCTTCCGTTAAAGCGTTTTAGCTGGTGTCCCCAAACCAGTCTATACAAGAATAACTACCAGATCACTAAAAAGTGAGTATTTCTTTTATCAACTATATTATGCTTCTAATCAGAGTTTGTTATTTTAGTTAACAGCTCTATAGAATCGCTTTGAACTTATGGATCAGATGATCATCCATTTTCGTTTTAGAAATTCCATCTTTAGAGCCTGCCAATTGAGAGAACATTGTCACTAACGTCAAACGTCTTACTCTTTTAGGGCACAGTCTATAGCGTTTCGATTATCCACAAAATTATTTAAATTTAATGTATTATTTAAATATATTAATATAAAATATGCTGATAGTTCCAACTATTGATTTCTCTTAACTATTAGGTTAAAAACGTTATGATTTGTGCTTGTATTGAATAAAAATAATTAAATATTAATATATTTATAGTATATCTCTTCAGTTGATAAACATTTCAAGCCACTGAAATAAACGTACAGCATTAACTAATCCATGAGAGATTGAGCTTTGTGATTTGGCAGCGACGAGAAAGTGATAGTAAATTCGGTTCATTCTGTCCCCAATTGACTTTCAACCAGTACGGGATCTTGATCTAGCGCTTCACCAAATGTCAGTCATATTCTCTGTTCCGTTGTCGTCTAATTACACTACAGCCTACAGGTCAACTGTTCGCAATCTTATGTCCTCTCTTACGAGATGTAACATTTTTCTATCACAATCTTATGTTTATGTTTAGTCATTTCCTAATTCGGCATTAATTACTCCTGATGTCTGGGTGTTTGTGTTGTCCATACCAGCAAATCATGAAAAGTGAAGTTGAAAGAGCAATTCGGTCCAGATTCATGTTTCTCAAGAACTATTCTAACTCAACAGCTCAATTAGATATATCAATTGAATTGCCATGTCTACTGAAGCCACTGTCTCAGGTGAGGCCTTTAGAAGCACCCTAAATTCAGTGAAGAAGGAAAGAACTTGGGTCTCCCCATTTAGAAAAAATCAGGGGGAACCCAAGCCTCGTCCTTCTTCTGGAAGTCTGAACACTACTGCCAGCGCTGCTAAGGGGAAAGAACCAAGCGAGGAAACAGCTGCTACTCCAGCGACTCATACCACTGCTACTGAAGTAAAGACAGAGATTAAGTCCAAGGTTGCCGTTCCACTTAGCCCTACTGCTGTGGCTGATGGTGCTGAAAAACCAGCAGCAGAAGAGGTCCCAAAGAAGAAGAAGGTTGTTGTTGACAACATCATTGACCTTGGAGGTGGCTTGAAGATGCCTCAGAGTAAGATTGATGCCATTGCCAAGGCAAAACTGGCTGATGATTTTGATGTTATTAATTCCAAGGCTGCTGAACAGACTAAATTAAGAGATTTGAAAAATGCCAAAAAGGCTGAGTTAAAAGCATTGAAGGACCAGAACAAGGTAAATTCTACGTTCGCTAGATTTAAAAGAAAGTTGGATCTTGACAAGAAGAAGTTCAATACGTCCCATGAACAACAGGTTCAAGAGTTAGAGTCATCGATTGCTGGTCTTGAGCAACAGATGAGGGATTTGGACAATACAACCGTGAAGGAGATTGAAGAAGCTAAGAAGAACCATGCTGATCATTTAGAGGCTGCTGATGGTGAACTTGAGGAAACGAAGGAACAGATCCAGAGGGATGCTGTTGCTACCGAGGAGGAGAAGCTGACATCCATCAAGAACACACAAGTGAACCAACAGAAGCAAGAAATTGCCACCAGAGTGTTGCATGCTAAGCAATCTGAATATGAGTTGTCCTTAGAACTCCTTGTGCTTCAATTGGGACAAAAGAACCGTGAACTAGAGAAGCAGAAGACAGCCAACTCAGAGCAATTGAGCTCTAAGCAAGAGATTGAGTCAAAGATTGAGGCTTTGAACGCTACAATTGCTGAGAACAACGCCAAGATCAAAAGGATCGAAGAAGATGGGCTGGTTTCTACTCAATATTTGAAGACTGCTGAAGAAGAACTTGCTGCTTCCAAATCTTCTCTAGAGAAGGTGAGATTGGAGTTGGCCACTTTAAGAGCCGAGAAGTCTTCAAGACAGACAAGATTGGTTGATGCTGAGAACAAGAGAAAAGAGTATGAAGAAGAACAGGAGCGTCTGCGCAAAGAAGCACAGGAGAAAGCCAAGGCTGAGGAGGAGGAACGCAAAAGAAAAGCTGAAGCTGAGCGCCTGCGTTTAGCTAAAGAGGAAAATGCGCGCAAGCTGGAAGAGGAGAGGCTCTCTAAAGAAGCAGAGGAGGCCAGAATTTCTAAAGAATCAGAGGAATTGAAAAAGAAGACTGAGGAAAACGATGAAAAGGTCAAGTCTGCTGCAATTCCAGTCGCTACTACTACTGCGGCTGCAACTCCAGCTATCCTGTCAAAGAGTGCTGACTCTCCAGCGGTTCCAGTTTCTACCAATAACCATGATACTGCGCCAACTGTTTCTGGTGAGAAGCCAAAGAAGAAGAGACTCTCTGGGTTGTTCAGCTTTGTTAAAAAGGACAAGGACAAGGCTGGTGGTGTTAAACATGATTCACCAGAGAAGAAGACAGAAAAGAAGTCTGCGTCAACCGGAAAGACTGTTACTGCTGTAACTGGTGGATTACTTGCTACTGGTGCCGCTATTGCTGGCACTACTATTGCTGCCACTGCCACTGCTGCGTCTGGCGCTGGTAATACAGTCAAGAGTGTTAGTGATATTCCAGGTTCTCAGCCAAAGTCAACTGAGGCGTTATCTCTCCCTGAGCTAAAGGAGAACACCAGTGCCATTGTTGCAAAGGATGCCCAAGTTCTACAACCGGATCACGTCGAAGGTGCTGAGCCAGAAACTGTTGTGTCTCCAGTTGAAGAGATTCCAACTGGTGCCGACATTAGCAGGGCGGATGAGGATGTGACTGCTGAAGTTATTAAACAGGGTGCGGAACCAATCATCGCAGTCAAACATGCTGATGAGAAAGTCACTTTGGAGGAGGTTTCTCCAAGTGAGGCCAAGAATGAGTCAGAAGTTATTGCCATTGCCGCCGATAAAGATGATGCTCTTCAAGAAATTGATGCTGAGACCGCAGGTGCCGCTGCAAGTTTGATCACTCCTCCAAGCACAGCTGAAGAGGTTGATGCTCTAAGGGGAACCTATACCGAGCCAGGTGAAATTGTGATCCCGGAGGACCAGAAGTTTTCTATTTCTGACAAGGTGCATATTGAGGTACCAAGTGAGAAGAACACGTTAACTGGATCTTCTGAGTTGATCTCTGCTCCAACAGTACCTGTCGAATCCACGAGAGATACCACACAAGAGCAATCTGGACAACAGGCTGCCCCTGGTACTGGTAAGAACGCGAAGAAGAACGCTAGAAAGAATGCCAAAAAGAAGGCCAAGGCTGCTGCCGCTGCTGCCGCTGCTGCTACCACCGCGGCCACCGGGGCTGGCGGCATAGCTTTGGCTTCTTCTACTGAGATTACTCCAGCTCCTACAACTGAGTCCGAAGCTGATCTTGAGAACTCAGAATCGGAGGAAGTCATTCCTCCAACAGCTCCTGGTGAACAAGAAAGTGGATCATATGTTGAGCCAAAGCCAGTTGAGATTCCAGAGGAACAGAAATTCACTGTCGTATCTGATGCAGATGTATTGGAGAGGGATGATTTGCTATTGAGCCCTGAAGACGTTAGTGGTTCGACCACAGCCTTCACCACTCTTGACCCAAAGCACCCAGGCGAGAAGGTAAAGAAGTCTGACCTTCCATCTGAACTGGATGTTTCTGCCACTCCAGAAGCTCAGGCCACTGCTACTTCGTTAAAAACGAATGTAGAAACGTCTAGCTCTGCATCTCCAAAGAAGGAGTCATTCTTTAAGAAGATCTTCAAGACACACTCTGGAGAATCAAGCGCTAAGGTTCCAACGACAACTGCTGTTGTAGCAGGAGCACCAGCTGCAACTGCCCATGTAGAAACTGCTATTAATTCTGCTTCAAGCGCGCTTGTGACAGAAGAAAAGCAAGCTGTTGAGACCATCGGACCAGATGAGACTCCGGCTGAAGACACAAACGACGACGCTGCCTCTTTGTACTCCATCAGAGAAGTTGTTACTTATGAATATTTTACTCCAGAAGAGGAAGCCGCTCTTCGTGCATCTGTTAAGGCCTGAACTACGTTCATTCGATTGTAGATTTCCTTTTTTTACAGGGGGTTAATCCTTTTTGTATTCTAGCTTAATTTTAATACATCGTTTTGACTGACTGTAGTTAGCGAAGATAGTTTGGGATGACGTTAATTTATATGATACCCCTCGTGGGTTGATACGTATATTCAACACATTATGTTATCACACATAGCCAACCAAGAGTAGCATAGACAAGACCAACCGGATAGATAGCTAGGAAGACTCTTCCTGGTAAGACACCATTCACCTTCAAATTCACTGTGGCCGCGTAGACTGCCCAAGCAACAAACACTAGGTACAAGATGAATCTGACAAAGCTCCACTTGATGAAAATAGAGAGCGTGGCACTAATTAACAATGGGAATAGTGCATAGCCCGTGGTAGAAAGTGCGTTGAAAAATGAAATTGTTCCACCAAGCAATTGGATGTTGATAGCGATAACTGCGAGCGTCAGCCAAATCAAGGCAAAAACGCTTGAAAACACCTCAGAACTGGATGCCTGTGGAGACAACACTCCCAAAATGACAGAGAATATCAAAATAAATACCAGTGGACCCCATAAATCCCAATCCAGCTCCTTCAAACCGGCATCGTCAACCGGGATGTTTTGAATATCTTGCTCCAAATCCTGCTCCAATTGATCATAATTGATACCAATATTGATACCTGAGTTTCTAGCCGCAATAATCAGATTGTGTTGCTGGATCTTGGCTAGCTTATTGAGTGAATGTGGCCACACAACGTGGTAAAGCCTCTGCCCAATGGCTCTTAGGTCCCTTTCAAGGGTCTTCCACACGGGTTCATCAAGGGTATCTCCACCAGAAAAGGCACGTTCTTTGACTTGTTCGTTCTTGATAGGATTGAATGAGGATGATAGATCAATGTTCGGCTGTGTGAAGGAGCTCAAATTGAAAAATTGACTTGACGACGTCCCTTGTTGTTGGGGTGGAGTGGTTTGAGATTGTGCAGGTGTCTTCTTATTACTAGATATTTCCACATCAGGCTCTATGTAATCTTCACCTAGGTCAAAGTCATCGGCTGCTTCTGGGTCAACTTGAACTGGTTTCCACTTAGACATTGATTGTTTGTTTGATGTGAGTAGTGTCAAAAAAAGATAATTAAGGTGGTTGTCAGAAATAAGCTTGGGTTTTTAATCACTGCAATTTTTTGCTAAGAGATTGTTCACATCCGATATTACTCATCATTCAGACACCTTTGAAAATTCGAACTCGCGCTCGTATTTCCAAAGTTGGCCTCCTGGCCCTATCCACTGCACCACAAAGGGCAACAATAACAAGTGGAAGGTAGGGAAATTCAGCCGACATTGCTTTTGTTCATAACCATTTCTAAATCAAGACTTTCTCCAAATAATTGAAAAGAAAAGTGGACGGAGGGTCTTGCGAATTTTTTTTTTCACCGGTAGTAGGGCTGAGACAACCTTTTTTAGTGACTCCGCTTAGAGTAGGCAGAACGCAGACAAGCTCATTGGTGTAGTACCCCGCGAAAAGAATGACTTTAAAAATTTGCGCTGCCCCACTTAAATAGGGAAGATCTGAGTGGATGAGCGGACAACGATAGTTAGTAATTCCTTAGGTTTGGAGTTCTTTAGTTCTTCGTGTAGTTTAGAATTGTAGTTTTCCCAGTCTTTTTCCCGCATTCACAAAAACACGAGCTAGAGGATCTAACAATTAAAGACAAATCAAATATTGAGGCTGATCCATTCTCCGTGCTTTCGAAACCCCCGCTAAAGATTTTTTCAGCCCCGCCAAATAAATAAATCCCTTAATTTCTTTTTTGTTGGTGACGACAACAAGTTTTTGAAACTCTAGAAAAGAGCTTCGTTTAAATACATTTGGTACTTAACACCAACATTTTGGAATACTTCGTCGCGGCGGAAATACAGAAGTCATTATCTTGATTCATTTTTGAACTGAGTGTCAATATAAGCAGACTCACCAGTACAGTGCAATGGACGACAAGACAAACCCGAAGGACCCCAATGCTCTTGTCATGGACAACGGGAAGGTCTATAAGATCCAGAAAGTACGTCAAAGAAAGATTCATTCATGTGTTCCGTGCCATTCAAGAAAGATCAAATGCTCCAGAGAGCAGCCGGCATGCCAGAACTGTATCAAAAATTCTTTAGAGTGCAAGTACTTCGTAAATGATCGGGTGTCAAGAGGAAAGAAGAGCAAGGAAGTTGACAAAGAGAGTGATATCAAGAAAAAACAAGAGCTAAAAGCCTATATGGAGCATGCAAAGACGTTGACAGGAATGTCACAGTCTCCAGTCCCCCCAGAGATTAGAGAGCAGCAGCCTCAAGCGCATTCACGCACGGAAGAACAACACCCAGTGCCGACTGTGGACACTTCCCCCGCAGCACACTGGCAGAAAAGTCCTTCCGAGTCAGGGTCTGTTACTATGAGTTCCCCAACTACACAAGACTCTGATAAGCTTCACAAGGACAAGTCAGTTATGTCAGATACCGAGAGCCACACCAGTCATGAATCGCTCACACCGCCAAAGCTTCATAACCCTCAATTGCTTCCGAGCGACAAACTATACACCAATGCAATCAACCATACGTACTCTGTCAACTCACTCTTTGATGCTAAGCAGGAACAACCACTGACTTCGAGCGCGGGCGTTCTAGATAATACCATTCTTTCAGACTTTCAACTTCGTCAGACGCCACAGCCTTCAGTACCAGTTAAGATTCAATATAATGATTACTCACTTCCCTCGGCCACACAGCTTCAACCATTCAACACCTCATATACTGCTTTCAATTTTGGAGTACCACTGATTTTGATGCCGAAACAACCAGATAATATCCCAGATGAGAAGCTGGAGGAGATTTTCGGTGCTTTGCCAACAAAGGACAGATCCTACATGCTGGTGAAGAGATACATAAAGGTGATTCACCCCATAATCCCTATTTTGGACGTGAAAGAGTTCACCAAGCAGCATGATGATTATTGGGATAATAAGATTGAAAACAAGTTAGAGTTTGTTAGTCTTTTATTAACAGTACTGTATGCTGCATCCAAGTCTGAATGTTTTGAGTTCAGCTATGATGAGATCACCAAGTTCGGTTTGAGTAATGAAATTCACAGATACTTGAGAGTGGCTAGAGTTGCATTGACTGCAATCAACTACCCACAGGTGTTTTCTTTGAAGGTTCTTCAAAGTGCTGTGATCCTACAGAGTACACTAGAAAACCCATCATTGATTGATGTGTCCATTCTGGTAAGAATCGCTCATATGATAAAGCTTCACAGAGACCCAGCTACTTTCCACAACATCTCGGATCCCAGTTTGGTGCAATTGAGAAGAATGTTGTGGTGGCAAATATTTTATCTGGACTCAATAACGTCTCTAAAGCAAATGAACCAGCCTTTGATTCGTTGTGATGAGTTCGATACGAGCTTCCCAATCGAGTATGTGGGTGGTTCCCTTTACTTTGAGATGTGCTTTTTGAACGGTAAGTTCAGATACAGTTTGATTTTAAATGAGTTGACACGTTTCATTTATGGAATCAGTATTCTGCCTTATAATACCATACAGGCCCTGAAGCAGAAGATCTTAGATTTGCATATTTCCTGCAATGCTTCAATTATGAATTTAGAGAACTACGAGAGATCAGCAAAATTGTCGTTTGATGAGTTGAACTTTATCCATTGGTCGAAGTCTGTATTGACTACTTACTGTGACCGTGCCTTGCTTCTCTTGCAGAAAAAGATCATCTTGGCCCACGTAATAAACACAAATGAAGAAGGAAACCATCAAATTTTCAGCAACAGCTATAATCAAATGGTTAACAACAAAAAGTCTCAGTTCAGCATCAACTCACTGTTCAATGGGAAAGGACCCAATCAGTACAACTCTGAATTTGTTACAATGTCAACCTACTCTTATGATGATTTGGCGAACAACTTGATTCCTGCCTCATTACACTACTTGTATGAGTTCTTGAAGAATAACAATGATGATATCTACAATGGATTCAACTGGGAGATTAGAAATCATCTACCATTCGACGCCATAATTTTGGTTTTGACCAACTTGATTTCTGACTTGGAAAAAAATCAACATTCAAAGATGAATTATGAATTAAGGAATGACATTAGATATCATTTACTTGACAAGACGTTGGATCTGATTTTCATTAAGTTTGACAACAAAAAGAGATCGATCATTAAGAACTGTTTTACATTGATTAGGTATCTCTTCCAGATCCTTAGATTAAAATACCTGAACAATGATGGTAGTCAGTCCAACTTGAATGACTTTGATGACAATTACACTGAACAGATCATTCCAAAGCCTGTAAATGGGGGTGGTAACGGTTATTTTAAGAGACAGTCAGTTTCCCCAAACAACATCGCACAGAATCCAAACAGCATTCAATCACTGATCAACAACAGTAACCACAACGCTTCTTCTCCAGTGCTTACTGCATCATGCTCACAAATTGCTCCAAGAACTATGAGAGCAACTGTTGGGTACAATAACGCTATTAGTCTCAGTGGTATTTCTAATACCTCGTCTTCATTGAAGGGCGTCAGCGTGAGTGATATGTTCGTCAATGGCTTGACAGGTGATGAGAACAGTGGAGTCATGGGTCCTAGTGGTTCATATGGGGATGGAATCGTAGATGAGAGTTACAAGGAGCATGAGCTAATGAGAATTAAGTCCCAAATCACAAAGTATCTGAGAGAAGAGAGACTGAATGATGATGATCCATTCAATAATAAGTTTTACATCTCAATTGAACATGAGGTGAAGTCGTTGATTCAGAGATTGATTTAAAAAACGATCGTAAACTAATTATGTGTAATATTTATTGACGAGTTTTATGAGCTAAGAATTTTGCTGTAGTTACATAGTCTTCAACTATGATGAATGCAAATTCATATCAGTTGTGCGGCAATCACCTGGAGGCGGTGCCTAGTCCTTTTTATCATGACGTAAGGCAAGACAGATAATCGCGAAAATTTCTGTTTCTGAAAAATTCACCCATTGCCGGTCCGCGAGAGCTGGTCATGAGAAAAATGAGCGGATCCAAAGGCATTGATTGATACAAATTAATTCTCAGTTCGAACTACTCGTTTTCGCTATTGAATCTGTTTATAGTGTGCAATCGGAAACATATTAGAGACATATTCCATGGCAAACAGAATGGATCAACAGGTACCCATGGGGTTGAATCATAGCCTGGACATTGCCGCAAGTGATGAGCAAGCCTACAACCGGAGGGTAGATGAACTAGATGCTGGGATGCACTCGTTAGAAGATATCCTTGATAAGAGCAGCCTAAGGTTTGAAAATTACCTCAAAACGGACAATGGTGACGATACACAAATGGGAGAACACAATATGAAAGAAATGCTTCAACCCCACCCACCTACTCTGACGGTAACACATATGGATCAGCTGATTGACCGATCTGTACCCAGTAGCAGTATTGGATACTTCAACGATAATCAATATATTGATGTTCCTCAACAAGTGCTACAGAAAGAGTTTGATCTTAGTAACCTCCAACCGTTATCATTAATGGGGGATGTGGACTTGAACATGGAGCTTTCAGGAAGCAACTATCCAAATATTTCTTTTGCTGATTCAACAACATTGGGCTCTGAATCAAGAACATCAAACGAATACTTTTCAAGGATTTCAAATGAGTTCTACCCAAGAGATTCTAATGAACTGTTTTCACGAGAATCTACCGAACTGTTTGATTCAAGTCTTTCTAACGTGGTTTCTCTAGAAGAAGTAGAGTCCAGAAAGTCCAGATTCAACTCAATTTCAAACTCTTTATCATCTATCTTCAAGAATGACAACAAGCCGTCTAGGTTTAACCTTAGGGGTATCAATCCTTTGTCAACAACTAATAGAGACCCAGCGGCAATGACTCCCAACATTCCGAACAATCTGGAGAGCATCGTAGAAAACCTCTCCATAGATGCTCAGAATCAGAACGACTCAGCACATCCATGTATACAGAACTTGCATGTGAAGAACTGTGATTGTGTTTCTAAGAAGAAGAGATCAACAACCAATAGCATCTTGAGTTCCCTTACTAATGCCAGACTTGGGTTCAATTCGAGCAAAACTGTGAAGAAACCAATCCGCGAGACTGTCATCAAAGAAGAAATGGAAATTGATACTGAGATCCTTGTTAATGGAGCAGTTATTGATTTCGACCAAGAATTGGAGAGGGTCATCTCGCTGGCTTCGAAACAATCTTCTTCTTACAACTTTAACAGTGCTAGAACGTCGACAGACACAAGATATACAGATGCGCGAACAGAGACTTCCACTCATGATGATCTGATTAAACTGGACCCTACTACAGTGAAGGATGAGAAACAGTCTCCCGACTATGCTGCTTTATTCTCTGATGTTCCACTCCCAAAGAAGCGTTCAAAGACATTGTCATTCAAGAAGAAGAGTCTGGCCTCACTTCAACAGCAAAACCAAGAACCGATTATGTCATTTGGAGAGGATGATGGAGAAGATGATGAGGAGAAAGATGAGCATGTTGACGATTCATTAAATCCTGATGTCATTTCAGCCGAGGAGGCCAAGCCTGAACGAATCAAGGAATACCCTTCAATCGCTGAGGACGGTTCTGTTCATATCATCCCAATGAAGGAGTCCACCCGTGGGCGTAAACCATCACTGGAATATGACGCATCAAAGACCTTTGTTTGTTCATCGTGTGGACGAAGATTCAGGAGACAAGAGCATCTCAAGAGGCATTATCGAAGCATTCACACAAATCAAAAACCATTCGATTGTCCTAAATGTTCAAAGAAGTTCTCAAGAAGTGATAACCTGGTCCAACACATCAAGACACATGAGAGGGAATGACTTGAGAAATACTCCTCGTGAGAAGATACTTATATATTTTTGCCGTTCACTTCATGTGTGCTGCTAATCAGAGCGGCCACGTTTTCCTTTGATCTAATTTAAATAATCATTATAATACAATTCCCAAATAACGTCGTATCTTCATAAGTTTGTATGCTACACACTGCCTCCTCCTTTATTGAAAACATCCAAGTCAAACTTCCATAATTTCAATCTCAGAACACCATAAGCGATCAGTCTGTAAATCACAGCAATAGCAAATAGAATACCAAAGTAAGATCTGTAATGAGCATTAAGAAGTCCATATTGTTCAAGAACATCTGTACCATTGTTAAAGATACAAGTCCCATCGATATTCATAGAAGCAGAGTCACATGTGAACGTCAGATCAGGTGGGAACCCCATGTTGAGGACAATCGAAACAGCATATTTCAGTGGACTCAAATAATTGAAACCTTTTAGAACGATATTCATATTCAAGGACATGATACCTGCCATGAACGTACCAATGGACAAGATCACTGACACAGAATTCACAGCGAACCCGGATTTCATAAATAATGTATTGGTGATGATTCCCAGACTTTCACCGCAAAAGCAAACCATCCAAACAATATACGCTACTGCAAAAAAGAACTGAGGAGAGCGCGGCATACCAACTGCCATGGCTGCAATAGAAGAGAATGCCAATGAGCTGATAATCTCGAATGGCAACTCCACGAGGGTATAGCTGATCAAGAATGGCGCAATTCCATATACACGATCATTATACTCGTGGTAAAAATAGTCTCTCTGTTGTGGGTATGAACTTAAGTTATTGAGCATTCCAGAGAAGTACACTGCCACATATTGTTGAATAACACCTAATCTTGTTTGTATACTCTGATAGTTGTTCTTCACCTGTGCTGTATAGATAGTCAAAAAGAAGGCCAATCCAAGAACATTGAAGAATCTACCAGCGATAATGTTGAAATCTCTTACTGTCGTCAATATAAATTGTGTGATGCATGAGGAGAATGCATTCATGAACTTCGCAGGCTTTCTAATAAACATGTGGTAATTGTGATTAAACTCTGCGACTGTAATTTTCTGAATGTTTTCAATAACAACCTTGTTCCTTGGATCATGGGCCCAGTGATCTAATAATTGATTTATCCTGCCTTCAGATAAGGCTTCCTTCTCCACACTTTGATTGTTCACTGAAATCAGATCGAGGACATGGTCTGCAGAATTGGTCAGCTTTGGACATGGATATCCAAGGTCATCAAAATATTCCATCATCCTCTTTTGTGTGCCATTGTAGCCAACGACTCCACCTTTGGCCAATAACAAAACTTGGCCAAATTTGTTAAATAAGTCTGCACGAGGCTGATGGATTGTCAAAATGATAGTCTTGCCCTCAGTTGTTAAAGTCTCTAGTATCTCAAGTATTGAAGACGCTGTGAAACTGTCTAACCCCGAAGTCGGTTCATCTAGAAATAAAATTTTTGGATTGTTGAGCAGTTGGATTCCAATAGCTAATCTTCGCTTCTCACCTCCAGAAATGCCCTTAATGAACTCACTTCCGACCAAAGTATTGGCACAGGCCTTAAGTCCAAGCTTTCCAATGACCTCTTCCACAATTGACCGTCTCTGAGCCTTCGACTTGTCAGGAATTCTTAAATCAGAAGCTAGCATCAAGGTTTCCCTGACACTTAATGAGGACAATAGATGGTCATCATCCTGGGAGACGTATGAACAGACAAGGTTGATCATCGTGGTGGAAACTTTGCAATTGTTGAAATAGATATCCCCAGTCGCCGAGTACCTGTTCACAATATCAGAGCTCAACCGTCCAGAGACAAGATTTAACAAAGAGGATTTACCAGATCCAGATGGACCCATAATGGCGTTGATTCTTCCACCTTTAAAAGTGGCTGTGATATTCCCAAGAATAGCTTTATCGACTCTCTTCCGAAACCTATGGCTCATTCTCACACTAAGGTAAATGTTGGAAAGAGTAATGTCAATAAGCTCATCATTCTGAGTCGCGTTTGATGCATCTTTATTCGCCACATCTTTCTCTTGATAACTTAAAACTGACTTAATCTGTTTTGACAAGGAAACGTCGACCTTCTTGAACTGGAGAACAAGACCTGCACAAATGTAGAACAAGATAACATAACTGAGAACTATGACTAGAGGAACTGCAATCCAGTTCTCCCAGTATCCATAAGATTCAATGATGTATCTTCCATTGTAGGCATTGCAACTGATATCATCAAAGTTGGCTTGTGGACAATTACCATAGAAGCCTGTGAACTGGTTCGCAATCAGTGCGCCAAATCCATACCAAACAAAGGCAATGTACTTTGTCCAACGAACATAGACTGGCATTGTGATGGAGTTGACAAAGTATCCACAGGCAAAAGACTGCAAAGTGTAGTTCAAATTGGCAAGTAATGATGCATTCGCAAAGTTTCTCGATACTGCTGTGCTGAACATGGCAAAGGTCATGGAGGCATTATGGACAAGCAGAATATTCATCCAGAATATGAAAAAATTTCTGGCGCTCACAACAAGGCCAAACATGAAGTATGTAATCAGGGAGAAGATCAGTGTGATGATAATATCCTCCGTGAAAAATTTTGAAACACGTCTAGAGAGCAAGAACCCCATCACAGTGACACAGCGGTCGGCTCGCTCGCGGTCATAGATCTTAATGTCAGATGAAGTAAGACGGTATGTCTCAAACAGGAGCATAAGGTATCCTTGAAGGCCATTAGCTGAGTATAAAGCACCGGCAATAGTGCGGATACCCTTGAGATCATTACCTGGCTTAAAAAAGACCCAACCGCAAATAATGCCCATGAAGATGGATTCTGCGCACAACGAGCAAAAAGTTTCCTTGTCTCTGATGGTGAGCAGTGTGGTCCTCTTTGTCAAAACAACCAACTCTCTCAAGAAGGGAGCTTTCGTGATAGCAACATCTTCTTTTTCCGTTACATTAGCTAGTAGCGTTACTGGTAATAAATTCTGATAGGATTGCCAAGTACTGGCAAATTCTGATACCCTTAAAATATCTACTTCTTCTGCCTCTTCGGTTCGCATATCCACTGTGGTGATGTCAATCAAAAAATCAGCAGGGTTAACAGAATTTGGAACATCATAACCCAACTGGTGGAAATATTTCAACACTCTATCTAGAGCGTCATTATAAACAGTTTGACCCCTGGAAAGAATACACAGGTAGTCAAATAAGAAGAAGATATCAGATCTTGGTTGATGGATGCTAACAATGATGGTTCTTCCTCTCCTTGAAAGTTGTTTCAGTGTCTTGATCAACAAGAAAGCTGAATGCGCATCAAGCCCAGTAGTAGGTTCATCGAGAAAGAGCAGCGAGGGGTTAGACAGAATCTGAATTCCGATACTCAGTCTTCGCTTCTCACCACCAGAGAGACCCTTGTGAGTGGAATCTCCAACAAGTGTATCCGCACAATCCTTAAGTCCTAATTCCCAAATAACTTCTTCAACAAGCTTCATTCTCTCATCAGCTGTCGTAGAATCAGGAAGTCTTAGCTCGGTTGTGTATTTTAGCGTCTCACGTGCTGTCAAATTTGGCGATAGAATATCTTGTTGAATCACATAGGCGTTCCTGACTTTGGAGAGCGACGAGCCATTATAGAGGATTTCACCTGTTTGCAATAAATTCGAAGACGATGATCTTCCAGCTAAAACATTCAATAAGGTAGTTTTACCTGAACCTGAGCCTCCGATAATAGCCATTAGGGATCCACTGGGGAGGTCGAATGAAGTGGAGTCCAATATTGGTCTTCTTGGTGGGCATGCTGCGTTGTTGTTATCCTTACTCTTTCGTTTGAGCAGGAACTTGCTACTACTCCTTTCTTTTGGCATCACTGATAGACCTCTGACAGACACTGACACAGGTATTATGTTCTGAAAGGAGAGGTCTTGGTAGCTTGAGTTATCATTTGGTGTATCTATGGACATCTTTGCGTCATTGCTAACCATTGCCATCTTCCTATGAGAAAGAGTGCTACTGCGAATAGCAATGCGTCTTCAGTATCAGGTAGAGTCCACCGATAATAGGGTGTTCAGATAGCCAAACTATTAAGACCTCACTCGAACTTTGTCCTCAGGTTAACTTGTAAGCTATCTTTTTTTTTCTTTTTCACATTAGCTTGTTTAGCGGGTTCATAATTGTAAGTAGTCATATGCAGTTCAAGGTAGATCTTGATCGGGAAACATTCACATATAGATACAGATGGCCACTGGCTCATGAGTCGTATGGGGTGTAAAACACGCTCTTTTGAAGCAATTGCGGATACAATTTTCGGGGTTTAAGACTCTATTGACTTACTAGCTTAAAGATTGTAGGCAAGTACATTGTTAAGAGCACTGTATAGTCAGCTTCAAAACTACTAACTGAAGGCTCTCTATACATCGGAGTGATCTCTATCATATACAGTACTATTGAAGTAGAAATATACTTGAGCATAATCCTCTCTGAAGATAAATTAATGAATTTGGCGTGACGCAATACATTTGGAATGAAGTATACAATCGGACACAGCATATTGCACCTAGAGACTAAAGACTTGATATGCCCATAGGCCATAGGTGACAGCATAAAACTCAGAAAGCATTGGTGTCAGGATATCATGCTTGTGACTCACGCAGCATTTAGACTTGATTCAATGTTTTACATTTACAATACAGTGACTATTTTAGGCATCGAGTTCCGAGGATTAAAACCTTGGTGCATCAGTTCCGGTATCAGGTCTCTCACCTTTAGATCCCATGAAATCAACGGGCACAACAGACCTACAACAAAAAGCCTAAAACAAACATTTCCAGCTAAACGGATCTGCTTCTCGCTATGTTTAATAACAACGGTTATGGACAGCTCCAATACGGACAGCTTGGTTCAGGTGGCCTGCAGCCACAGCAGACTGGCTTCCAACAGCAACAACAACAACAACAACAACAACAACAATACCAGCAGGAGCAGCCTCAGTATCAAGTAGGTCCTCAGACTACAGGCTATCAAACTCCGGCGAATAATGGCTTCCAACAGTTTCAGCAGCCACTGACTACCTTTGGTGGACCACCTCAGCAACAACCATTGTATGCTCAGCCAACTGGTTTCGTCCAACCCCAACAGACGGGATATGTCGGTGCTAACCAGGTCCAACAACCATTAGTATCTCAACCGACCGGATTCTTCTCTGTAGCTCAACAGGTCAGTAAGAACACTGATCTTAAGATCCCAAACATCAGACTATCCTTCATTAGCTATCAAGATCAGTCCAAGTTCGAGGAGTTGTTTCGTTCTGCTGTTCCAAAGGGATCAAACGCTATCTCTGCCGATGCTGCTAGAGATATCTTGCTAAAGTCAGGGTTGCAACCTGCTCAGCTTGGAAAAATCTGGGAGCTGTCAGACTTGAACAAATCAGGTCAATTGCTATTCCCTGAGTTTGCGCTGGCTTTGTATCTGGTCAACATTGTGTTGACTGGAAAACCAGTCCCACAAGAGCTTGACGGTTCAACAAAACGCGAAGTCGAGGGTTTTATAGATGCGATTAACTTCAGCGTTCCTGATGAAGTTGAGAATAAGGCGAAGACTCCGTTTGACAATTTAATCTCCAACAACTTGCCTTCTTTGAACCAGCTTAGTGGATTGCAGTTTGGTCAACAGCAGCCAGTATCATTTAGCCAACCGTTACAACCGCAAACCACAGGTTACCAGCCACTTCAGCCCCAAACCACGGGTTATGCACCTCTTCAACCACAGACAACTGGCTTTAACCCATTACAATTCCAGCAAACTGGTACTATTCCAGCGCTCCCACCAACATCTTTTGGTACATTTCAACCATTGCAACCTCAAACCACCGGTTACCAACCTTTGCAATCTCAATCCACTGGATTTTCAGGTTTACCCTTGCAAATTACCGGTAGCTTCAATGCCCCGCAGATGCTTCAGGCACAGAAGACTGGTGTTGGTAATAATACGTTCTTCCAGTCGAATTTGCTTGCTCCTCAAAAGACTGGTGGTTTCCAAAACATCGGCCAGTTCCAAAATGTGAACAACCAGCAAGAATTTATAAAGCCGCAGGAGAAACAATTGTTCAGTAAAATTTTTGACACTTATGACGCCAAACACCAAGGCAAGTTAGACCCTCAAGTTTCAGCCGAAATCTTTAGAAAATCTGGTCTAAATCGCTCCGAATTGGAAAAGGTATGGAATTTGATCACCCCAAATGATGAAAGCTACTTGACCCGTGAAACTTTCTCCTTGGGTATGTGGTTGATCTACAGAAAGTTGAATGGACATGAACTACCGAACCGTCTACCTGCATCCTTATTGCCAGATAGCACCCAATTGATCAACGATGTCAAGAATAAGTTGAAATTACAACCATCCGTTGCTAAGTCCAATAGCTTTGGTAGTAAGTTTGTGAACAACGATAGTCAAATAAACTACTCAAAAAAGAAGGAGGAAGAGAGGGAAGTTTCCGAAGTTGACCTAATCAAGGGCCAATTGGAACACAAACAGGCTCTATTTGATCTATTGTCAAAGGAAAACGTGAAACTGTCATCCCAAAACTCATCATCCGGTGACGACGCGAAAACTATCGAGGACTTGAAGTCACAAATCAGAGGCTTACCATTTGGGAACAACTTAGAGAAGCTACAGTTGAAGGATAAGCTGAACTCTCTAAATTCACGAGTTCCAGAGTTAATTCGTGAAATTTCCAGAATTGACAATGAGATCACAAACTGCCGCATTGAGTTGTACAAAGCCAAGCATCCATCCTCCATCATTGGAACTGGACCAAATGGCGAGGTGACCGAGGCGGATAAAAGAAAGGCTAAAAATAAAGCCCTATTGAATCAAAGAATGGCTGCTTTGACTGGTAAACCAGTCGCTGATGCTGGTGACTTTGAAGCTGAACAAAGAGAGTTTGAAGCTGAAGTTGCTAGGATCAAACAGTCAAACCAGGAAACGCAGGGAATCATTATCGACATCGAGAGGACTATTGAGGATCTTTCGCAAAGTGCCAAGGTTGTGTTGAACAGTAATGTTGACAGCAATGACTACAAGAAGTTCGAACTTGGCCTGGGCGTACAGCCAGAAGTTGCCCAATTAATTAAGGAGGCCAGAATGGCTAAAACTACATCTTCAAGACCTGTCTACAATGGAAGAAGCAACTCTTCCCCTTCCCCTGCCTCACTTCACCCAGCTCCGTCCTCAAAACTTGCTGTTCCAGATAAGCCACAAGGTTTGGATAAGCCATCTACACCAGAGTCCTACCCTAAAGCCAAAACTGCACAAGAACGTGCAACTCATATGAAGGAGGAAGCCAGAAAGAGAATGCAAGAGAAGATGGCAAAGTTTGGTCTGAACAGAAATAAGTCAACACAAAATTCACGAATCACGACATCTACCGTTCAGTCTCTTGAGAATAAAGCCGCTGAGCCTGTGAAGGCGCATGAACTGGTCGTTCCGGAACCAGTTGCGGCTACTCCAGTCGAAACTGCAAAGAAACCAGTCTCGAATGCACCTGATATTATTAAAGCTCCTGAACAGATGTCAATTCCTGCTGTTCACAACAGGAAGAAGCAGGAGAAAGAAGCTAGGTTGGCCGAGCTGCGTAGACAACTTGAAGAGGCTGAAAAGGATGATGAGAGTGATGAAGATGAAGTCAACATTGAACCAAAAGCTCAAACATTTGCGCCTCAACCCCAAAGAGTTGGACCACCTCCACCTCCCCAAACAAAAGTTTCCCAGCAGTCTGTTACTTCAACAGCTGTTGACAGCAAGTCTGATCAGGCCATTTCTCAAAATATCCCTGCTGACACCAAGATTGATCAAGAACTACTGCCACACCATGACTCGAATCCATTTGCTAAGAACATGGCTGTCCCCTCTAATAATCCATTTGGAAAACAGATTATTCCTAACACCTCAAGCAAGGGTATTATTCCAACAGCCACAATTGACTTGAACAAGATTGCAGCCCAGAGAAAAGCTCAGCGTGGGGAAGAAAGTGACGATGATGACTGGAGCGAAGATGAGAACGTTGTGAGTGATGATGACGAGGCACCAACCCGTCAAGGTGCAGCCCATTTGGCAGGGTTGCTATTCTCTAGTATGGGTCCTCCTTCTAGAAGCACTACCCAAACTCCAAAGGATGAAAAGCCAGAGCCAACGTTTCAAGTTAAGGCAAAGCCTGTGCCTATTGCTGCTCCTTTGCCAACCATTTCGACACCACAGCTACCATCTCTACGAGCTGCTGAAGCCCCTGCGGAGGCGGCTGTCACATCTGCTCCGCCATTACCACAACTCGCAGCACCAGTTACGCCAGTAGCACCATCACCTCGTGGGATAGAGTCTGCATCTGCACCTGCACCAGCGGCTCCTACACAGACATCTGTTGCCCCATCAACCCTAGCTCTGGCACAGGAACCTGATGAATGTGTTGATGCAGTTGAGCGTGAAGCTCCAACCCCACATGGAGTTCCTCCTCCACCAGCTGCTCCAACTCCACCAATTCCGCAAACAGATATCATTCTTCCATCGCCATTGCCAGAAGCCACTACGCCTACTGGACTGTCTATCCCTGCTATACCAGAGTTTGCGGCTTCACCTCTTCCTGGCACTCAAGCACCTCTTCCCCCACCGCTTCCAGAGACCGCAGCTCCACCTCCACCACCGCTTCCAGAGACCGCAGCTCCACCTCCACCACCGCTTCCTGATTTTTCTACTCCTGTTGCACCACCGCCTCCTGTTCTGCAATCTGAAACTTCGGTACCCCCGCCTGCTCCACACGCACCCACGCCACCTGTACCAACTGCCTTTGAACCAGCGCCTGCTATTGGCGGAGGTTTGCCATTCCTTTCAGAGATACAAAAGAGAAGAGACGATTCTCATACAGTTGGCTAGATGGAATGCTGTATTTTACAGTTAGAAAAGAATGTATTGATTTGAATTTTTGTTTTTACATAACTCTGTAGTACGTTAAAGGCATCCATGTGAATAAGACGTTTAAAAACTTTAAATATATAGTATTGAAGATAGTATTAGGGATCATGGCGAACCTCAATTTCTACATTCTGTCAGCTGACATTAGTGTCATTATGCTTGCCTTTGTAGACAGTGGTTATTCAGCGAGGATCAGAAGTAGATATATTTCTCGAGTCCACTATTAGCTTTTTGCGAAGCAAATGAAGAAACGGCTCCCAGGGCCTAAGAATATTTTATATTCCTTGCTTTAATTATCTCTCTTCCTGTGCAACTTCCTAAATGAATTAATACTCCATTTATTAAAAAATTAAGATGAAGAAATAGTCCAAATAAAATTATATAATTAATTTTTATACTTATATTTTTTTGAAAGCACTTCCAATAATGTATTATCATTTTTTATTAGAATTATAAGCTTTTGAATCTATTAATTTAAAATATTCAAATATTAAATACAGTAAGGGAGAAAGACAGGCCCATCCGATTTTGCGAGGTGCCCGCCATGGACAATATCCTCCATTGTCTTGGAGGTAGTTATTCAAACTGGCTTTGTTTAAGCGTTGTGACTTTATCATAGTAATTGAAGCTAGGAGTTCATTCAAGTAGTGCTCTATTTTTAACTTTCCCACAAGTATGAGCAGAAGCTGATATTCTTAAAGCCGTGTGACCCCAGACTTGATCAGATTTCCAGAACAGAAGTGCAACACCAATCTCTACAAGAGGATCATGACAAGAATATGAAATACACCTTCAAATAAATACTATAAATATCTTGAAAACCTATATAAAATGAAACATTAAACTCCCTTGAGCTATCTAAGCTTGAGCCTTCTTCTCAGCAGCGGCAGCAGCCATCTTGTTCAAAGCAGAACCGTACTTGAACCATTCAATTTGTTCAGTGTTGTAAGTGTGGGACAATTCAGTCTCCCATGGCTCACCTTCAACTGGAGTGACTCTCATCTTCAAGTTCTTACCTGGAGCCAAACCAGGCAAGCCCAAAATGGAGATCTTATCAGTTGGGTTGATCTTGTCGTAGTCAGCTGGGTTGACAAAGTTCAATGGCAATAGACCTTGCTTCTTCAAGTTGGTCTCGTGGATACGGGCAAAGGACTTGGTGATAATGGCGAAACCGCCCAAGAATCTTGGTTCCAAAGCAGCATGCTCACGGGAAGAACCCTCACCGAAGTTCTCACCACCAATAACAACCCACTTAATACCGTTGTCACGGTAGTCAGCAGCGGTGTCTGGAACACCCTTGTACTCACCAGTGTAAACGTTTCTAACGTTGTTGGCCTCGCCGTTCTCGGCGTTAATAGCACCAATCATGTAGTTGTTAGAAATGTTTTGCAAGTGACCTCTGTACTTCAACCAAGGACCAGCCATAGAGATGTGATCAGTGGTAGTCTTACCAAGAGACTTAATCAAGATTGGTAAGTCAATACCATCCTTACCGTCCCAGGCCTTGAATGGAGTCAATTTCTGCAAACGGTCAGATTCTGGAGCAATGTTGACCTGAACAACAGATCTATCAGCTGGTGGAGCTTGGTAGGTGTTCTCACCAGCATCGTAACCTCTAACTGGCAAACCGTCACCAGATGGTGGTTGCAATAGGAACTCCTTACCGTCAGCACCAACAAGCTTATCGGTGATTGGGTTGAATCTCAAATCACCAGCAATGGCGAAAGCGGTAGTCAACTCTGGGGAGGCAACAAAGGCGTGAGTGGCTGGGTTACCATCGTTTCTGGCAGTGAAGTTTCTGTTGTAGGAGGAGACAATGGTGTTCTTGTCACCCTTCTTAATATCTTGTCTGTCCCATTGACCAATACATGGACCACAGGCGTTGGCTAGGACGATACCACCGAACTCCTCGAAGGTCTCCAATTGACCGTCACGGGCAATGGTGGCTCTAATCTGTTCAGAACCTGGGGTAACAGTGAACAAAGCCTTTGACTTGATACCGTGGGCAGCGGCATCCTTAATGATTGAAGCAGAACGGGACATATCCTCGTAAGAAGAGTTGGTACAAGAACCGATCAAACCAACCTTAACTTCCAATGGCCAGTCGTTCTCAACTGCAACCTCCTTCAACTTAGAGATTGGGGTGGCCAAATCTGGAGTGAATGGACCGTTAACATGTGGCTCCAAAGTGTTCAAGTCAATCTCAATGACCTCATCATACTCAGCACCCTCATCAGCAGACAAGAAGTCGTTCTTGTAGACGTTGGCAAACTCAGCAATCTTGGATCTACCAGTGGCGTTCAAGTAGTCAACCATGGACTTGTTGAATGGGAAGACAGAAGTGGTAGCACCAATTTCAGCACCCATGTTACAGATGGTACCCATACCAGTACATGAGAAAGTGTCAACACCATCACCGAAGTACTCAACAATTTTACCAGTACCACCCTTGACAGTAGTGATACCAGCCAACTTCAAAATGATATCCTTTGGAGAAGTCCAACCGTTCATCTTACCGGTCAACTTAACACCCATAATCTTTGGAGCCTTCAACTCCCATGGCAAGTCAGCCATGACATCAACAGCGTCAGCACCACCAACACCAATAGCCAATTGACCTAGACCACCAGCATTTGGAGTGTGGGAATCGGTACCAATGATCAAGGCACCTGGGAAAGCATAGTTCTCAAGAACGATTTGGTGGATAATACCAGAACCTGGCTTCCAGAAACCAATGTTGTACTTGGCAGTAGCAGTGGACAAGAAATCGTAAACCTCCTTGTTCAACTCGTTGGCACGGGCCAAATCCTTAGCACCACCAACTTGAGCTTGAATCAAGTGATCACAGTGAACAGTGGTTGGAGTGGCAACTTGTGGTAGACCAGCAGACATGAATTGCAAAATGGCCATTTGGGCAGTGGCATCCTGACAAGCAACACGGTCAGGTCTCAACTTCAAGTAAGAGATACCACGCTCAATATCTTGCTCATGTGGCTTGTCCAAGTGACCGTAAAGGATCTTCTCAGCGTAGGTCAATGGTCTGCCCAATCTTTGCTTGACAATCTCCACGTTTTCCAAGTGCTTCTTGTACTGGATGAAGGAGTAATCCTCTAGCAAGTTTTGGTTCACCTTGGAATCCCTGGTGATCTGGGCGGCAGTGGCAAAACCACGAGCCAATTGCTTCTGTGTTCTAACACGGGCAGCCAACATGTTGTTCTTTGAAGAGATGAACTAAATGGAAGAGAGAGTTGTGAAAACTGGAAAAAGTTTTGATTTTATGTGATGTGGGAAAAAGTCGGTCATTCAACAATTCCGCGTGGCTGTCGATGAGCTCGGAAAGTGCCAAAAATTGGTACAAAACATGGGATAAAAAGGTCGCAGGAAAACAGAATGAGGTGCTATTAGATCAATCTATATTAATACATAACATTTACGCTTTGTTTGACCATGAATAGCTCCCTGTGGCACCTTATAAGAGCCTCTTCTCTGTGTATAAGCATGATTTCTCTGTGCTCTCATTGGCCAGCTTCATAGACAAAGGGCCTGCCAACTCGCGGTACCGATAAAATCGAGCATCAAGCCTTTCCCGAGATCGGTTCAATCTATAATGTGTGTGGGTGTTTACGTAAGGATTGGTAAATACTGTACTTTAATTGGCTGAAGCGTCCTCTCCGGATGTATGGATCCTCCGAGGTCACGTGTACTATGATTATGTAACTATCGGCGCTCCGGAGGTTTCGCGGTCCCGGATCCATGGGGGTAAATAGTGGGGAAGGGATGGAGAAAATGACAGTTGGTAAGAATTCTGAGATTACCTCGTAAGATCACCTGATTCTTAGAGAAACAGGATGGGTTGGTGTTGACCTGAAATTAAAACTACGGAGAAAATTACTGAAATCTTAGGCATATGAGATCAACGTTCCATAATCTTTCTAGGGACATCGTAAGCTCTGTTCAAAGTCCAGATCTGTTTCTTGGCCCTATGTTGTTAGCTTGAGATGTTCTAACTTTCTTCCTCATTCTTATATTTTACTTCAGTACTTTCACTTTCCTAACACACCAAATTTCGAGATTATCTTGGGTTTGGGCATCAAACCCTTATGGAATAATACCATCTTATGAGATGATTTGTTAAACGGAATAACAAAGCTAATTGAAAGCTACAGAATATAGCAGCCAACATGGAGAAGGCAAAGTTGATCGGAACAAACGAATTCTTAGGTCGTGTGACAAAGAGACATTGAAATACTGCTTTCATAGATGACATCAGTATCAACCTAGAAAATTCATTAGTAAACTTTTAATTGTACAAGCTCTTTGTTAGCTTCCGCTATACTTTCAGTGTTTTTCTATAAAATCCCTAATTGAGAACATAGGTGGTTCTTGAACTTAGAAGTGTTGAAGGTCCAATCCGCTCAGTCTATGAGAAGATGGAATAATCAAGAGAGCTAACTTTAAAGCGTGGTTGGATCTAGCTAGGGCAGTAATGTCACATATCAAGCTATTACACATATTATCAAACTTTTATAAATATAAACAATCTTTAACATCTACTGATGCCATTGTTGTATATCAAACTGTTGTTGAGGTTGTTGCTGGCCATAAAATGTTTGTTCTGGTCGTTGTGTGAACCCTGTGTGTTGCTGCTGTGGCTGGCCAAATCCAGATGGAGTCTGTTGTCCAAACACTGTTAATTGTGGCTGCTGCTGTTGGCCAAAACCTGTGAACTGGGTTGTCTGTTGTGTGAACTGCGCTGCTTGTAATGGAGCTGAGGCGGCTGTTGGTGTAGAGTACAGTGACATTAATTGGTTCTTATCAAGACCTGTCTGTTGCTGCTGTTGGAACTGAAGGCCACCTTGCTGATACTGTGGGAATGTTGCGGTTGTCAGTTGGTGCTGTATACCTGTAGCCTGCACCTGTTGAAGTTGCTGTTGTTGCTGTTGTTGATAAAAAGCTAAGCTCTGTTCAAATTGTTGCTGTTGCACTGGATCAACATAAATAATGCCCGTAGCTGGGTCGAGAAATTGTTGCGGAGGCTCTGGAGGGCCATTAGTAGAGCTAGAAGGAGTTGGTGCACTATTAGACCACCATTCAGACGAGGACGCAGGTGCACTGGTACCCTGAGTCGTGGTGGTTCCTTGAGAAGGTGCCTGCGATTGACCTGGTCTCTTTGGTAGACTGGGTTTTGGGCCCTCCTCTGCGCGGAAGCTTTCCGAGACTGATAAGATCTCGACAGCATATCCCAGGTCACCCTTTGCAAGAGATAGAGCCTCGTAATTATCATCTATGTTGTTAAATCCCCTATCTTGAAGTTGTGGCTCGAGTTTTCTGTACTTCAATCTCTCAATTTCAGGAATATCCCTTCCAGTAAGTTTTGGTATACTGAATCTGTCTCTTCTGCTACTCTGGGCACTTCTTCCATGTTTTCCAAGATGGTACTCTGCCTTAGAAATCTCATCATACCTGAATTTACCAAGAATATATTTGTTTCTCAACCATTGATAGAGTTCATCCTTGTCATCGTCGTCGAATGGAAACGGCTCATCCTTTGGATTCCATAACTTCTTGTTCTTCTTATTTCCCAATGATGACATGTTTTCGAGGTCCACGTCATCCCACTTATCTAAAGTCAGGCTTTTCACGATGGATACTTCATCACCCAGTTTGCGATGCAGAGAAGCACACCGGCCACACAGAAAGACCCCCAGATTCGGGGACGCCCATGTTGGATACGTAGCACCACACTCGCCACATTTATTCCGGTTTGATGATGAGTTGATGAGATCTATGAGTACCTTCTCTGTTTGTTTGCTGTTCCCACGTGCCATTATGGAGTATAGCTAACAATAGGAGTAGTAGTTGTGTCTCAAAGGACGAAAAGAGGCGCGAATTTTATCGGGAACAAATGAGCATCCAAAATAGATGGGCCGGGTAAAAAAAGAAACAGATAGAGATGATCAAAACATACGCTCTCTCTTCCCAAAATAAAAAAAGAGACAAAGCACTTTCAAATGGTAATCAAACCGTAATACCTAACATTACCTCAATCATGAATTAACAATCTAACTTCCCTTCACTTTTAAGGTACCAAAGAGCATCACACAAGATCAAAAGCTCACCCGCTTAATGGACTTCCTCACCGCCGATCACAACATTTACTCCATTAAAGAGCTTGAGTCCACAGCGGCTAAGGCGATTGGAGTCCATGGAATGCAAATTAAAGACCTCATTCAGACATTGATTGATGATGATAAGATCAAAATTGAGAAATGTGGAAGCAGTATGGTGTACTGGTGTTTTGAGGAGGATGAATTGAAGCGATTGGACGCCGCTAAGCAGTTAAAGATTAGCAAGCTTGAAATACTGCAAAAGAAAAAGGCAGCACTCATTGCAGAGCTTAACCGTTCAAAGAAAAAAAGAGCTTCTGTGAAGAAAAGTACCCAGTTAATGAGACAGAGAGATGAGTTGCTGATCGAGAAACTGAAGTTAGAGGCTCAGGTGGAGTCATCCAATTTGGATACAGGTACTGCTAGATCACAACTCCTAGAGAAATTTACTATCGCTGAGTCATATGCTGATAACATTGAGATATTAATTATGCATTTCCAAAGACAGAATGGTGTTGATAGAAGCTACTTTCAAGAAGAGATTGGTGTGCCTTCTGAATTCAAAGATCTATCAAGTGTCAACGCATTAATCAGATAAGTTTTTGGAATGCTAGTATCTGTCTGCTTTATTCACTTGATTATTGGGCATTATTTTTTTTTTGAGTTTACCATCCAATAAATGAACATATGTTTTGTTGTTTATAAACTTTAAGCCCTCATCGAATTTGTGAAGAATTGAATCCACGGTTTAGAGCCTCTAAAAGAAAGATTCTGGAAACACGTCACTAATTACCTCTTGTCTCGTATTTTTATGGTTGTAGACCCAAACGCATGATGTGCAGCATGTAAATTTGAGGGAGTAAGAGTAGGCAGCATCCCCCGCAAGATGTCAATTATTCATCTGAAAACTTAATATCGAATAGTGATGTACAGAATACAACAAGCCCAAATACAATATGTAGGCAGAATGCCAATGGGTGAGTGAGATCACATAGTCATGAATAATTCGCACAATATGCTCCTGTGAGATCTTTGGTTCCTCAGCTACTTGAATATCTGGAGGCACCATCGGGGCAATTATTTTTGTCATAAACTTAAATAGATAACAGGAGTTGCATAGTTCATTTTCTCCGTTGACAACAATGCTAGACGGGCCTCAATTGGGATGGAAACAAAGTTAGGAGTCTGGTGTGATGGTGGCTACCAGTCAACAGTTAAATCACACACTTGACTCGTTGTCTATTTACGTTGTACTGTAATTGAATCAAGTCTCTGACATGCAGAAGAATCAATTTGCACTTCCCCCAAAGCTAAATTTTTAGTAAAACTGACGCAAGCAAGTAAACGCACACCGGCTGTGGATGGCCCGATTTTGACCAGTTTTTGTGTCAGTCACGTGAGAGGGGTTTTACTGTCACGTGCAATATGGTCATCTTGCTCATTTTTATCGGTAGTAAGGCATTTTCTAACACAAAAGGAAGGGAAAGGTCTTCATAAAAGACGATTAATATGCATTCTAATCCTTGTGATATCTATTAGATATATATACTGTTGTTTATCAGCGGATTCAAGCTACGATCATTTTTCCCGATAGCATTTCCTGTTTTCTGGTACACGCACACCCAATGCTTATCGAAGCTCGTCATTGTAATTTTTTGTTTTGATTGTTTCATCCTTTTCCTTAAAAGCATAGTTAGGATTCTGTTTGCCACTGCGCATTACAAGGAAAGAACAGGTAGAATTTTAGCGATAACCAGGTCATCAGCATCGCACACCCCTCAAATACATTGACCCCAGTTTTGACGCGTTTCTCATCTATTCAACTTGTCTTGCCACTAGTTGCCCTAGTTTGCCTTTCAACTAAGTGTGAGTCACGATGCCTGATACATTACAAACGACCCCTAAAGTTATTGGCTGTTATAAAGTAGGAGCTGAGATTGGTCGTGGGTCATTTGCCAATGTTTACAAAGGCATCAATCTACAGAAACATGAAGCGGTTGCCATCAAGTCAGTAAGCCGGTCCCTTTTGAAGAACAAGAAGCTACTGGAGAATTTGGAGATTGAAATCTCCATCTTGAAGGATTTGAAGCACCCACAAATTGTTGAGTTATTGGATTATCAACAGACTGACCAACATTTCCACCTGATTATGGAGTACTGCTCACTGGGAGATTTGTCGTTTTTCATTAGAAGGAAGGATGAACTAATACAGAAGCACCCATTGATCAAGACAATGTTCAATAAGTATCCCACACCAAAAGTGGAGAAATTCAATGGCCTAAACAAAATTCTTGTACTAAACTATCTCAAACAATTGTCCTCAGCCTTGAAATTCTTGAGAAGCAAGAATTTGGTTCACAGAGATATCAAACCGCAAAACCTCTTACTTGCGCCTCCTATATTTGATCAAGATAAGTTTAATGAGATGGGATTTGTTGGACTGGCTGATTTACCTATCCTCAAGATTGCTGATTTCGGGTTTGCGAGGTTCCTACCCAACACAAGTTTGGCTGAGACTTTGTGTGGCTCCCCTCTATACATGGCTCCAGAGATTTTGAACTACCAAAAGTACACGGCAAAGGCTGATTTGTGGTCTGTTGGTGCAGTTGTTTATGAGATGTCTGTGGGTAAGCCGCCGTTCAAAGCTGCAAACCACTTGGAATTACTCAATAAGATAAAGAGAACTAAGGATAGAATCCATTTTCCTAGTGCAATTCAAGAGTATATTGATCCTCAGATCAAAAGGCTAATATGCTCATTATTGAAGTTTGAACCTACTGAACGTATGGGATTCAACGAATTTTTTGAAGATGATGTGGTAAACTACGACTTGAAAGTGCTATTGAACGAGGTTGATGAAAAGATTTGTTTGGAACCATCCCAGGTCAACGAGAACTTATTCATCTCAGAATACATTCAAAAGGGTCCAATCATTAATGATACTGTCAACCAGGATGATGATGTTGCCCATCCCGCCTCGCAATCTCCCACACCTGCTCCTGAAGAGACAATTGCGCGAGTACCAGTACAGGGCACAGAAACTAAGATTCAACAGATAACGAAGCGCGATATACAACCAATGAATCCTTCAAAAAATATGGTATCGCTACAAAAAAGCAATCCTTCGGGGTTCAAACTTAATTATCAGCTTGATTCTAAGAGAAAAGCATCGCTCAACAGATCCGACGTGGTTGTTGAGAAGGAGTATGTTGTCGTGGAGAAAACAGCAGTGGAGGTTAATGCCCTTGCAGATGAGCTAGCACAAACTGGTACAGGTATTGGTGCCATCGCACTCCCGGCCAATGCCCGTCGGGGGTCAAGAACAAGCTCTGGCGGATCCAATGGGGTCGCAATGGGAAGAAGACCATCTTTCGAAGCTCGAAGAATATCCATTTCACTTTCACCAACAAATGCTCTCTCTAAGGCACTTGGACTTGCTTCAACAAGACTCTTTGGTGGTAATAATCCACAGCAAATGTCAGTTGCTCCACAAGTTCCGAACCCCCCAGTCTCTAACAGCAATTCGCTGATAAACGACCTCATGACGAATCCAAACAATCAGCTCTTGTCTTCAAGACGTAACTCGGATTTCTACAAGATGGGCATTGTTGAGCAGTTAGAGAACTTGGCAACAAAGGCACATGTCATTAATCTTTTTGCCGAAGTGAAGTTTAGCCAATTGATTCCATCTCCACCATCAGTTAACTCGTATGCTATTGAAGATGATGAGGATGATGAGGATGACCTGCTATCCTCTGATGATAACGGTTTACCTCCAGAAGTGGTGAAGGTTCTTGCTGGGGAGGCAGTGCTGCTGTATGTGAAGACGTTGTCGCTATTATCGAAGGCTATGAACCTTGCTAGTGAATGGTGGCACAAGAATTCGGACTCACCACCGTTCCGTCTGAATGAGCTTGTGCAGTGGATTCGTGAACGTTTCAATGAGTGCTTGGGAAAGGCTGAGTTTGTCAAACTTAAGCTCCATGATGCTGACAAAAGGCTTTACGAGAAAGATGAAAACTTTCTTTCTAAATTTCCACATATTTACTCTGAGAGATTGATCTACGATCGTGCGTTGGAGATTGCTAAGAACACTGCTAAGATGGAGATGTCCAGCGCCCAAACTGCAGAGAATCTAATTGGATGTGAGTTGGCTTATACCACCTCTGTATGGATGTTGGAAGCACTTTTAGAAGAAAGTGACGATGGAGGTAGTTTGGAGGAAGGAGACAGAGACATGATTTTGAAGTACGTCGACAGCATTATTGCCCGTTTGACTGGATTGAGGAAGAAACTTGGGGGAGAATAAATTGGACTTTTTTTTATTTTCATTTTGGTGTGATGATTCATGGCTTATGACTTATGATACTGGGTCTCACATATTTTACCGCTGATTGTTTATGGTTTATAGGATACACATGGGTAAGGATAATAAATATGGCGTATCGAACCCTTTTCGATTAAACGTACATGTGCCACTACACTGAATTCTATCATACAAGAGAAGAGACTGCTGATTTGTTTCCATTCAAAAATTACTTCGATGCTAAGAAATTGAAAAAGGGCTATAGGCGGCCTTACTCAGAAAAAATATTATAATCAACATTACATAACTGATTCATTTAGGGTACCAACACATCTCTATATGGCACCAGAAAGTGCATCAAGAGGAGGCCTCCAATTTAGCCCTGGCCTCTAAGACCTCTCTAAATCTGTCATTGCCCTTTCCCTTCGCCAACTGTGCTGCTCTACCCCAAACGCCTTCATCCTTTACAGTGTCTCTCTTCTCCAAAAGCTCCTCTTGGGCCTTCAAAGCCTTTTGGTGCTGTTCCTCCTTCTTAGCATTGTAAGCCTCGTAGAAGTCATCAAGCTGAGCCTCAGCTGCGGCACGAGTTTTCTCAGTCTTCTCAGCATCGGCGGCATCACGTTGTTGGATTTCGAGATCAAAACGCGACTTCCACTCTTCCAAAGCGGATGATGGGCCCTTGGACGTTGATGGCGGATTGAAAGCAGGCTCCTCTTCCTCTTGCTCTTGCTCAACTGGTTCGGCGATAGCAGCTGACTCTTCGACTTCTGGAAATTGCTCCTCGAATTGGGCAACATCATCCTCCTCTTGTTGCGCCTGGTCTTGTTCGGTCTGGAATTGCTGAGCGTCTTCACCGAGCAACTCTTTCTCCCTGGCCAGAAAGTCCCCCTCAATGCTTTCCCCTGAGGCGTTGATTTCTGGAAAATGTGACATATTTGGATAGAAGTAGGCTTTGCTGTTACTGATATCGTTGACGCTCGTTGTTTTTGTTGGAAACGTATCGGCTTTGACGCCTTGACGCCTTTGGAGAATTGATTACATAAGTTCTGAGTAATATTGATAAACTTTTTCTTGAAAATGTCAGGAATGCAGAATGCTCAAGGTGAGAACAACCTACTGTGATATTAAGGATGACACCTGAACAGTTTACTGCAAAGTTAGCTCAACTGACAGCAACTCAAGACTCCATCACTTCCACAGCGCAATGGGTCCTTTTCCATCACAGGCACCATGCCACCATCGTATCAACATGGGAGTCATACATTCAATCACACCAGAAACAAGCCCTTGCGTTGATATATCTCGCCAATGAGGTAGTCCAACAGGCCAGAGCCAAAGGTAAGAAAGACCTACTTACATCATTCGGTGGAATCTTGCAGAAGGTTATTGATAATCTACAGCTGGGAAGCTCAGATATGGCCAGGGTTGGGAGAGTGGTTGATGTGTGGAGGGATAGAAAGATCTTTGACAATGAGATCGTAATGAAGGGAACAAAATCAATTTCCTCACATCAAGCACCAGCGGCCAGTCAGCGATCTTCGTCACCAACAACTGTGTTGACTCCATCCGAGATTATCAATTTCTTTCAGAAAACGTATCACACTTCATTGGCATCCAACAACAAGGGGAAAATAGAGCACTTGTCGACCAGTCTAAATGAAACTATCAAAGGCCTGCTGACGATCCAAGACGAACTCAGGAAGTCACAATTAAATGCGGTCAAGAGGGCAGAAGTTCTTCTCGTGAAACAAAAAGAGGTTGCGGGGAAGTTACAACAAGCTAAGGCAGAATCTCAAAACGCAATATCATCTACTTTGATCAGTGATGGTGTTCCGGGATATTCTCCAGACTCAGATGACAGTGATGACTATACGAAGAGAAAGGATAGTGATTCTGACTCTAGTGATGAAGAGGATGATAAAGCTGATAAATCTGAACAGCCTAAAAAGAAGTTGAGGTTCTCAGAATAGGAAAATAGAGAAGGTTCTAAATAATGAGATTAAAATTTCGATGTTCTGTGAATCTTTAGAGGTCAAATAGTTGCTATATTGTCAAGACTTCTCGAGACCCTTATTCTTTGGACACCTTTCAAAGGTAGGGTAAGTTTCAAGTGCAGGAAGGATTCAAAGTACTTTTTTCTTAAAATCTGAATAAGTAAGCGTCAGAGCAGCCATTTGCGCAAATGGTTCAACAATTGTCCATGAGTGATCCCAAATAATTTGGTTTCATTGAAATAGGTTCTCAAGTGCCGCAGACTTGGCCAAATTGTGGCTGTTATTATTTCATTGCTTATATTTCTCTTCAAGGGTTTGTTTAACAAATGCCGTTCTAAGTAAGGCTACAATCACGTGCCTCCTAACTGTTAAAAAACCAGCTAGGCAATACAGTACTGATTCGTTTACTTAATCCTGGGGGTGTTTACAGAACAGACAAGTATCAATTGATTTTACCAATTCACACTCTTCCTAGAACAAAGAACTCTTCAATGTCTACTGTGCTCTCGCCAACGCAGGCTACAGCACAGCTTCCCCATGCAATCCACTCACTTCTTTCAAATCCGTTGTACCTTCCTCAACAGCACCCACAATGGAGCATCGAGATCAAAGTCTTCAAATCGACGGATGCCTCAAGGAGCAAATTCATGTATCAGATAACATCCATCACCTCAACTTCAACGAATTCCAAGCTGATTGTTGGTGGAAAGTCATTTCTAACATCCCCTACAGAGTCCAGTAACTCACAAGTGGTGGACCTTGCACAACAAGTAGATCCACTTGACTCAATTATACAAACTAAACTTCAGAGTCAATGGACACTCAAACAATCACTAAAGGGAGATTCTGGATTTCATGTGACTATTTTTTTAAGGGGTAAACAGGTACAGATTAGAGGAATCGGTGTATCACTTCATGGTGTCTTTAGGGGTGTCGTTGTCATTGTTGACCCTGCTGGTGGAGATGATTCAAACACTGTGGATGAAGTAAAGGTACTACTAGGGCTAGGCGAAGTCAAAGGGTTTGTTGGCGAATGGGAGTCTGGAGTTGTGAGTGTACTTGGGCTGGACTCCGTGGGAGCACGTTGATAGCATTACTACTAAATACAAATAAAGAAATAAATACTAAAACGGTTCAATGGGAAAATTTGGATCTAAAGTGTACCTCGAAACATCGTCACTTATCTCTAGAATGTCCTCACATTCAATTTCATCACTGTATCTGCCATAAGGAACATATCCGAATGTTTTCAAGTTTCTCATTCTCCCTGATACTATACATCTGAGTGGACTAATGACCAGATGCAAGAGATTGCTAAGGTCTGTTGTAATGACCACCTTGTCAAACTGTTTGATGCAGAGATTGTTTAGACTGGGGTACTCTTGAGTAATTGTCAAAGTTGAAGTTGTGCAAGAATCCACTTTACGCCCTTTGATAAAGAGTTTAGTGATATTGTCATTGCATGTCAAAAGAGGAAGTGATTTAGAGTTCCTCACATTCAGTCTCTTTAGTGAGGATGGAGTTTCCAGCGTATCTACCTCAAATCCGTCAATTATCAACGATGTTAGACCCTGAAACAGGTCCACTTTTCCATCCCATTCACAGTACTTCTGTGAAGGACCTGAATTTTGAAGATGAATTTCTTTAATCGCTGATCCAAGCAGTCTCAGTTTATCACCTAGAATGAATCTAGGGTTTTCAATAAAGAGCTCCAATAGATTCAAACTGATCGCCCCAATAAATGGTAGTTCAGTACAATGCCCTTCAGGAATAGTTATTCTTAGTGTCTTTAGATGGAGGATTGGTGGGGAAACTCTGGATCTAAAGTTGTTTGTAGTTAATTCGATATCAAGCTCTAGTAACCTGTCTAATTCAAGGTCTTGGAGTTTGTAATCAACAGAGCGGATCAACAAGTATGTCGTCTTCCCCAAAAAGCTATAATCACATGCCTCGGAATCACACAAAGTATGAGCTGACCTGAGAGTTACCTCTTTCAAGCAATCTCCAACTCGAATATCGTCAACGACAATTTCATGAGTTGAGTTTTCATTCACGAGTCTGAAGCTCTGTATTGCGGGTAAATATAGATCCTTGATTACAAATGGCCTTCCGGAGTCATATAACTCAGATATCCAAAGGTCTGTAAGATTGGGTAAGTTCAACTTCTCTATTTTACCAATGTTGGAAATATCTAAATTCTTTAAAGACTTTAACTGTAACTTTGTCAAGTTTACACGATTCCCTGGGAGTGAAGAAATGGAAAGAGTCTTCAAAGAGGGTAATCTTTCAAATTCAACCCCTTCATATATTAGACAAGGAGGTACTTCCTTGAATGATATAATCTCAAGCTCCTCAGACTCAAACTTATACCTTGGTTCGACATCAAGTGTCTCACATCCAATGAATAGCATCCACTTCAAGTTTTTAATGTAGAATTCCTTTGGTATGAATATGCTTGTTGTGTCAAAAACGAGAGTTGACAAAATATTACCTACCAGACGAAGCAAGCCATGAGCTCTTAGATCCTTAATAAATGTGCAGATCCCGATGCTTGCGTTTTGTTGATCGTGTGAAAAGCTTTCTGGTAAGCGTGGTTGAAAGTCAGTAATATCTGAGCTTATCAAGATGTGCAATCTCTCCTTGAACTCATAGTTAGCGAAATCCAGCTTACTCGCCTGGTTGAGGGACAAGATCACCAACCCAGATGATGTGACAATCACATCCGATGAGCCATGTAGTAATTCGCACTCATTCACATCTGCAATCTTTAAAATGTTGCTACAGCCGTTCAATCCCTGTCCTGGAGCATCGAAGCCTGCCTTAGAGATATTCTCGGTGACATTAAAGTCAATCATCAAAGTCAGGAACTGGTGAAAAGCAGGAATATGAAGAAGTCCATATCCACCTTGCGCATCTAAATCCTTAATGACTTCCCATTGAATCTCATTTGGCAGCCATTGAAGCATCCTAGATAGTCTTCTGTAGAGTTCATTGCGCTTGGGAGCAATAACTTTTGTAAAGAATTCTTGAACCACCAAAACACTGAAACGCACAAACAAAACAGATTATGTAATAACACCTCTTCGCGAAAATGATTATATGTGGTTGGTATTTGACACGACAACAGTTGTTTATCCACGCTAAAGCTGTAATCATCATTCTACGAATTGCTTGCCTGACCTAATGTCCTCTTCCAGTGGAGTGTCTAAGGCACAGAAGAAGGAAACTCTGAAGCAGAGACACCTAAAGTCCACCGAGACTGCCTCTGCTGCAACTCCAGAGTCGATCCATACAGGGGAGAAGGAGAAGAACCTAAAAATGATTAAGAAACCATCACAGGTATGTCAATGGCTCACCAAAGTTGAGCCGATTGTTGGTCCTCTATTTTTTACAGCTTTGTCGTTGTATGTGCGTCTTCATTTGATTGATCGAGCTAAGAAAGTCGTTTGGGATGAGGCTCATTTTGGTAAGTTTGGCTCATATTACATCAAGCACGAATTCTACCATGATGTCCATCCTCCACTTGGGAAAATGCTGATCGCTCTCAGTGAGTATATTGCCGGCTTCAATGGAGACTTTGAGTTCAAGTCTGGTACACCATATCCTGAACACTGTGATTTCAAGACAATGAGAATTTTCAATGCTACCTTCAGCGCATTGGTGGTACCTGTGACCTGGTTTCTGGTGAACTGGATGGATTTTTCCAAGCCAATTGTCTACCTACTTACACTTATGGTGACTCTTGAAACTTCTTTCATTGCTCTGGGTAAGTTCATCCTGTTGGATTCTATTTTGATGCTCTTTACAGCCACCACATTCCTAACAATGGTGAAGATTCATAAACTGAGAGTAGAGAAGAAAGAGTTTACTTTGGAATGGTATGTCTGGATGATCTTATCAGGCATATCAGTCGGATGTGTTTGCTCTGTGAAATGGGTGGGCTTGTTCATCACTGTCATCGTTGGCCTTTATACGATCCAAGATCTACTTGAGAAGTATTATGATAAAGAAATTTCTTGGTCCAAGTACGCCAAACACTGGAGTGTGAGAATCTTTGCACTCATTGGTATTCCATTTGCCATTTACCTTCTATGCTTCAAGATTCACTTTGCACTCTTGTACAAGTCGGGCACTGGTGACGCGTCTACTTCCTCCTTGTTTCAAGTCAACTTGGAAAACAACAAGATCAAGCCTTCACCAAGAGATGTTCTATATGGTTCTCAGGCTACCATCAGATCACACGGTTTAAGTCCTAATTTACTGCACTCGCATGTTCAAGTCTACCCAGAAGGCTCCCATCAACAGCAAATCACAGGTTATGGTCATTCAGACAGTAATAACAACTGGATCTTCAAGTACTCTAGAGCCTCGGGAAAGAAGTTGAGAGATGATGATAGCACACCAGTCCTCGATGGTGATGTGGTTAGACTGGTTCACAAGAATACCAAGGTTAACCTTCATTCCCACGACATTCCAGCCCACGTCACAAAAAAGTTCAGAGAAGTTGGTGGTTACGGTAATGAACAAATAGGCGATAGTAAGGATGATTGGGAAATTGAAATTGTCCAACAAGTTCCATCTAGCAACAAATCGTACCCAACTGAAAATTCAAGTATGATTCACCCATTAGGAACTGCTTTTAGACTGAAGCATGTCGATCTTGGATGTTATTTGGCTACCACTGGATCTGCGTACCCTGCGTGGGGTTTCAAGCAGAGCGAAGTTGTTTGCAAACCATCGTGGTCCAGCTGGGACAAGTCAACCTGGTGGAACATCGAACATCACGTCAATCCTAAGCTGACAATTGACGAGAACTACACCCCTCCAAAATCCAGTTTCTGGGCTGATTTTGTTTTGATCAATTTTGCCATGGCCTCCTCCAACAATGCTCTTGTTCCAGATACTGACAAGAATGATAATCTGGCTTCCAAGTGGTGGCAATGGCCAACTCTGTTCCTTGGCTTGAGAATGTGTGGCTGGGGTGTTAATGATACAAGATACTTTTTGATAGGTGGTGTATTCAACACATTAGCCTCTACATTGGCAGTTTTAGCCTTCGTTGGTCTCACATTGACCTACATCCTCAAGTATCAGAGACAATCTTTGGCGTGGAGTCAGAGCGAGATTTACAGCTTTTTAATCAAGGGAGCTTACCCGTTCTTAGCCTGGTTGACCCATTACATCCCATTTGTCCTTATGGGACGTGTGACATACGTTCATCACTATGTCCCAGCCTTGTACTTTGCCATTCTTGTCTTTGGTTTTATCTTGGAGAAATTTTTAAAGAAGGTGTCGTGTAGGTTGACGAGAGCAGCAATCATGGCAGTGATGTTTGGTCTTATGGTGTTCACGTGGTATTATTACCGAGCATTCCATGATGGTATGACTGGAGATTATGCGGACTTCAAGCATTTGAAACTATTGGATAGTTGGAAGATCTTCTAGAAAATGTACATATATACACTTGTTCTACAGAATAATGTTAAAGGTGTAGGCATGTATAGCACTTGTTGTCAGGCGCATAATAATGATAAGGACAAAGTCAACTCTGCCAGCTCGAAACGCCTCATTAGTTATCCTCCAACTTGAAAGGATGGGCTTCCGTGTTATAGACATACTCATCTAAACTCCACACAGAGATGTCTTCGAACAATAAGTAAAAATACTTCAATGTCTCACTGTACCAAAAACTTTCAACAGAGTCGATAAAATTGCTATCATTACCCAGGAAGGTCACATCACTCAAAGCAGAAAATTCACCTTCAGAGTTCCTGCAGAGTTCTTCAATATTCTTCCACATGATCCAGCCACAATCTCTCCATTTAGAATCACCAGTGATTCTGTACATATAAAACACCGATTCGATAGCTTCTGGTCGAAGAAGATATTTTGGATCCATTCGGTTTACCCAGATTGGCTGATTTGTAGTCGATCCCACAGGCCAAATAATGTCTCCTTGATCAGTGACTTTCTGTCTAGGAAAGATAGGCTGTGGCTTCGACTCAAGAAATGTCTTAGTCCACTCAATCAAAGGCTTAGTTTCGCGTGGACTCTCCACTCCAATTGATCTCTTTTGAATAGAAGATACTGGGCCTGCTGTTGCTGCTGGATTTGGCCTTATCAGCTCCATCCTCGCCTTTTCGTCGAACACATCATCCTTCGATATTGACTTATCAACCCATAATATCTCGGGCATGATTTTCATACGCTTATACATTTCAACACACCCCATTGTAACATTACCTGCAATGTCCATGTCATTTGGAAGATCAAACAGCCTTGAAGCTAGGGCAAACATACCACCTGCGAAGCACGACAAGTGCTGCATCTCTAAGCTCTGCTCAACAGAGATGGACTCCGTCTCTGGGAGTTTATGTGCAATAACAGATGATACAAACAGAATATCATCATTGTCTAGGATCTTAGGTTTAAATAGCATGAACTCCTTTATATGTTTCAAAGCACTAAGATACATGTCCTTATAGATCTTAGAATGTTTCGAATCTCCGCCCCTCAAGAGATGATACATTTTTGGCATGTACTCGTAGAAAGAATCAGCTTGGCCGCCAATCGAATATTGCTGAGTACCCACTGGTCTCATCTTTTCTGTGCGAAGACAATACACAAAATGATCCCCATTAATGGATTTAATAACCTTTGGATTGTTCAAATGAACCCCGTGCTCAATATCTTCATCAGACAAAATCATGCAGCCTGAAATATCCAATCTGTTCGTGTACAGTCCAGGTAATAGGAATCCATTATCAAAAGATTCATCAAATATTTTGGTGATTCTTGTAATAGCATCGAAGTACTTTGAATTCTTGGTCAATTGTGTCAGCCTTGAAAATTCAAGAGACAATGAGCCTACTTCAGCAAGACAAGCATCAGTAGAAGCAAAACGATTCTGAATCTCACTTTTCCATTGGTAATAAAGCATTGGCATATTGTTTGGTGTATCAAATGCCTCCATCAAAAGCTCTGCCAGGTTTTTGGCTGATTCCAATAGAGATTCTTCCTGTGACAGTTCGTATCCACTGATCAACCCTCCAAGGACTCTAATGACATTCTCAAACAGCGGTATGTCAGACCTAAACGTCTGTTTAAAGTTGATTGTCTTGATATGTTTGACTGCCTTTTGAAATTCTTGCTTTTTGCCCATGAGCCATAGTGTATCCAAAGAGTCTATCAGCGTAGCTGCCCAACCATTAAACGAGTCCTCTGGAATACGTTTCAACGGACGGACTTCGTCGTGTCCATAAGCGTAGCTTGAGTAAGTGCTCCATGACTTATCAAATACCTTAATGATTCTGTCCAATCTTGTTTTATTCTTGAGACCACCATCTGTAAAATAAGACGACTGAACTTCAGGGTAATTAGTTGGCTTCGTGATCTTCGGAAACTTGTAATAGTTCTCTGTTCCCACCTTATAAAATTGCTCCTTCTTGAAGTCTCTCAGTTTAACATTATTTTGTTTAGCGAAGTACTCATCAGGTATTCTCTGGTTACCCTTGGTGTTGGCATTCTCAGGGCCTAGTAGTGGAAAGTATTTGTTCTTCTCCTTCAATCCGTCTTCAGTGGACAGCTCTAGTCGTTCCAATTCTGCTCTGGATAGCGGTACCTTTCCAGCTGACTCCTGCAGCTCTGTCGTGATACGCGGCAATTCTTCCTCATCCAGCAATTGGTTCATTGCATATTCCTCATTGTGAAAAGTAAAGTAGATCATCAAGACTAAGGTTGCTGCAACCAGTGCACCAGACCTGAGACGTTTGACCCTATGGTTAAGCATTTGTGGGTATGCTGTCACGTTCGGCGGGTTGCTGTTTCTGTAAACGTGTCGTAGCGTCAAAATTCGCTTCAGAAAAAGGTATTCACTTGGTGAAGGACAGAAAGGTTGAAAGAAGCCGATGAATCGTTGGGTGGTTGAGCGATTGATCGAACAATGCCAATCAATATGAGATCTGTCCTTTTTTTTATATATTTTTTCTGGCAGCTGCGAATGTTTATCTCATGATTATGCGACGCGATTGTCTAGACACCCACAGCATTCTTTATAGTGCGTCCGATAGCTGAATAGGGAAATCATCAGGACTGACTGGTACATACAATGCAGCAAAATTACAAAGGTCAATTAACTTCTTGCTTAAATAGATCTAAATAAGGGAAGTCTCTACAGAGTAAATACGTGTAGAGTGATCATGCGATGCAACCGCAAGTGTCAACTTATCGCCACCAGCAGAACTCCAGCTAACCCTGGAAACTCTACCAGCTGGTGTCACATCATCGCCAAAGGTGTGAATGTGTTTGAATGCATTGTCTGAGAAAGAGTACACTAGCAAAGAACCATTCTCTAAGCCAATGCTTATAACAAGTTTGCCATTGACGATTTTCTTGTGTACATCAACAGATGTTACTGGGTTGTCAAATTTAGCTTGAATGATGTTTTCCACCATCACATCTCCAGAAGTCTCATCAACTGATATATTCCATGCCTTTATAGACTTATCTCTGGAAGCAGTGAAGAAATACGGGCCATATTGGAGAGGAGCCCAGGCACAATCCCAAAGAATTCTGGAATGCGCTTTAGTTTCTTGAGCGACCAGTTTGAAGATTTCATCATCCAAATTTCTCCTCCAAAGCCCAAACTGACGATCTCTCGAGACAGTAAGTAGGTATCTTCCGTCCGGGGAGAATTTGACCCGGGTGACAGTCAAGTCATGCATCTTTAAATTAGGTTTCAACTCCTGCCAGTTCTCAGCATCAAATATCCTCACCACAGCATGTTGCTGTGTGTTAGACTTACATGAAGTCGCAACCAGCTTTTTGTCCGGACTGGAATCAACAGAAACAATTTCATAACCATGGCCATATAGCTTTTCAATCTCAGGCCACAACGTATGTCGTTGCAAATGATCCTCAAATGGTGGGAGCTCCAAAGTGCTCAGAATCTCATATGAAATGTTATTGGACTCATCAGTTTCTATTAACTGGTTCTCGTCTGGCCTTGCTGCTGCTTCATCGGCATCAGTAGTGGCTTTATTGGACAGACCCAGCGCAGGCACTGCTGCGGATTCTGGCATAGCAGATTCATCCTGTTGTAGCTCAATGCCAGAGAACTTCTGCAATATTTTTGCAACACCCTTAGGCTCGTCGAATGAACGTAGAATTTTCTCATCACCACCAGAGATAAATCTTGTATCAGATAGAGGGGAAATACAAATCATATCATAACCATGTATCTGTGGTCTAGCAAATTCGTGCCACGTAGGAGTAGCACGTTTGGATCCATCAGCGTTGAAAACCCATTGTGAGAATAGTCTAGTTGTCTGATCAAGAGATGTAGACAGTAGATATTGACCACTGGTCGACCATGACACATCTGTACATTTTCTAGTAGATCCAACCACAGCAAGTTGTTGGTCCCAGAGACCAGTTTCAGTGAGCTTCCAAGTTCTCCATGCACCAGTTTTACCGTTGGTCAGAATATACTCATTATTGGCATGATCAGTAAACCAAAGAGAAGACCAGAATCCACCAGACGAGCCAGTGGCAGTACTTGCACCCTTAGTGCTGATCTCACCCAATCTCGAAGCACAGATCCAGATTCCCGAAACTTCGTCTGGTTGCCACACCATCATGGCAGTATCAGCACTTGAAGCAATCAGCTTCAGCTGATTATCATGCCATTTCAAAGCAGAAATCCAATCATCATGTCCCATAATCAGGGCTTCAAAATTTATCGACACCTTAGTTTCATTTATGTCAAATTTGTATTGCTTGTTGCTCAGTAGTAACAGTTTAGATTCATCTTCATCTGATCTATCAATGAGATCATTTGTTCTGATTCTCCAAAGTCTAATGTATCTGTCCTGGGAACCCGATGCAAGTAGGTAGTCTCCATCGATCTGTTTCTTAAATGAAAGGGCTTTGATCCAGTCTTCATGGCCCTCAAGTGCTGCAACAAACTGGAAATTACCAAAATTCGAATCATAGTATATGAAAGTGTGGACCAAAATCTGGTTTTTAGAGCCACCAAGGGCCAAAACGTATTCATCCTTCGCAATTTCCTGAAGAGCTAAAGCCAAGGGAAGGAAGCCAGGCTTCGTCTCAAAAGCATGCAACTTTAAAACCTCATCACCTCTAAACTTCCACAATGCAACTTGTCCCAGAGTGTCACCAGTAACAAAGAAAGACTTGTGTACTCCCATGCATATAACCGACTCGTTATGGAACTCCAAAGTCTGCACCAGCCCCAAATGTGTTGCATCACTGAATTTCCAGACCTTTACGGTTGAATCTTCTGCTCCAGAGACGAGGAACTCTGTTCCTGGGACAAATCGGACACATGTAACCTCTGCAGAATGGCCCTTAAGAGTGGAATACACACCAAACGAAGATTCAGAAAGTGGATCCCAGAGTGCGATAGTTGTACCCGCACCATAAGCTACAATATGCTTGCTTGGGTGCACATCAGCCACTTCTGTGTGTCTATTTGCACCAATGAAGACTGCTTCAACTTTTGGCATGGCCGGTATACTTGTAAAGACCTTTTTGGCAGGGCTCTTTAATGTGGTGAAGGCGAAAATTTTGACAAGCTCATCGGTTGATAGGGACCACACATGCCCACAATTCAGCTGCTAATTCTTTCAAAGTATCATGTGCTTCAAAATTGGTTACCCCCTCAATTTAGACTTACCAATAGAATAACCTTGCCTTTTTCTTCTATCATCTGAGCATGAATAATAACGTTCACTAGGACATAGAGATTTGAATTGCCTTAAAACAGTAGCCGTTACAAGTCCCTCCCACCATGAAGGTGTATCATAATTCCGGCCACTCCAGACAGGGATACCAATCAATCTACACGATCAAAATAAAAAGCTATCAAGGATCATTGTAATCACCTAGAATACGCCAGATTTTACGTCAAGTACTACAGAGCATTTTTTGCTAAATATCCATAAACCACAATTCCATTGTTTAGCTTATAACAATTCTCTGTAAATGCACCGACAAAATAAATAGTATGAAATACATACACATGATATCCTTTCAATAGGACAAACCCAACAACAGCAACAATACCCAAAAAGTATTAACAGAACTCAAAAAAATCAAGATATAAAAAACGAATCAAAACGAGCCTTATTCATCAGCATCCAAAACACAACCATGGGAAGCATCAGATACCAGTTTGGAATACTTGGACAAGGTACCTCTCGTGAATCTTGGAGCTGGCTTGACCCAGTTCTTTCTTCTCTGAGCCAGCTCCTCCTCTGAAACAAGCAAGTCTAACTTATTGTTGTCAGAGTCAATGACAATGATGTCCCCATCCTTGACCAAACCAATTGGGCCACCTTCAGCAGCTTCTGGGACAACGTGACCAATCAAGAAACCGTGAGAGCCACCAGAGAATCTACCGTCAGTCAACAGAGCGACATCTTTGCCCAAGCCGTAACCCATTAGGGCAGAAGATGGCTTCAACATTTCAGGCATACCTGGCCCACCCTTTGGACCTTCGTTTCTAATAATACAAACAGTTTTCTCGCCCTTCTTGATCTCACCCTGCTCCAAAGCATGGGTAAAAGAGTTCTCATCTTCAAAGACCTTGGCAGCACCTTTGAAGTACGTACCTTCCTTACCAGTAATCTTGGCAACGGAACCGCCTGGAGCCAATGAACCATACAAGATTTGCAAGTGACCTCTTGGCTTCAATGGGTTCTCAACACTGGCAATGATTGGCTGGCCTGGAGTCAAGCCTGGATTCTCAGACAAGTTGTCGGCAATGGTCTTACCAGTGACAGTCAAACAGTCACCGTTCAAGAAACCCTCATTCAACAAGTACTTCATCACAGCTTGGGTACCACCATATTGTGCAAGCTCAGCCATGGCATATTTACCGGATGGTTTGAAATCAGCAAGTAATGGGGTCTTGTCAGAAATAGCTTGGAATTCATCTAGAGTCAACTTGACACCAGCTGAGTGGGCAATGGCAATCATGTGTAGGCAGGCGTTTGTGGAACCACCAGTGGCAATAATGTAAGTGATGGCATTCTTAAATGCTGTCTTGGTCATGATATCTCTTGGTCTAATGTCCTTCTCAATCAAATTCTTGATAGCAAAACCGACATTATCACACTCATCCAATTTCTCTTGGGAAGTGGCAACTGCAGAGGAAGAGTTTGGCAAAGTTAGACCCAAAACCTCAGCAGCTGAGGCCATTGTGTTCGCAGTGTACATACCACCACAAGAGCCAGGTCCTGGGCAGGCATGTTCAACAATGTCTCTTCTCTCTTCCTCATTAATCTCTTTAGCCAGGTATTGACCATAAGATTGGAACGCAGAGACCAAGTCGATCTTATCTGGAATCTTAGCGGAACCGCATGTTGGTGAGCCTGGGTTGATTGAACCACCGTAAACCATAATGGATGGTCTGTTGTGTCTACCCATCGCCATCAAAACACCAGGCATGTTCTTGTCACAGGATGGAATTGAAATGTTGGCATCATAATGTTGAGCAAGCATGATAGTCTCAAAGGAGTCGGCAATGATCTCTCTGGATTGCAAAGAGTATCTCATACCTGAAGTACCCATTGAAATACCATCAGAAACACCAATGGAGTTGAATTGCATGGCTTTCAAACCAGCCCTGTTGACCGATTCTGAACATCTGAAGTTAAAGTCTAGCAAATGCATGTTACATGGGTTACCGGACCACCACACGGAACCGACACCAACTTGGCCTTTATTGAAATCTTCGCTCTTGAAACCCGTGGCGTAAAGCATGGCCTGGGAAGCACCTTGGTCCTTTGGCTGCGTAATGATTCTCGAGTACTTATTGAGAATCTTTTGATTCTTCACGGCTGATGTGGAGAAACCTCTCTTAGAGGCAACAGTAGTAAGAACACCCATCTTGATTTTGCCTTTTATGGAGTGATCGTGTTGAAGAAGTAAAGGTGTTATTGTGGTGATGTTTATGACTCGATCCATTGCAACGCCAAACAAATTTTCACGGCCGGTTTCGGCAAGGCTGGGCCGTTAGCGCGATGAGCCAACGCTGCAGCCAATAGGAAGCGAGCAGAAAGTAATAAATCGTTGAAAATCCAATAAATATGGAAATAAACAGAACTAAAACAAAATCCTTCTAGTAAAATGATAAACGATACTCGCTAATACATATTTGCTAGTTTTGCGAAACTGCCTTCAAATCATATAGGTCCAATGTTCGGTTATTTTACAAGTCATATTACACAGCAAGTCGCGGAGCAGAAATTTTTGTTACCCGGTTTTCTGTTTCACGTGACCAATTTCGCGAAAATCGATCCAAAATGTGTTTTTTTTTTTCAACCCTCAAATTGTCAAAGAAATCTAGTAGGTGTTAGTGTTGTGGCCAAAACATCAACAGTTGTAAGAACAAATGGTTCAACTTCATTCCATACCACAATCTGGAAGTGTGCTCTCGTCAGCCAGTGTATACCAGGTGCGTCACTTCTCCAGAAGAAGAATAGCTTATCCATTCTACCCCGTCCAAAAGATGGGTAAGACACATCCAAAAAACCACAAGACGACCCTAAGATTCCAGATGGAACAGTTTTTGGGACCAAAAAACTATAAGGGAGAGTATGCTAACAACAAATACTTCAAAGCTCCTCAAAATCATCAGCCGAACTATGTCAGACCTGATGTTGAGAGGGGTAACGCGTTGATAGATCTCCATACTGGTAAACCTTTGAGCAGTAAGGTCACGGAAGGTAGATCCTTCCAGACAAACAACAAGCTACAACCATTCCCACAAAACAGATATTGCGAAACCAATCTAATGATCTCAAAGAATGACAGAGAGACTATTTATCAGAGAGTAGCTGTGGAGAAGACCCCAATCCAACAGGTGGCTATTGACTATGGGATCAAGATTCCAAGACTAGAGGCTATTGTCAAACTCAAGGAAATTGAACATAAATGGGAGAAACAAGGTCTGGTTACTGCAGACTTAACAAAGATGTCTGAGACTATGTACAGAATGTTCCCATTGTTCGAGAAGGATGTACACAGTGAAAACCTATCAGAAATTCCAGTTCCTGTCAAGACTTTGCAATCCAAGTTTGTTACTATTGCTGAATCAGAACCATTTGGTCCAATTGATGCCGCCAAAGTATTTGATTTAGAGCCTGCAGCTGAAACTTTGGAAAAACTGGGTTCTGGCGATCATCATCTAAGTGATAAAAACTCTTCTGAGAAGGAGAAGGAAATCTTTGTCGCAAAGGCTAACAAGAACGATAGGTTCGTCTTCCAGTTTACTAAGGCTAAAGTTGGTGAGGTTGGTTTCCGTTATGGTACCACTCTCCGTGACAACAAGAAAAACCGTAAGTTTACCTTCGACAACTCTGGTAAGATGGTCAATGCCCTTCCAGCATCTGGTTAGCTTCGCTTCTACATACAGTGTCATAAATAATTAATTGTACATAAAATTTTAAATGTCCTAAACGACAATCACCTTGTAAAGGCAAAAGAATCCATTCATTGAATATTTGGTTTTCTACCAAACGAATCAGCAAGCGATGCTCTGAATGAAGTATTTGACTGCGTTCTGGCCAAACTTCTATTCAAGATTACACTCACCTTTCTGTCGTAAATTTGCGGGGCTGATTCAAATGGAGTCATGTTGTCAGTGTTGCTGTACCTTGTGTCAACTGAAGCTGATCTAAAGTGACTTCCCATGCCATTATTACTGGTAATACCGGAAAACTGCGAAGAATTCTCAGCATCCTTAGTAAAGAAGGAGTCCAGGTTGTCTAACTCTGCCCACATGTTACTTAGCGATGCATCATTCTCCTCTGCGACAGAAATAGAGTCCAATTGGTTGCCGCTGTAATTGTGTTGATGGTGGTATTGTTGACCACCATACTGATACTCATCCAGGTGAAACATGATTTGCTGTTGCTCACTTTCGGGCTCTTCAGATTCTGCTAAGGCGGCACATGTACCAAATACCGCATGTACATTATTGCGAGTAGTAGCAGCTGTGATAGCGGGCATAGCAATCGACCAACCGCTATCCTCCGGGATACCAAACAGTGTCGCAGTTCTCTCATAATCCTTCCTCACCTTGGTGTTTCCCAATGACATCCTCAAAATGTCCTTATCAAGCTTACTACCAGAAATACTGTTTGTCTCATCAAGAACTTCAAGAGCCTGTTGAGCGAATGGTGTCAGCAAGAGTCTCAGTAGTGGTGAGATGAGATCAGCGCCACAGCCTTGAAATTGTGGTTCATTCAGATCTATCTTTGGGAACAACAGCTTCAATATACTCATAGTTTCCACCTTGACCCAGTCGATTTTGTTAGAAAGTAGCCCCAGGAAAAATATCAATGTTTGGCCGCTGTACTCTCTCAGAAACGTCTCAGAAATGAAATTTATTGTCTGTCTCAAAAAGTCATCCTTGGTTCTGAACCGACTTCTGGAAAAGGACTCCATGATTTTAGCCAAATTTGTGAGACCCTCTGCTCCAGCCATTGCACCTAGGGTCTGTGCTGAGTCAAACACATCTGCTGAAATGTCACCAAGTTCCAAGGCATGCATGTACCTAGGGATATTAGTTAAAAGAGCAAACAGCAGTCTGGAAGGGCCAGCGATGATATCGCTGTGCTTCAGCTTGTTCAAGCGATCTAAAAGTTGCCAGCAAGCATCGCAAGAATGTGAAGATCTTAATCCAATCATAATAATCTGCTGCAAACCTTCAAATTTGCCTTCCCAGTTGGACGGGAAGGTCGCGACCAAACAGGACACAGTGTCTTCAGAGTCCAAGTCGATCTTTGACAAAAATTTTGTCAAAACTGATAGAAGTTCAATGTACTCATACTCATTAATGGTGTTCAACGATGCGACAGTAGCCCAAAATAGTTGAGGGAAACTAATCAAGTTCCCAGCATCCAATTCAGACGTGATGGCATTCAAGGTCATCAGGATTTGCATTGCAAAGCCTTGGATATCAGAGGTCTCATCAGAAATGGTATTTGAGAGCCTATGCAACATATCTCTCAACATGGATTGGTCTAAGAATGATAACAAGGACCGGAAAATCTGGAATGAGCGACAAGCAATGTGTCTTACAGCACAATTCGTGGCCCACGATAGAGCAACTCTCCCCCACTCCTCCTGGATGCTTGGATGATTAACATTGAAGATTTCAACAGTGTTTCTAATCAAAAGATCCATATCCTTTGGAGATCTTGCTCCGTTCCTGTCACTGTTCAAATCATCATATACCCACAAGCACTTATGGTTATTTCTCACCAACTCCGTAGTTTGCTCAAGCTTTGGATGTGTACCGATGGAACTCAAAATGTATATGATCATCTTTCCCGCTGACTCCTGTACAACGGGCAAATAATGATCCAATAATGCAAATGAAACATGGAGAAGGAGAGGGACCTTAGAATTCAATGATTCTTTAGGAATTACAACAAGATCTGATAAAAAAATCAGAGCGAGATGACCCAATGAGAAAGCAGCATCCTTCCCCGGGTATTCTAAGACTTCCCAAATATCAGCTACATATGGAAGACCCAACTCATCATTTGGACCAACCAATGCCTTTGGTTTGGGCGGGACCATGTTCTTATGATCAATGTAGGGGGCTAAAGTGTCCACTAATGTCAAATGTGCGCTGGAAACATAGACAAGAACCTTGCTTGCAAATTCCACAAACAGTGGATTTCTCTTCATAAGGCTGGTCTGGATGGCAAAGTTCAAGATGGCCTGTACATTGTTGAAATTGTTTCCGTTTCCAAGAGAGATCCAAAGTGCTTCAATCTCATTTGGAATAGCGTCGGAAAACTTAATTGTGATCTCAAATAAGTTGCTCAAGACCATGTACGATTTGATGTCAATCCAATCATCATTATCCATACTCACATTCAGCTCAACAGTCTGCAGCCAAGGAAGTAGGATAGTCAAAAGGTCCCTTCTAGACTCAAAACTAACTATATGGAAGTATTTTGTAAGCTGTGAAATGAGAAAGACGTTCTCTTCTGAGTATGATGAAGCAAAATAAGTTGAGATGTCAAGCAAAGCCCTCTTATAGATAGTCTTGTTCTTGTTTTTGACTCTCTCAGAAAAAGTTGAAGAATATTTTTGGCCGTATAGCTTCTCCTCGGCGTGAACTAAAAGATTGATAGCAGGAGCACGTATTTCGTAACTATTAAACCCAATACCATAGAGTGCAAACAAAAGAACTTGATGTTTGCTCAAAGAGTAGGTACTTTTAGTATTCATCAAAGCATCTGCAATAATGATATAATAGTTCTCGATAATACTAGTTTGATGATCAAAAATGCACTTGTTGAACACTTCAATGAATAACTCCTGATCATCAGAGTTGTATTTGAACATATTTCTCAAAGCCTTTTTAGCCAAAGCTTGGATACGATCATTTTGTGAGGAAAACAATAGCTCTATCCAAGCCAAAAGACCTGGTAAGTCGAACTTCAATAACGTTTGACCTCTCATTTCCTGGATCTTCCCATTCAGTAAGGAAACCATGGTATTTGTTGCAGCAACAGAAAGTATCTGCTTCTCAAACTCGATTGCTGAGTTCAAAGCAGTAAGCTCTTGTGTACTTTCAGCAAGCTTTACCATCTGAGAGTATCTCTGTTTGGAAATAATAGATGACTTTCCACAACCACACCATTCCTCAAGAAAAGTAAAGCATGAAACTCTTGCCTCAAACGGGAACCACTCATTACTATCCTTTCTCTTGTGAAGACCAGAAAATACATTCTCAAGAAGACCAGAAAAGTAGCGTCGAAGCTTTTGAAACTCAAAACTGTGCTGCACCTCAGACCTGGAAAGAAAAGCTTTGATAATCTTGATGAAGTTCACAAGTCTTGCAACAATCCAATTATCTGTGATGATCTGCTCTTCTTCCAAAAACTTGGAGACGATCTGAAGGATATGCGTAACTTCAATTCTGAGACGAGAATCCCGTGGCGAATGATTTGCGACAAGTTGGTTTTCCCATTGGTCAAAGATAGGATCGACGACCTCAATGAAAGTTTTGAAAATGTTGACATTCATACAACTCAACCCAGTTATGATAGCATCTCTGACAACCTGGTTTGATCCTGTCAGCAAATTAAGCGCCAAAACAAATACGCTCTTAGCACTAGTAATCGTACTGTGCTGAATTGTCAAAAGCTGATGAGATTTTTTCTTCAAAAAACCCCTTTGCTCTGGAATATGCAGCCTCTGTTCGCTTGTTGAAGTCAAAGAAGTACACGCCACAATCAAATAGAGCTTCCACTGCTCCACTAGTATTTCAGGAGGGCCATTTCCCAATCTTTGAATCGATTTTGGTGAATCTGCAACTGCTGAAATTAACTCATGGATCTGAACCAGCCTTGAGCACACAATGGAACGACACAAGGCCATTGTAATTGGGCATTTTTCAAAAATTGTACTCAATAGTTTAGGGAAAACTCTGAACCACAAAGCAGAATCAATGCCATAATCAGATTCGGCAAGTTTGAGAATCACATTTCTTCGAGTCTTTTGACTCAGTTTGGAAAGTCTTGAGCGTTCAGGTACACTCAAAATACCTTTCTGTGAATTAATCATCTTGAAGAAGTCCACACTTTGGAGAATGAAAATAACTCTCGTTCCAACATCAGCTGCAAATTTAGAGTTAGAGCGAGAATGTTTTACCTTTGGCTTTGATTTGGTGGTTTGGAAATAGAGTGCGTCATCAAAGCTCTCGGTAATCTTCAATATTGCAATACCAAGTCGTCTAATCTCAAATTCATGAGATGAAAGAAAAAAAAGACCATGTCCTTCAACTTCTTCAATAACAGTGATGGTGTTTTTCAGTTGAAGTTCATCAATAGCATCAACTCCTCTATCAACTCTATCAAAATCGACAGGGATACTTTTTCCTTTATGGCCACTTGGGATAAAATCTTCTCTTTTAGTAATCTTTCTCTCTTGCATAGACTTCAACCAGTACTCCAGTAGAGTAACGTACAGCTTTAAAAGATCCTTAGAGATAATATAACTTTGGGGGTTACCTGACCGTTCTGCAAAACTAAAAGCATAGTTCGCAAAAATGCTTATAAAACCAGAAGAATTCTTTTTGGAAATCAACAGTTTCAAGGCACTTGATGCAGCGTTAGAAACTCTGAAGTCATGATGTAATGAGTTTCTAGAAAGCAACTCAATCACTTTTCTTGACATTCCAACACTCAACCAAGGAATAGATTCAATTATCACAGCAAATAGTTCGGTGTTCAAGTTCTTTGTAGTCTGTCCAGTCAAATCCGAGCCGAACTTGAAACCACTGAAAGGGGATCTGGTGTGATAGAATGGCACAGTAGGGGTAGAGGCCTCACTGACAGTAGTTGAATTCGGCCCAACTGCAGTATCTAGCAACAAAAGTAGATTACTCGCATATTTTGAAATCTCTTCATGATTAGCTGATTTGACATCAACATTGATATCTGGCGTCCCAATAACATCAGCATTCTCTGGGAAAGGTGGTCTTTCTGTATCTGCCAGCATAGCAACATAAGCCTTTATCGCAAGAGTCATCTTCTCATGTTGGATTCCATCGACGGAAGACCCATTGAACGCCTGCCGGATTAGAGGTATAATATAGTTCTCCAGAGTTTGATTATAAGCAGTGTAACCTAACGCCCTCAAAATCTGTACCAAGGGAAGAATAATTCCTGCGTCTGTGGAGAACCATGTCTGTCTAGACTTCTGTAGCACTAAGGATTTCATGATCGACTCGATCTTCCTCGTGGTATTGTTTAATGTTTCTGTGCATCTAAACATGTACACCCAAATCAAACGGGCAATAGAAGTAGTAATCGTGATCTTTTCGTTCAGCTGGACGTTCTTTATCTTAAGATTCTTAATCCCAGTCTCCAGTAGCTCAAACCAGTTCGCTAAAAACAGATCGTTCGGAGTCACACATAACACAGCAGTAGACAAAGTGTAGTTCGTCAACCAAGACTTCTGATTCGTATCAGATTTATCAATACTATTCCAGATCGTCGTAACTGCTTCTGACCAAGTTGGATGATTCACCTCAGCAGTCAAGGTCTCCGCTAATGGCAGGAGTATGTGCGATAGAACTTGTGAATAAGCCAGCTTTATCGAATGTGATTTCGTTGATTTGTAGAATTTGGCAATAGACTGAAGAAAATCTGCACTCTCTTCGAAGTCATCTAAAGGATAATTTCGCAGTTTTAGGTAGCGCATACCATGGATCAGCAGATGGATGGATGGTTCAATCTCCTTGGGTGGTATAACTGGAATCTTTTCCAGATCTGCAATGAAGCGGTCACTAACACTCAAGAATCGCTTGTCGGACATATACCCAAGCAGCTCCGCAAAAAAGTTCCAGTTTGCTGATCGTATGATACTTGAAGAAATCAATATAGGATCAGTACTTCTTAGCTGCGAGAAGATGATGTCTTCTAACTTGTCACCAAGATCATCGCCCGTAGTTTCAAAGTTTACCTGTTTAACCACTTCTATCAACACTCGGCATAGAATGTAGATACTAATTATGGACTTCCGTTCACCTTGAATTGCAGTTTCTCTGGAAGATTGGACTTGTGATTCAAGATGGGCAAGTTTTGTATCGATGTGATTGATGTTGGTTTTGGAGGAATTATTTCGTCTATGGGAAAACCTACTCACAGTTGAGGAAGAATGACCGTGGTTCTTTTTAAAGCCTGAAGAATCTTTGTGTTCTCGTACTGCATTGATTGCTGACTCCGCTGCATCCGCTGCCATGCTCGCGACCTCAGACTTGGATTTCCTCCAGAACATCACAGAATCAATAACTGGCTTTGGATTATTCCTTGAGATATATCCAAGGGACGCTATGATCTTATCAAACTCTGGATCTACACCCTCCGCGAGTAACTCCACAATAGGAGGCTCTGTGTTGAGAGGGTATGTCAGGCATAGATTCAGCTTTCTCTCCGCATGTCTCACAAACTGAGTAAATAAAATATGAAGCGTATACTCAGTAGATGTTTTCGCCTCCGTAGCAAGTTTTTTTCTTATAGAATTTATTTCATCGAACATGGCGGCATTCGTGGCGGTCAAACGCTTGGGGAAGGAAGGCTCATTTGTGGGATCTGTTACTTGGGGAGTACTTTTAATTTCCATTGAAGTTGGCTCGCTCTTGACTTCCTGGTCGATCTGTTTGTGAATAGCCTGATTGTCGTACTGATGTGGGGACAACGAAATGGGCACTTGCTGTTCTGCAGATGGCGTTCCAACCGCCACCAATTGTCGAGCTGGTTCGTCAGGGTCAACCTCAATCGATGTAAACATATGATTCGTTGTAGAAACATCAGATATCTCGTTGATACTGTCCTCTAATTGGAAATCCGGTTGATGGAGAGGCGTAGTTGAATAGTTAGTTTGGGGACCTACAGCCAGAGCTCTGTCCAGATCAATTTCAAGGAGTTGTGGTTGCGAATGTTGTTGGTGCACACCTCCTGTACCTCCAGGTGTCCTCATTCTCTCCATATCATACAGGCGTTAACTTAATACCTAGGAAATTATTCGTGTGGATCTTGTCAATGTTTTGGCTCAGTCCTCAAAAGTGGCATTTTTTTATTGCCAAACGTTTGTTTTCATTTTGGTACGCACCACACATCCCTACACCATAAAATACCAGAATGATCAAGGGACAAGAGACACCAACTGCTAAGATACTACAGTTGCCAGATCATCAAATGAAATCGCAGTTATTCCTCCCCAAATCAAATAGACTTGACCCATCCAATTTGTCTTATGTGAACAAAGCAGATGGAAGGACCTGTGCGTACTTTGACGAATATGTGAAAGGGTATGCCATCTTCACCAAGTCCTCGCCAGAGCAAGAATTGAACCACGCAGTAGTTGAGGTAATGGTAATTGGAGAAGATGATTCTAACGGGATTTCCATTAGTAAAATAAACTTGGGGAAAAGTCTTCTGACTACGGATGAGACAGTCGTCTTTGGCTTTGAATTCTTCACTGCCTTCCCAAAGATAAAGCTGATTGAACCAGTTCTAAAGGTCTCAGTAAAGGCTACCTATATTGAGTCTGCTAAAGAACCTGCAAACCAAGCTGATTCTATTACATTAGACAGTGTTCAGCCCCCAGCTAAACTCAACATTCTGGAAGGACTCAACTTCTCCATCACCCTATCATCGACTGAATCACCAGTTGTTCTTCTAGATTCATTCGGCCAACAGGGCGATCAGCCTGAATCTGGTGAACAAGGGATATCTGAAATCAGCTGTGAGCTTGAGACTCCAATAATAAGAACGCTCAACATCAGAATACGCAACATCAGACTAAAAAACAACGTCCTAATAAGCACCCTCGATCTTGAGCACAGCTCCAAAGCCAAACAGGACAACCTTGCCATCGATCTCATAAGTGTTGATTTCAAAGCAAACCAACTTTTTCATCCAGCATTCAAGCATGTGCTTCCAATTGCACTCTCGAAAGATGGTTCCTATAATTTTTCATACCTGCTCCTGCAACAATCGCCAGTTTTGAGAAACCCACAAGTATTGATCGAAATCAAGTATAGGGTCAATGATATCAGCTTGATACATACCAACCTGTACACCAATATCAATTCCAAGATAACATCTAATACTCTCAAATCAGGATCGTCGACAGTAGTGAATACCACGCCAGTTTTGAGCACAAATGGTCTTTCCAACACTGTCACAGTAAAGTTTGTGGGCAATAAGGTTGTCAAAATTGGTAAGCCTTTCAAGCTAAGAGTGTTTGTTTCGAATCACTCATCTAAGGATCGGCACCTTCTGATGATTTTTAACCCCAATGCCTCGCAGAACACAATGGAGTTTCAGCCAAGTCTGCCCAAAATTAAATCACTTATCCACTCCACCCCGACACTATTAGAAACGTATACCAACATGCGGTTGAAGACCCAAGGAATACTTGCACTTATTAATGAGATTCAATTCAAACTAAAAAGTTTTGATAGCAGAGAGGGACAAAATGTTGCTCAGAATGAGATTGAATTGATTGCATTGGAAATTGGTGTGTTTAATTTGCAGGGGGTGAGACTGCTTGACTTGGCCACTGGTGAGACTTTCAGTTGTGACAGGCTACTTGAGATTGTGGTAGAACCCTGATCCTTCTATTTATGGAATTGTAAGTCTATTCATCTATTCTTTGATCAGTCTGGTCAAGAGCTTTGATCTTAGTTTTTCATAATTGACTTTGCTTGATAGAAAGTCCCGTTTTCTAGTTTTTTGAACAGTAATCAAGAGTCGTTGAAACTTTTCTAGGATGATATCCATAGAAATTCCCCTCTCGTAGCAGACTCTCAAAAAGCTTGTCAAATAGATCAAAGTGTTGACATTTAATGGTGGAAGCTGTTCTAACAAATCTTCCAGTTCCACATCTGGGTTCCTATCAAATAGGAAGGTTGAAAGATCAGAGGATATTATTCCACCATCTAGGTTTTCCAATAAGAGAAGTAACACACTTGCCACAGTGCAGCTAGGAGTACCAGGTGGTACTTCCTCGTCGTTGTCAACAATACCCATAATTTCTCTTTTAAAATCGTCATTTTGTTCACTCTCTCTAAACATATTCTTGTCGGTATTATTGGTCAAATAGTTCACCAGTGTGTATAGCGGTTTTGGAATTCCAGAGGTGCTCTCCTCTACGAGTTCACACAGTGTGGACCCAAAGAAACTCTTTCTTGCAACAAATCTTGTCGTGATAAAATAATCGTTTGTATCATTAAATCGGAGGATGACAATTTTTTCCATCTCTGTAATCCCAATTGGTAGGATTGTGGAGAATTTTATGATTTCTTCCGATTGTGGAGGGATGATCCTTCTCACTGGAGATATTGTGAAAGGAATATCTTCGGTGACTTCCAACTTTTGCTTAAGTACAATATCTTCTTTGGTGTGGATAATCTCAAAATAGACCGGATGTCTCGGTGAGATATTCTTTACCTTTACAATTATCGACACACCCTGCAATATTGGAACATGTTTAGTATTTTCGAGGTTCTCAATAATCAAATGACTTTTCGGTGTATAGCCATTGACCTTCTTAGATCTGAAGGTGTGAAACTCTTTAATCTTATCTCTTCTTCTCTGGTTGTCAATTACAGGCATGCGAACTTCATAATCTGCAAAAACAGGCTCATGGTCTGATAGATCCATTTCTGGAATGCTGTCGTATTTCAATAGCTTGACATATTTGGATTCTGAGTATAAGACTCTGTCAGTATAAGATGGTGTTCTCTCTCCATCGTATACTCTGCTGTAGGGGCGAATCTTGAACTTGTAGGTTGGCAAAAATGATATCTCCCCCTCCCTGAAATCCTGGAAGATTCCGGACTCCAGTCTCTCCCTTCTAAGTGAGTCAAATTCAATCAATTTGCCGTGGTCCTTTTCATCAAGGTACCCAAATACTCTTTCTCTGGGTAAACTCAATCTATAGTTCAAATCACCGCCAATGAAAATTATGTTCTTGTTAGGATCCCCAGTTGAAAAGCTACTAATATTGGAGCTCGGAAGACTTGTCACAGTCGTTTCTGGAGTATCAATGAACCTTTTCATTGAGCCATCACCATCATCATTGTGACTGCAACTCAAGCTTTCCTCCTCTGAGCTTACTTCAAAGTCATCCAACTTACTAATCTCATCATCAATGAAAAACTCGGAATCGTTCAAGACAATTGAGCCATTGGACTTATTCTGCAACTTGAATTTAGAATTGATTGTATAAAGCTCATTTCTTCTTTTTACCAAAGCCTGTCGTGTATTGCCTGTACACAAATGACAATTCAAAAAAAAAATGCAATGCGTGTTGAAATTCACTTTGGTCAATATCGATCCCTTGTTACCATAGTTCAGAAAGCCAGTCCCCAAGGAATGGATTTCCACGTCAGTCACATTGATCGATAGGTCTGGTCTCACAAGAAGGGCAGATACCATCCCAAAAAGTTTGTTCACCGTAATAACCTTATACTCTGGTTTGAATCGCTTGAGTATAAGAGCAATTGCCTCGTCGATTGACTTGGAAGACTTGAAGGAACCTGCAGTCGTCAATGGTATGAATTCCTGAAAAGCAAGAAACAATATATCGAACCCCCGAAATCGCTTGATCTCACTAGTAGGCATTTGTCCAATTTCAACACCTGCAATATTCCAGGTGAAGTACTTGAACTTCAATGGCTGCAGCTTGCTTGTATCCAAAAAGGTACTCTTGTGTTGATTCAGATACTCATTCAGATCAATATACATCAATGAATCATTCCAGTTTCTCACGAAGGCTTTAACCTCCTTGATCTGAACAGTTTCAGCAAAATCAATTAACTTCCGTAGAATAAAGATGTCGATCTTCCCTGTTTCTTCATTCACGACGTATTCAATCAAATCAGCCTGCTTGAGTCGCTTGATGTGGAAGGTTGGGTTGTTATGTTGCTGAATCGCATAATTGGGCGAGTCTCCAAAAAAGAAGAAAATAGTATGCTGAGAGAGACAGAGTTGCATTGTAACTAGTAACTAATTTTAGGAGTCTCAGAAAACCCTGTTTCGATGCCTCTTATTGGACCTTAAATGAAGGTGGTTCTATTTTTCAAGTGGGGACAAAAAAAGGCCGCGACATTATCATCATGGTTATAGTTACGTGCATTAAAATATACACAAATGCGATAAAGCTATTTTAATCCTTTTTTCCATTTTTCCCCGAAGTCTCCTTGTTTCCCTGGGAATCTTCATCTAATTGATCGACCACTCTGTTATCCCTCATATCATCATCATCGTTCAAATCCAGACTGTCATTATCGCCAATGTTCGTATAATCACCATCGGTCTGAGCCATAGACTGTAAATCATCTAGTTCAAAGTCAGCTGCATTCTCAGGATCAGTTGGAAGTTGAGAAGAAGCAGCCAACATGTAAGATGTGTCAGTAGGCCTCCAGATGAATGCAATCAAATTGAAGATAAAGAAATACACCAAGGAAGGCCAGAACTCTAGGAAGAAGAATCTAGACTTCCAATGTTGTTCAATAAGTTCAACAGTGGACATCCCCAAGAAGATAAACGATGAGACAAAGACACCCAGAATCAAAACAAGTAAGGAAAAGAAGATAATTCTGAAAAGACTTCTATACATCTTAAGCTTCACCACCTGCTTTTGTTCACCCAACAGTTGAGTGGTTTGGGACAAGGACTTTAAGACCGTGACATAGAATACTACAGTCAAGATCATCACGGGCAAAACAGTTAAACCGCTCAAATTAAGCTCGCTTTCTGGACTGGACAAATAACTGGTCATAATATAACCAACAGCAGCAACAAAGTGAATTCCAGCTAGAATCTTAGCCTTTAGAAGAATCTTTGGATCAATTTTCGGGTGAACAATACCATAACCGAGCGCAATGATCAACAGTAAGTAAAAAGAAAAAGTGAACTTGAATCCATTCAACAGGGAAATCAAAACCATGTATGCCTTAACACCAGCATTACCTGCGCCTTTATTGTTCTCCAAGTCATAGTATGTGAATGTCAACACAGTTTCAATGGTTAAGAAGAAAAAGAAGAAAAGGAAGTTCTTCTGCAAAGGCAAGATTTCATGCTTATGTTTGTAAAAACTCCAGCCATAGAAGCACAATGAGATAGCATAAAGGATTGCCAAAAGAGCATACAGTGGGATCTTTGGATATTCTGAAGCACTAATTTCACCAAAAGAATTTTTGAAATTCACTTCGATTGCGTATTTCGCACTTGATGTGTCACTGTATGTGGCAACACAATAGTAACCTGTACTAAGTACTTCATATTTCAACTTCTCGGCATCCTCCAAAGAGTTAATAACATATGTGAGGACTTCAGACTCATTTTTACCATATTTGTCTTCGTTAAAAATGAAGTTATGAAGTTGTGACTCCTTGCAGAGGCCACTATCAAGAGCAATCTGATCACAGAAGTACTTGATGTTACCGTCGGACATTGGTGACCCCAAAACGTCCAGGTCCTTATATTCAAATACAACAACACTGACAGATACATTATCGTCATGTGCAGCATCTGAGTGATCTCCTTCACCATTATATGACCTTAGAGCAACAGAAATCAGAGGGTCTCTTGATCCACCCCAAGAACCACGCTCGTACATGCCGGAGCAGACCTGAGTCCTGGAGTGTGTCACTGCTTCCTTGTTAGCTGTTACAATGGCAATTGATGCGCATACCGCAAGCAAAGTCTGTATTGGACGCATTGGGTGTTGTTTCAAGTGCTCGATGTTTATGGTGATAACAGTAAGAACGAGGGAATTTAAGACAAACGTTGATTTGACCATCATTCGCGAAAACGCTACATTAGAGGGACCTTGGCCAAGGCTTCGTATACCGGCAGTTGGCAATATATGGAATGTTTGTTTTCGAAAGAAAGTACCCCCAAGTTGTCAGCTTATCCAACACGTTGAGGTGCCTGTTTGAAGTCGATGTTGCCGTCCAGCTCCGGCAGCAGCGGAGGCGGCCACTTCTCCCGCATCTTCTTCAGCAGCAATTATGTAATATATACTGATTAGATAAGCAATTGTCTCCTATTTGAGTTGCCTCAGGATCGAAACCCAAATGCTAGGGGAGGGAAAAGAGAAGACTAAGAGATACACTTCTCCTCTTTTCACTACATAGCACGATTGTTTTCTGTTGATACTAAGTGTCAATATGACAAACATTATCTACCTAGAGACCTTCTATTCTTGATTACAAAGACAAGTGAGATTCGCGAAAGGACCCCAGCAGCAGTTAAAAAATTACCTATCGCCACCAAAAACAAACCACATCAGTCAGCTGCAATCTATTCAGCTAAAGAGCCGTTGCCTACCAAAATTTTCAGTTCGAGGCATCCTAAAAGCAATACTTACAATGCGAGGCTCAAACCACCGGAACGTTCCCGGAAACAAGGCTGCGGTGTCCATCTCCTCAAACCTCTATGATCGTCGTGCTCTGGATAGCTCCGCAGACCAGCCTCTGGTTAACTCCTTGAACCACCTCACATTTCTCACTAGCTCAAGTGCCAAAGTCCGCGACACATTGGCTCATGATGGAGGTCTAGAAAGACTTGTGGGAATTCTTCATGAATGTCATAGCCATAGCGGGGACAACCTTCTCCTCCAACCAACTAAAGTCGAGGGTCTTGAGACATCTCGTTCATCCATCGAGAAGCAGAAACGCAACATCCTCACTGCCTGGAAGTGGACTTTAGCATTCCAATGTCTTGTTCTTGTTGCTACTAGAGGCACTGAAGACATAAGGAAGCGTGTTGTGGAAGCAGGCGTTCTCCCAATGATTGCCACAGTGTTGGATAGCTATCTGCTGTATTCCAAGAACTTTGATAATGAGACCGATTCCAAACTGAATGTGCAATTCTTGGAGATGGTATCTGTTGCACTCGAATGGAGAAAGTCGTCAACTACTGACAAAAAGCCTATTCTAGATTCTGATGACCCAAATGACTACAAAGATATGAACATTCAAGCGCAGCTTACAGATGGCACAAAATTACAACAGCTCATTTCAAACGCAGATAGTCCAGAACCACTGCTTGAAGTCTCCACTAGAACAGTTGACGATAGATCCAGAAATATTGACGAACTCATCAACTGTCCAAGGGCATTCCTTGATGGCAAGCTTATCCCTAAGGAAGATGACATTGTCTGGTCTTTACAACTACTTGCCTTCACATCAAAGTATTCATCATTGAAGTACTTTTTCCAGTGTACCAGCTTTGTTGAAGAATTGTCACTGAGATATACCCTCTTTAGTGCTCAAGAGAATATCGAAGATGAATGCGTGATGCATGCAGATACGCGAGGAAACAGACAGGATGCATTTCCACAGCACAGAAGTTTTCCAATTCGTCCTCAAGATTACCAGAACTCTAAGCCTGGGAGGTGCCCGCTTCGAGTTTCTATCAATAAGTTTTGCCCAATGGCAAGGACACATTCAACGATATTAGCTCCCGCGCCAGTCTCAATACCAACACCAACTCCAGCCACGAAGCAGTGGTCCTTGCCAATTAAAAGTTTTTGTCAACCTAAAAATTCGCAAATCTTCAGTCAATCATTCTCCGGTCAACTTTCAAGAGAAGAAACACTAGATGACCTTGCAACTGAACCGTCCACGCAGCGGACTGACGAACCATTGCTGAACAGAAATTTGCTTCTTCCAGTGGTGTCCCAGTCAGAAGCTCCGATCTTGAAACTCAAGAAGCACACATCCGATGATGACCTCGCAGCTCTCAAGGATAATGATGACATGCTGATGGGTCCTCAAGTTCATCATACTCAGTCATCCTCATCAGCAACATCAACCAGTTCTTCTGTCTACGGTACCTCGCTGGCAGACGATGATTCATTGCATGTCTCAACACTTCCATCAAGTGTCTATGACCTCGCACAAGAGGTACTTACCGAGACGTATCCAATTCGTCAAATGGCAGTAGAGAGTGAGCCACAAGGACAATCTCAGTTGAACCTCCCAATTCTACAGAATCAAAAGATGAATGAGAACATTGATGGTGGTTTGATTGACTCAATGTCTAAACTTAATGATGCTCTGATGGCTCGAAATAAGAAAAACAAACTCGTGAGTTTTGTGGACTTGAGATGGAAACTGAACAAGTACAATGATAAGTGCCTCACGTCGTACCAAAGCCACACTATTGAAAAATCAAAGAATGATAGGAAGGAAAAGGCATCGAAGTACAACTATAAGACCTATTTCCTTTGTGATCACCATGATGGCGCGCCAGATTCTGATGTCCAAGGGTGCAAGAAACGCTATCAACGGAGAAATATGTTCCACAACCTATTTCCTCTGGTTGAGAAGTTTACAGTTCCTAAAGAGAATAGTTCTGACATGTGTTACTGGGCCGGCGTCGTTATGCGTAATTCGTGCCGCAAGGATGAAGCCCGTGGTGGTATCCGCCAATGTGCATATCATGGTTGTGGAAAATGGGAACAGTTTACAAGAGAGTTTGCCAAGTGCCGTCGTTGTAAGCGAACAAAGTACTGCTCCAAAGAGTGCCAAATGAAAGCATGGAGCTACCACAAACATTGGTGTGTTGAATCTGGAAGCAGTGCTTCTGCCGCTGGTTCATCAAGCACAGCAACCACCACAGCACAGCCCACTGTTCCAGCTACTGCCACGAGTGCTAGCACAAATCCGGTACCATCTCCAGTAGTGCCTACAGAAACTCTGGATCGTAGATTGGACGTAATTGAATAAGCATGACGATATTAATGAGAACACGAATACACAAGAAGATTTTTTTGTTTTTCGCAGCAGTGTTTTATGTAGATTCTAGATCTCAGTCTATTAAAAGAAGTCAGTAATACACTACTCTAATTTGAGTAAGTTGGTTTCAATCCTTTGAACAAATTTCATTGTTTGTTCCATGAATGTCAATGTGAGAATAGTGTGTGGCGCAATTCTCAAGATCTGGGCAAAGAAGCCCTTGTATAGGGCACCAAAACCTTCATATTTGATGATCTTGATGATACAGTCAATTGGGCCAGAATAGTGATTCGACCCCTTTTGGTTGTACAGTCTAGTCAACATCACATCACTTGGGTTCATAACAATACCAACACCAAAGCCAGCAAATGTAGATGAGATCAAATGCAGTGCAGTACTATCCTTGGCAACGAGCTCTTCCTTCTCGAGGAAGTTCTTCACGAAAGTGTAAATTGGCAGCTGAACCGATGATCCCATACCTGTTCTTATTATGGCAGCATCAACACCCCTGAAGAGACCCTTAAATCCTTCCTTCTTGACAATTTGAACCAAGCCATCAATCATACCTTTGTAATGCGTCTGGTCACCAACAGCGCCAACAGCGCTCCCACTGTATGACTGCATTCTTGTCTTCACTAGAAAAAGAGGGGAGCCAATAATTGCCCCCGCAATGCCTGAGAGTGCACCAGCAGCGACATTAACAGGAATGTTTTGAATCTTGATGATCTCATCATGTGACTTGCCAGAATACACCAAGCTGTTGATCGCTTTTCTAGCAGGCTCATATAGACCCAGTCTACACCCATTTAGTCCCAGTTGGTAAATGTACGCACAGATCAGCCCTTTCTGTAAACCCCTGATACCCTCAGTCTGGCCGATCTTCACCAAAGCCTGCAACGGGTTCTTATAAATAGTTTTTCCAGCGTGTGTCAGCTCACCTTGGAGCTGCATTCTGGTCTTCACAAGCTCGATTGGGTTAGTGAAAGTGACAGCCCCGCATGCAGCGAGACCACCAGCAATGAAGCCACCCAGTGTGGAGATCCTCTGGGACGCAGACTTATCTTGCATAGGAGGGATCGTGTGCGGTGCGGATCGGTCAATCAGGATGCGTCATAAATTTTTCTTCGATATCGTTTTTTTGATTTGGCGGTGCTCAAAACTTTCGCGAAAAAATAACAGTAGTACATCTAATGTGTCAATTGATAGAAGCACGGAAACAGAGGACTGGAGCTTGAGGAATAATTGTGAATGATTGGTGATTGCGAGTTACAATCAATAATTCATAAAAAACTATTAACCAGGCTATAAACACCCCAGTTTGCACTTTTTTGAAGTAAAATGCACCGCTCTTTTGGTTCAAAATATCGACTATAATTTGTGAGGCCAATAAGAAAACTTAGCTTATAGAAACCAATACCATTCTTTATAGAAGTCAGTTGTCGTGGATGCGAGGAACCTTAATAGATACTAACTTCAATCAGAGTTATTGAAGGAGTATCAGTGTGGACCTGAAACCTTTTCTCAATAAGATATGCATATAAACATCTCCACTTTTCTTACCTACATCGCAAATCACAGCAATCCAATACATCATAACAATTCCTCATTTAAATTTTGATTAATTCATTACTCGGCCTTTCGACAACCCAGGAATGTGGAATAACTTAATGGCGTATAGCTAGCATAACGCGAAAGGAATCTAGCATTACTTTAAAACATTCACTGATATTTACTTTACAAGCTAACTACATTCCCATTATTTATACATAGATAAATATATATGTATATGAAAGGTATGATAAATATCACTGATTCATACTTTGGGTTAAGGATGTATTACTTTTTGATATCTGTTTGACTCATTGCAGTTATTCATCACAGTAATTTTCCGGCTTCCGGTACAACCGTCGGAGTTTCACTTCATTATGTGGAAATGTGGATTAGTGTGATGAATAAGCGATTTGTCACTTACACTATTCAGTAATATATCAGTACACCCCAAAACACCCGTTTCGTATAG